>CM077158.1:217824009-218247662 GCA_039583875.1 Platanthera guangdongensis | reverse complement strand
ATGGGCTGAAAGACCCTTTTTTATGTCACTAGCACTCAAAATCAGTGGATAATTAGAGAACCAAAATTCAGTAAATCAGATCTAAAATTCTTGTAAGAGAGACATTTAGAATCATTAGAAGATTATATTTCATGATCTTAACACATCCCATAAATCACATGAAGTTCTATTTCAATTAATTTAAGCATTTACAAATACAAAAAATGCGTAATGCAAAGTGACAACTGTGCAAAGATGGTAGTTATTACAAATTGCATGTCATCATATAAACAATTTTTTTATTAAACTGAAGCTTCTTCCTAGGTGAAAGCACAAGGACATGGCAGTACCTTCACAGATTGTGAATGAGTTGTAAATATTGTTGCGGCTCATTCGGGTTCTACTGTATCGATATAAATTGGACCGTCTCAGCTCTTGAGTGGTTGAGCGTGCAAACATTCACTGAAAAAAAGAGACGGCTGGCGAGAAGAGTTTTTTTAACATGAAAAACCCCGAAAATGGGTGAAAAACCACATGGCCGAATCGGTACCGACCAAACGAAACTCACTATATGTTGTTTGTGTACAAAACTTTTTGAGAATGCAAGGGCGACAAGTTGCTCCTTGTTACAACTTGCAAGGAGAGAGAGAGATGTGTTCGGAGGGTGACAGGTCACCGCTCATGAAGCTAAGTACTTTTATCAGCTGCGGTGGGAAGCACCGTATTTAGAAGGTTTGGCAGACTTCTACTTGCGTGTGGAGGTTTGAGTGGCGCATTCTGCGCGCCTCGGTGACCGGTGAAAATAAGTCCCCCCAAACGGAGCCTAAATCTCCAGGATATAAAGGTGTAATTAATTTGGATGTCATGCCATCTCTAAGAAGACTACTATGGAGAATTTATCCATATTGATTCACTTGGAGGCATGCAACTATGCAATTATAAACAGAAGTATAGAAAAAACAAAGATATCTGAAATGATGTTTAAAATATAATAGATGCAACTATAGATTTGAAGTATTGCATAGGGACAGTAAACGTATGGATAAGTTGTAATGCAGGGGCATCCATGCTAGGTGCTGCAGGAGTGTGACATTTTTGACTATCTGATAATACCGGTTCTTCTTTCATCCTTTTGCTGCTCTCTTCGTCTGCTCGAGGCAGCTGGATTGTCGAAGTTCATGTAAGTTGGAGTGCAAACGACGAAGCAATCTTCTCCAATTTCATCGGCAGCCTCTACGGTCAGCTCTTGCACATATAGCTTGCTGGTTGCCAAGTCACGATCATTCAAGTCATGAAATGTTCCTTTTCCCACTCAGAACGTTGTAGAAGAATCACAAGTTGTCAAAGAGATGGAGAGCTCTTGGAGAAACCTTTAAATATTTCTCTTGCTCTGCTACTCCTTAGAATCAAAACAGTTTTACTTTGTTATTAAGCATAATAACAAGTATTAGGCACAAGTATTTCTTTTGACAAGTTATCTATTTTATTACATCAGTTTGGGCCCTTCATATAGGCCCACCAAGTACATGAGATAAGCTCTGATATTTTATTAATACAGGTGTAATAACATTGGGCTTTATCTGGTGCACTTCTCCATGGCTTTGTTTTGACTTCTTACTTATCTTCTCTTGACTTTATGGCTTTCTTGTTTTTGTGGTTTAGCTGTTGTCACTACAGCAGCTTACAGCTCCTTCTGTAAACTTAGTTGTTGGTGTGGCCATGGCTGGAGTTGTCGTGTCCAGATCCCTTGGCTTTCTCCTTCACCACCTCTTGATCTGGTGACGGTCCGATGTTTATGACGTCTCTTAGCTTAAGGAATTGAACTTGTGGTAAAGGTTTAGTTAAAAGATCTGTAAGTTAATCATTTGTTTTGCAGTATACTAGTTTTAATTTGCCCTCTTCCACTTGTTCATGCACAAAGTGGTGACGTATAGCGATGTGCTTACTACGATTATGAAAAATAGGGTTTTTTGCTAGGGCTATGGCGGAGTTGTTGTCACATCAGAATACCATGGATTTTTCTTCGTGTTTTTCTATTTCTTTGCTTTGTTTTTCAAGGGCTTTTAACCAGGCAGCTTTGCAGACAACATTAGATACGACCATGTATTCTGCTTCAGTGGATGACAGGCAATCGTTTACTGTTGTGAGAGCTCCATGAAATGGGTCTTGATCCACGGAAGAATATTTAGGCACTTGTGCATTTTCGTTCATCTCTATCATCTGCCCGGTCCGAATCACGGAATCTAGTTAAGTTATTCTCTCCTCCTTTCTCATAGATAAGTTCATAGTGTTTAGTGGCCTTGGATATATCGTTTAAGTCTTTTGGCTACTTTCATATGATGCTTACTGGGGTTGGAAACATAACTTGACAGTTTATTTACCGGGCATTCCAGATCAGATCTAGTGTGAGTGAGATAAATTATTGGTCAAATATGTTGACAGTTGTTGTTTTCATTTGTGCCTTCTTCTTCCTCTTTTCTTTTCTCTAATAGCTCATTTGTTGTCATGGGTGTGATTGCTGGATTACACAAACTGAATCCACTTTTTACTAGTAGAGTTGAAGCATATTTCTCATGTGATAAGAAGATACATGTAGGACTTTTTTATTACCTGGATGCAAAGAAAAATTGTAATAGGCCGAGATCTGTCATGTCATTTCTGAGGCGCATTGTTTCTTTGAATTACTTTATCAATTTCTGATTGCTGCCAGTGATGATTATATCATCTACATAGATACAAACATGCATTATTTGGTTTTGAATTGTCTTTGTGTGGAGGGACACTTTATAAACCCTTCTTGAATAAGAAATTCATCCATGTTTGCCTTCCAAGCCCGCAGTGCTTGTTTTAGGCCGTATAATGCTTTGTGCAACTTATATACTGCTTTCTCTTGCCCTTTTACTTAAACACTTTTGGGTTGTTCTATAAATACCTCTTCTTTCAATACTCCATTTAAAAATATTGATTTGATGTCTAATTGGTATATTGGGTATTGGAAATGTGCAGCTATGGTAATAAGATATCAGATTGTTTCCATACGGGCAACATGTGCAAAGGATTCGTCAAAATTCTCTTCTGGGTACTTGAGAATATCCTTTTGCAACAAGGCGGGCTTTGTGTTTGATCAATTCTCCTGACTCATTGCTTTTGATTTTAAATATCCACTTTAGTCCTATAACTTCAGCCGTTGGTGGTCTGGCAGTTAAGGTTCAGGTTTGATGTTTATTGATCATTTCTAGTTCTTCTTGTATTGCTTTCTTCCAGCCTACTGAGTTTGTGGCTTCTTCAAATATTTCTGAAATATTTGTGCTTAAGGCTGGCTCACACTGTTCATAAATTTCAGCTAGACTTTTTGTTTTTAGGGAAGGTGATGATACTGATGTGAAACTAGAAGGGGAGTCACTTGATGGTTCCTCTGTGTTATCAATTGATGCTATTTGGATGGAACAAGGGATCAAATCCCCTTGTTCAACCACAGCAGGTTGCTGAATGGATTTTTAATATCTGATCCCCAATTCCAATGTTTTCCTTCATTGAATATCCAATATGGATTCCTCATCTCTCATTTCAATAGCATCCAATTGTCTCCATAAAGTGTGCACTTTAATAGAAATTACCTTATGTGTTCCTTTAAACTCTTCTTTAAGTGTGTCCCATGCTTCCTTGGCATTAGAGGCACTCATAATCCGTGGAAATATTGTGTTGGACACACCTTGTTGGATGAGGAGTAAAGCCCTTGCATTTTTCATTCGATCTTCCTTTGTAGCTGCTTTTGTAGGGGCGGTAAGCTCAGTATTTTTCAACGGCGATGGAGCTTCAGTTTGTTGTTCTCCATATTTTATGCCTTGCTTTATGATATCTAAGAGATCTTGTGAATCAAAGAGAGTGAGCATACGGAGACTCTAAAACTCATATATCTCTCAATTGAAAATAGGCACTCATGTTTGGCTATAAAAAGGAATATAGGTAGATGATGAGGCCATTTCTTCTTCTAAGCTTGCAAGTTACTGATAGGAAACTTTGCACTAGTGAAGACAATACTTCACCTAATCAAAACCATGAAAGCCTCTGATACCAATCTTAAGATCGAACAGTTTTATATTGTTATTAAGCACAATAACAAGTATTAAATAGAAGCAAACCAAGTTTTATTTCTTTTGACAAGTTATCTATTTTATTACATCAGTTTGGGCCCTTTATATAGGCTTAACAAGTACATGATATAAGCTTTGATATTTTATTAATACAGGTGTAATAACATTGGGGCTTTATCTGGTGCACTCATCCTCGACCCTGTTTTGTCTTCTTACTTATCTTCTCTTGACTTTATGACTTTCTTGTTTCTGTGATTTAGCTGGTGCACCGCAGCAGCTTCAATCTCCTTCCACAAACCTAGTTGTTGGGGTCGCCATGGCCGGAGTTGTCGTCGCCAGATCACGTGGTTTTCTCCTTCACTCCACTCGCTGACGTCGTTTAAGTGCTCGTTGTTAAGAGCTGGGGTCAAATTGATCAAGAATGAATATCTTATGTGAACTGGGCCATAGATCATGTTGTTGTCATCACCAATCCATCAATGTTGTGTTTTTTTTTTTTGTATTTTTAATATGATATTTTTTGAGGAAAAAATGTATTGAATTGTCATTTAAAAAAAAGTATTCAGAAAGTTGTTCTATCAAACACCAACATCGTTTTAAATAATAGCTTTCTCATCAACATCACTAGATTTTTCAAAAAGTCCGCTGCTCTCTCATTACTATTTTTTGGCAGCTCAATTCTTGTTGCAGTTCGCTCGACGCTCCTGTGATCCGATCATCCGATCAAAATAAACAGTCATAGTTCGAGAGCGGGTCAGGCGCATAAATAGTCAAAGTAGAGACCAACAACAGACAATGAGACTTTTCACATGAAAACCCGGCAAGAGTGAAAAAACCACCGGGTCAAATCGATGTCGACCAAATTGCACTATTTCTCAGAGTGTTACAAAGAGTAGAATTATTGAGGGTTGATGGGACCCCCAGTCCCTGTTCGGTTGAACCTTGGGTTCTCTAAGCATAACCTCAACCGCCGATCGCACCTACGCGCACCCATGCACGCGGAGCCGCCTCCCACGAGGACCACCGTACGGCCTCCAGGTCGCGCATCCGCGCCCCCACCTGCGCAAGGCCTCCCCGACCGGCCCCCGACCAAGCGAAAGCGTGCGCGCGGCACCGCCTGATTGTGCGCGGCCCTGGACGCGTGCAACCGCCCAGATCTGGCGGTCATTTCTCCGCCTAGGGCGGGGGGGGGGGGGGGGGGGGGGGGGGGGGGGGGGGGGGGGGGGGTGGGGGGGGGGGGGGGGGCTCCTTGGCCACCCCGCCCTCTAGCTGCCCGAATCGAGCAGCCATTTCTACGCCTAGGGCGAGCAATCCCTTGCCCCCCTACCCCCCCCCCCCCCCCCCCCCCCCTCTGGCTGCCTGAATTGGACGGCCTCTTGGCCACCCAAATCAAGTGGTCGCTTTGCCGCCTAGAGTGGGAAACCCCTTCCCTGGTCGCTCCGCCCTATGGCCGCCTAAATCGAGTTGCCGTGTTCCTCAGCCCCTCGATCGATCCCTTCATCGACCATCCCTCGCCAGCCGGATCTCACCGTCGGCCGGCCAACCTCGCCGACCGACTCTCCACGACATTTTGATTGCCACCACGCGATCTCTTCGTCCAATTCACGAGTAACCACTCGTGTAACTACCTGTAGTGGGGGTGTGCATAACCAAAAATAATGGTCTGTGTTAGTAAAATGTTATTAAAATATGCATCATAAACCATGTTAAATCGGCCCCCACATAATTAAAGGGGTGGTTATGATCTGCAGATAGACGTGTAACAACCCTAACCACACCCGGGGCCTATAAATAGGACCCCAGACCTTCCTTCATTTCCATCTTCCTCTCCCTGGATTATCTCTTATGATTTTTATCTCCTCCCGCCTTTCCTCCAACGTGAGTGAGAGTTTACTTCGAAGATCTCCCAAGTGTGCCCTCGTGCACTTCGTTCCAAGTGCGCTCCCATGCGCTCTGTTCCAAGCGCGTCCCCGCGCACCTCTGTTCCAAGCGCGCCTTTGTGCGCTCTACTCCAAGTTGGCCCCCGCGTGCTCCAGTCCAAGTGTGCATTCCGCGCACCTAACTCTCCAGACAAGATCTGGGTACGCACTTCGCCCCGAATTGATGGTATCAATCCACAAGCCTAACTTCAGAGTGCATGAATTAGCTCTAAAGCGTACACAAGCACGTTACACACATCTGACCATCCATTCAACATCAAGCCTCTAGTCAACGACAAGAATTCTGTCCCAGATCCCCCTGTGTGCAGCAAAAGACAAGCCACAGATACTAAAATGCAGGATGTGCCGCCCAATCTTTTAAACAACAGTCAGAGACTCAAAGGTGCTCATAGTGCATCTCTCTTCGCTACAACAAACACAAAACTTAGCTTTGTGAGAGGTGGTCTGTCATCCTCCGAGCACATCTCTCTCTACAAGCTGTAACGAGTAGCAACATGTCATCCTCACATTCTCTTAGAAAGCTTTGTAACAACACAATATATAGTGGAAATTTGGTCTGCTACTATCTGGCTACGTGGTTTTTCACCATATTCACAAGTTTTCTCCATTAAAATGATTGACTTGCTAGCCATCTCATTTTCTGTGACTAATTACACGTTCGACCACTCCCGGGCTAAGACGATACAATTTAGGTCGGACTATAGGAGTCTCGAGCGAGTCACAATAAGGTGACACGCCACCGCTCGTTATAACGAGTGTTTGGTAGAATGTGAATGTGAGATCTTCAAATCACCTTCGAAAGAGATCTTCCAAGGACGAGGTGAGATTTTTGAGTCCCCTTTGAAGAAGATCTTCGAAGGGGAATGAGATCTTCAAGGGTTCAAAGAGATTTTCGAGCGAATCTTTGAACACGAAGAAGTCATCTGAAGAATCTTCGAAGGATCTCTCCCTGCTGCTGAAAGTAAGGTGTCTTCAAATAAGGGATTTGAGCTCCTTTATAGCTTTTGACATGGTCGACTTGATAATTGTGTCATTTAACAACCATAACTAACATACATACAAATTATGTTCCTCGATCCGGAGCACAAAATTCACCATTTTTTGTGAATATGATGATTTAGCTCCCCGACCAGTTTAGATAGTTCGGGCAGGACCGATGGTGGTGACGACAGCCAACACGAACAATCCTACAATCTTTGTGGACAAGAGGCAAAATGTATTAAAGCGCGTGCTTGTGAGTGCGAGAATATTATGAGCGCGCCTCGAGGAGGTGTTGTGAGTGCAGAGGCGTTGTGTGCATGCCCTGAGCGTGGAGGCATTGTGGTCGCCCTGTGAGAGCCGAGGCGTGAGCAAGCCTTGAGTGCGGAGGCGTTTGTGGCAGCCCCATGAGCGTCGAGGCATGAGCGAGCCTTGAGTGCGGAGGCATTGTGGCCGCCCCGTGAGCGTCGAGGCGTGAGCGAGCCTTTGAGTGTGGAGGCATTGTGGCCACCCCGTGAGCACATTGACGTTGTGAGTGAGCCGTGAGTGCAGAGGCCTTGTGTCGCACCGTGTGAGCAGAGGCATTTTTGTCGCGCCGTGTGAGCGGAGGCGGTGTGAGCGAGCTGTGAGTGCGGAGGCGTTGTGTCGCGCCGGGAGAACAAAGACAGTGTGAGCGAGCCATGAGCGTGAAAGCGTTGTGACTGCGCCGTGAGTGCAGAGGCTTTGTGAGCGAGTCGTGGGAGGAGACTGTAACACCCCCACCTGTCGCATGGCATATAACAGAAGGTCCAGCTGGAACCCGATGCCATATACCACAGATAGTCGGAAGGGTTACTAAATGAATACTCAAACTATCCAATTAAGACTACTCGTCCTACACAGAGCATTCTAGCGGAAGTTTTTAAAAGTTGAAAGAACCCAGAACTTAAATCCATTAAATATGAATGTCCACAACACACTACAGGAATGAAACCCAAAATACACTAAAAAGGTACATGGCCTTATGGCCTTACAAATATTCACTTAATAAAACATGTCTTACATACATCGGCTCGCAGGACGGCCACACATGATAAAAGTAAAAAACAACTATTCTACGGCCTTCTAGGGCCAGCACAGCAACATGCAACATGGGCTCCAGCCCGCTATTTGGCACTTGGCTCCGCAGCACCTGCAAGCACATACCAACGCACGGTGGCAAACAAAGCAACGGTCAGCTAAAAGCCGACCAAATTATAACGACCCCGCCCTTACTCGGGACGGTGGTGCTCTTTCCCTGCATAGCATTAATACAATAAAATAATATAGCGCAATTCTAATTCGCCACAGGTGTAGGCACGCACAGCCAAACACCCCGTGCACTCAGGGCACATTAACAGTGAATCCGGTCAATACCGTGGCTTCACCACCATCTCAAAGATGGCAACCAAGTGAGCATTTAGCCTATCTGACCACCGTCTAAGGCTCCGACTATGCCTACGGCCTCCCAGTGCCCGTCTTCGGATTTCTCGCACCGTACCACATAGCGATTTCTAGGTCCAAATCCACCACTTGCCCGTTGCTCACGCCGCATATACAATTTAAGTCCTACGCGCGGGCCAAGCTTCTCTCGGATCCCAAAATTTTCCCAAAACAATCTCATAACCCAGTTATGATCAAGGCCGGTTCCTAGAACGCCATGTTAGCAGAACAAGTTTCCACTCAGTTTTCCGGGTGCGTCTTGAAGCTAACCCCCAAGGATCCCTGCTGCAATCTACCTCCCGCGTAGCGCGTAAACCCGAAAAACCCCAAGCACGGAGTCTTCTCGGCAAAACATAACAAATGCAACATCACCGATCCATACAAAACTACGTCCGGGTAGGCTTCACACACAATGCTTATGCCCGTACTTACGATTCCGGACTCTATATGCAATACAAGGGGGACTGTTCACATCAACCCCAAGGAACACCACGCACTCGCCGCACACTCGCGGGAGCGGGTTCCCTATGCAAAAGAAAGAGCTTAAAATGCTCAAGTTGAGAATCGTTACCCTTGTAGTCCGTTTTGGCGCCATGGAAAAACTACGCGGACAAAACTCTTCTCAACGACCTTCCCTCCACGGATCCGCTCTCAGACTTCGAAACGGTGATCCGGTGCTCCGCCGGCGGCCGGAATTCTCCTTCTTCTTCCTCTTCTCTCTCACTTTGGAAGGAGAAAGCTTTGGAGAGAAAAATGAGGGATTAACCCCTATTCCCGGCCTTAACAGAGAAGTATCTCATCTAGGCCGTCAGATCTTAATTAAAGAAAACGAACGGCTCTGATCTGCACAAAATTCTCCAGACCTGGGCCGAACACGGCTTGGCACACGGCCGTGTCCCAGGCCGTGTGCCTCGATACAGGCACGATCGTCGAACTGAGAGACGCACACGGGCCAAGACACGCCGTGTCTCACCTGACACGCCCGTGTCGGGTTCCTCGACACGCCCGTGTTCGGGGTGTGTCACGCATAACCGCCACGACAACGGACACGACCCAACTTCACACGGGTAGGGACACGGGTTGGCACACGCCCGTGTCGGATGACACGCCCGTGTCATCCGACCGTGTTCCTGGTCGTGTCCTTCTCGGGATGAAAACGGCCAAAAAATCACCAGCCAGACACGGCTTGGACACGCCCGTGTCCTAGGCCGTGTACCCCTATACAGGCACCAAAAACCCTTTTTCGCGACCGACTCGCACACAATTTTCGGGGCGTTACAAATCTTCCCCACTTAAGGAATTTCGTCCCGAAATTAAACAAAGGTACACAAAATCTAACTGATACCCGTGTGGAACAACTCGGGGTATTCCTCCAACATAGCTTGCTCTCGCTCCCAAGAAAGCTCCTCACGTCCACAATTATCCCAACGGACTCTAACCATTCGGACCTCCTTGTTGCGGAGTCGTTTGACTGCAACATCTTCAATTCGTACTGGTCTGACCCTTGTTATTAACTCATAATCAACCAGTACCTGATTGTCCGCAACGATCTGCGAAGGCTCTCTTGTACTGCCTTACGCAACACCGATACGTGGAACACGTCATGCAGCCCACTCAACTCCGTCGACAGCTTCAACCTATACGCCGCCTCGCCAACACGCTCCAGGATTTCAAATGGTCCAAGGTATCTCGGACTCAGCTTCTTCAAGCGTCGAACCCGCGATACACCTTGAACGACTTGATTTTTAGGTATACCATATCGCCAACGTTGAGCTCCACATTTCTATGTTTGGCGTTGTAATACTTTGACTGTCTATCCTGAGCAATCTTCAGCCTTTCCTGAATTTTTTGTATCATTGAAGTGGTGTCTTCCACCGCTTGACGTTTATACAACTTCGATTCGCCTGCCTCCAACCAAGACAACGACGTACGACACTTCCTCCCGTACAAGGCTTCGAAAGGCACCATACCAATACTTGCCTGAAAACTGTTGTTGTACGCAAACTCCACCATGTACAAGTGATCCTTCCAATTCTTCCCGATATCTAGGACGCACATGCGAAGCATGTCCTCCATAGTCCTGTTGACTCTCTCGGTTTGGCCATCTGTCTGCGGGTGAAAGGTTGTGCTGAACTTTAGCTTAGTACCCAACAGATCATGCACCAACGTCCAGTCATTCGACGTGAAGCGTACATCTCTATCACTAACAATACTGCAAGGCACACCATGCAATCGTACAATATTCTCCACATAGAGTTTGGCTAACTTTTCCACCTGATCTTCCTTCCTGACCGGGAATAAAGTGTGACACCTTGTCAACTTATCTACGACCACCCAAATGGCGTCGTTTCCCTTCTGCGACTTCGGCAAACTGTGCACAAATCCATAGATACGTCATCAAATTTCCATTCTAGGATAGGAAGGAATTTCAAGAAACCTCCGGGTTTCTGGCATTCCGCCTTCACCAATGCACATGTACGGCACTTGGCCACATAAAGTGCTACTTCTTTCTTCAAACCCGATCACCAGAATAATTTCTTCATGTCTCTATACATCTTCGTGCTTCCCGGGTGATTGAGTACTTGGTATGATGAGCCTCATACATCAACTCCTCCCGAATATTGTCCGCACTAGGAACGCATAGACGACCGTCCTTCCTTAGCAACCCATCTTCGACCACAGACTGGGAATTTGACTCATTCAAAGATTCATCCAAGATCTGCTTCACGCTGTTATCCTGAACTAAAGCCCGCCGAACTCTATCCGCTTGGTCACACTGCACCTCTGTCCAAAACAGTCTCCCCTCGGCACTAGACTGTTTATCGACGCAAGATATCTCCAATGCCTCCAACTCTTGGACCAATATTTCATCATGTACCGAAACCAGTTGGCCTGCGCCGGAGTCCTGCGACTCAACGCATCCGCCACCGCATTTCCCTTCCCAGGCACATAATGAATCTTGAAGGTGTAGTCCTCTAAGAACTCCATCCACCTTCGCTGCCTCATGTTCAGATCCTTTTGGACTAATAGGTACTACAAGTTCTTTTGATCGGTGTAAATGCCGACCTTTACACTGTACAGGTAGTGCCTCCAACGCTTTAGAGCAAATATCACGACCGCTAATTCTAAGTCGCGGACCGGATAATTCCTCTCATGAACCTTCAGTTGTCGTGAACCATAGGCTATCACTCTCTCATGCTGTAACAGAACACATCCCAAACCTTTATCCAAAGAATCACTATAGATCTCGAACCCTTCGGTTCCAACTGGCGAACATAAAATAGGCGTCGTGGTGAACCGCCTCTTCAACTCTTCAAAAGCCTGTTCGCACTCCGGAGACCACACGAACTTCTGATCCTTTCTTGTCAACGTCGTGAGTGGTAGTGTTATCCGCGAGAAGTTCTTTACGAAGCGCTTGTAGTATCCAGCAAGCCCCAGAAAACTCCGGGCCTCCGCCACTGTAGTCAAGGTAGGCCACTCTCGTATCGCCACCACCTTCGCCGGATCCACAGCTATCCCTTCTCCATTGACAACATGACCAAGGAACGCTATCGAGGATAACCAGAATTCACACTTGGAGAACTTAGCATACACTGATCCCTTCTCAACGTCTCCAACACCATATGTAGATGATTGTAATGGTCTTCCTCACGTCGCGAGTACACCAGGATATCATCGATAAATATAGATCACACGAAACGATCCAGGTACTCTCTGAACATCCTGTTCGTCAGATCCATAAACACGGATGGTGAATTCGTCAACCCAAACAACATGACCGTGAACTCGTAATGCCCAAACCGCGTACTGAATGCTGTCCTTGGGATGTTGCTCTCCCCTATTTTTAATTGGTAGTAACCGGATTTCAGATCTAACTTCGAATATATCGTTGACACAACCAACTGATCAAATAGATCGTCAATCCTGGGGATCAGATATTTGTTCTTTTCCGTAAGCTTGTTCAATTCTCGATAATCGATATAAATCCGCAAGCTCCCATCTTTCTTCTTAACAAAGAGAACTGATGCGCTCCAAGGCGACGAACTTGGACGCACATAACCTTGCTCTAACGCTCTAACTCTTGCAATTGCACATACAACCCTGCCATCTCTCTCTTGGCTCTATCCGATATGGAGAGCGTGACACCGATTTGGCACCCGGCACCAGCTCAATGGAAAATCAATCTCCCGCTGAGGAGGGGCTACTGGGAGATCATCTGGGAACACACCAGGATACTCAATACGACTGGAATGCTATCCAAACTAGGCTTAGGCATCGAAGTCTGCACTAGAGTGACATACAGTTCTGCCCCAGACCGAACTGCCTTGAACACCTGAAGGGCTGACATCAAAATCTTACCCGACCCTTCATGCCCGCGAAAGTCGCCTCATGACTAGCTCTCAACTGACCCACTAGCAACTTCGATCAACGTATGCCTGCTGCTCCCGAGAGCCTGACCATACTAAAGATCATGTTGAACTCTCCTAGCGGTAGAAATACGCCTATGATGTTGTTATTTGATCAAAAGCTTAATGAGATAGCCAGACTGAAGCACGTAACTGTGATTCAGATGGGAACTATATCATTTAAGAATGATCAAATCAAGAGTCTGGAGATTAATCTTCAGAAGGAGAAGGACTTAGTTGCTAGGTTTTCTAAACCTAAGTCAGTTCTACCCATAATTGATGAATTTGTTCATCACAAAGGTAAAGCTGGACTGGGTTTTACTAAACCTACAAGGACTGTTCAGTCCAAGTCCAAGCCCAAGGGCAAAGCCCCAACTCTCAACAAGTCTGCTGTAGATAAAACAGCAAAGACAGTACCTAAGCAAAGGTACAATAAGCCCCCTTTAACGAACGGTGCTCCCGCCGGATAAACGAAATTCAGAACAACGCTTAGCACAAGTGGTTCTAGGCTAACATGCACAAAGAAAACAAGTGTTTAAAGCTAAATGCTAGAATTTTAAACCTTACCTGTCACCACGTCTGCTTGCTTTCTGGCCTCTTGCTGACCCAGCTTGTACTCTTCAGACTTCCTCTCGGACTTTGCACGTCCACTCCAACACTCACGTGCAAAATGTCTCACTTTTCCACAGATATAGCAAGCTCCTGGGACTCGACTTGTAGTTGCTCCCGACGCATCAGCCAAAGGGGCTGAGTTTGAAGTCCTCTGCTTTTTGTTCCATCTGCGGAATCCTAACTTAGCACTAGGCACTTTGAACTCTGTCTTCTTTTCTCCTGAGTCCTTAACTGCTCCTGACATAGCTTCCTTAATCCTCTAAGCACCATCCAAACATTCTCGGGCAAAGTGCCCTTTATTGTCACAAGCTCGACAGTCATACATGACTTTACTAGTCCCAGCCTTAGCCACCTCTTTATACGTTCTGTAGGATGCAGTCCTCCTAGGATTTGCAGAGTTCGATACCCCACTCACTTGCATCGGGTGAATCCTCCCCAAATCTACTTCCAACGATCTAGCCGACTCTACCAGGGCTCGGAATCCCAATAGTTTTGGTCCTACCAGTAGGATTCGCAGCTCACCGCGCAGCCCATTATAGAATCTATCAACTATAGACTGTTCGTTCTCCAATTCAAAGCATGGGTAGCGGCTTATCAAAAGGAACGCCTGCAAATACTCATCAACTGAGTGCGTACCCTGCACCAAGCACATATTCAACGGCTGACTTGATGGCCTCCTAAATGTCATTTGATCCAGCCCACCACCCGTCATTGAAGTCATCTCGGGGGCAAAAGGTTGCGCATTGCCCCCCGTTGCCCTGTTGTGCACTAGTCATAGCGAGCACCACTTCAACGATCCTTCTTATTGTTTCAAACGAAAGAGGGGTCTCAAGCGCGCCACAGGGTGCACTATAATCCTTGGAAACCAGATGTTATGTCGGCTCTGCGTCACTCCCGGTCACCTATAGTCGTACAAAACACCAATAAGTGATCAAAAAAAAATTGCAAGAAGCAATTATAGGAACGCGCAGGTTCCTCAACCACGAGTATTTTTCATTCCTAAGTGGACATTCATGGGTTCTTTTTAATGTTATAACGATGACGCACACATGTGCTCACCACCCCTTAAAAGAATTCGCCCACGAATTCATTTAAGTCTGACCGTAACCAGAAGTCTGATACCAAATTGTAATACCCCCACCTGTCGCATGGCATATAACAGAAGGTCCAGCTGGAACCCGACGCCATATACCACAGATAGTCGGAAGGGTTACTAAATGAATACTCAAACTATCCAATTAAGACTACTCGTCCTACACAGAGCATTCTAGCGGAAGTTTTTAAAAGTTGAAAGAACCCAGAACTTAAATCCATTAAATATGAATGTCCACAACACACTACAGGAATGAAACCCAAGATACACTAAAAAGGTACATGGCCTTATGGTCTTACAAATATTCACTTAATAAAACATGTCTTACATACATCGGCTCGCAGGCCGGCCACACATGATAAAAGTAAAAACAACTATTCTACGGCCTTCTAGGGCCAGCACAGCAACATGAGCTCCAGCCCGCTATTTGGCACTTGGCTCTGCAGCACCTGCAAGCACATACCACCGCACGGTGGCAAACAAAGCAACGGTCAGCTAAAAGCCGACCAAATTATAACGACCCCGCCCCTTACTCGGGACGGCGGTGCTCTTCCCTGCATAACATTAATACAATAAAATAATATAGCGCAATTCTAATTCGCCACAGGTGTAGGCACGCACGGCCAAACACCCCGTGCACTCAGGGCACATTAACAGTGAATCTGGTCAATACCGTGGCTTCACCACCATCCCAAAGATGGCAACCAAGTGAGCATTTAGCCTATCTGACCACTGTCTAAGGCTCCGACTATGCCTACGGCCAGTGCCCGTCTTCGGATTTCTCGCACCGTACCACATAGCCTAGGTCCAATTCCACTTGCCCGTTGCTCACGTCGCATATACAATTTAAGTCCTACGCGCGGGCCAAGCTTCTCTCGGATCCCAAAATTTTCCCAAAACAATCTCATAACCCAGTTATGATCAAGGCCGGTTCCTAGACCGCCAAGTTAGCAGAACACGTTTCCGCTCAGTTTTCCGGGTGCGCCTTGAAGCTAACCCCTAAGGATCCCTGCTGCAATCTACCGCGTAGAAACCCGAAAAACCCCAAGTACGGAGTCTTCTCCGGCAAAACATAACAAATGCAACATCACTGATCCAGACAAACCACGTCGGGTAGGCTTCACACACAATGCCTATGCCCGTACTTACGATTCTGGACTCTATATGCAATACAAGGGGGACTGTTCACATCAACCCCAAGGAACACCACGCACTCGCCGCACACTTGCGGGAGCGGGGTTCCATATGCAAAAGAAAGAGCTTCAAACGCTCAAGTTGAGAATCGTTGCCCTTGTAGTCCGTTTTGGCGCCATGGAAAAACTACGCGGACAAAACTCTTCGCAACGACCTTCCCTCCACGGATCCGCTCTCAGACTTCAAACGGTGCTTCGGTGCTCCGCCGGCGGCCGGAAATCTCCTTCTTCTTCCTCTTCTCTCTCACTTTGGAAGGAGAAAGCTTTGGAGAGAAAAATGAGGGATTAACCCTATTCCTGGCCTTAACAGAGCAGTATCTCATCTGGGCCGTCGGATCTTAATTAAAGAAAACGAACGGCTCTAATCTGCACAAAATTCTCCAGACCTGGGCCGAACACGGCTTGGCACACGGCCGTGTCCCAGGCCGTGTGCCTCGATCCAGGCACGATCGTCGAACTGAGAGACGCACACGGCCAAGAGACGCCCGTGTCTCACCTGACACGCTCGTGTCGGGTTCCTCGACACGCCCCGTGTTCGGGGGCGTGTCACGCATAACCGCCACGGCAACGGACACGACACCAACTGCACACGGGTAGGGACACAGGTTGGCACACGCCCGTGTCGGATGACACGCTCGTGTCATCCGGCCGTGTTCCTGGCTGTGTCCTTCTCGGATGAAAACGACCAAAAAATCACCAGCCAGACACGGCCTTGGACACGCCCGTGTCATAGGCCGTGTACCCCTATACAGGCACCAAAAAACCCTTTTTCGCGACTGACTCGCACACAATTTTCGGGGCGTTACAGAGACGCTGTGAGCGAACTGTGGCGCACATGCGTTCGGGGTACGCCATGGGCGCAAAGGCGATGAGCGCGCATTGTGAGCGATCAGAGGCATTGTGCACTTGCCTGGAGAGCGAAGGCATCGTGAGTGTGTCATATGCGTGGAGGCATTGTGAGCGCGGCAGGCGGCAGCGCTGAGGCGGGCGCGGAGGAGTTAAGAGCGCGGTGGGCGGTGGCGCCGCGACAGGTGCGAGGCATATTGAGCGCGCCGTGAGCATGAAGACATTGTGTGTGTACTGTGGGCGCGAGGGCATTGTGAGTGCGCCGTGATCATGAAGGCGTTGGGAGCACGACGTGGCCGTGAAGGTGTTGTGAGTGCTCTTTGAGCATAAAAGTATTGTGAGCGCGCCGTGAGGGCAAAGATAATGTGGACGCATCGTGCTCGCAAAGGTATTGGGAGCATGTCGGGCGGCGGCATTGCAGAGGGCTCTCCCAAAATGAGAAACACGGTGCTCGTAGAGTGCACGACACTCCAAAATAGATAGTGCCAGTGTGACACTCCCGAAATAGGAGTGCCGGTTGCGCTGCACTCCCAATTTGGGCGAGCTACATGCACACCCAAATTGGGAGAGCTGCACAAATTGGTTTTCGTGCAACACCGTTCTAAGCGCAGCGCTGCCGGAGTCGTTCTTCGTGGGGCTGTGCGGCATGGAGCCGCGTTCAGCACACAGCTGCGCCAGGAATTGGGCGCACTTGTTTGTGTGTCAAGGTGAGTCCTCCCATAGTTCTTATTTCTCGTCGTAGAACATTAAATGCTGGGGTTTGCACATGAGTAACTTTTAGGTATGCTGAGAGTATATATATTGAATAGGTGCAGGATTTGATCGAAATTTGGGGCTTGTTAAAATCCGACCAAAAATCTCTTTTTCTTAAACGCGTGATATGCACGGGGCTCCACCCCTACTACCAGTCGCGGCAGGCGCGATATTATCCCGATCACAATATTGTCGTGGTGCATTAGTGCTCCCGCCGCTTGCAAACTCATGAGTATTATACTATGCTCGTCACTCATTTTTGCAGTGTGTACGAGGATTTGCAAGCTGCTGAGAGAACACGTTCGGTACTGTAAATTAGAGGACTTTGACTGTGTTTGGGGGGGACTTATTTTCACCGGTCAAGCGGTTACGACCGCATGAACCAGACCTTAAATAAGGTTCGGTTCATGCGGTCGTAACCGCTTGACCGGTGATAAAAAGTCCCTGAAACTAGTCCTACCCAAAAGACTGCCCTACCAGTCCCGGACGGTCTTTTAAAAGACCGGTCTTTTGCCTTGGCAGTCCCGGACCGGTTTTCCTGCTCAAGAGGAGGACTGGCTGGGACCGGAGGACCGGTCCTCCCGGTCCCGAACCAGTTTTTTATTTAATTTTATATATATATTAAAATTTAAAATTCTATATTTATATTAAAAATGAAATGAAATTCAAAGTGAAATAAAATTTAATTTTTATTAAAAATGAATTAGAATTACAAATTTGCATTTTGCATTATGACAAAAATAAAATAACATTGAATGAAAATGAAAATTATATTTAAGTTAAAATAAAATATGAAAATTACATTTATATATTCAAAATTGAAATAAAATGAAAAATAAAATACATTTTGCCTAATTATTCTTCGGCCGCGCTTCCCAAACTTAAGCTATTCATCTCGTCTTCCACTTCGGACTCACTATCTTCAATAGATGAGACGTGTTGCCTCCTCCTTATAACATCCAAATGATCCTTGCAGCAAATGCAAATCTCCAAAGATTACTCGTTCAAACGGCTTTCTTCGCTCGTTCAGAATCTTGTCACTCAAAGAAAAAGTAGACTCCGAAGCTACCGTACTAGCTTGGATTATTCGTAAATCATGGGCCATTAAGGCCAAAATAAAATAAACATTTGTTTAGTTTTTCACCATTTTAAAATATCAAAATTTTCTATTTCGCTTGCGGTCATATAATCTTGAAATTGTATTTTGTATATAAACCAAATTCATTTAAGTACTCGAAGTTCGTTTGTTTTTTTCTAGAGGCTATTCTAAAAGTTTGTTTTTTAAATATCTTTTGTTTTAGCTTGAGTGGATTCTTCACGCAGGTCGCGATCCATACATATTATCATAATAATTATAGAAACGAGTTAAAATCAGAATTAAATTTTGAAACGCTTAAATTAACAAAATCACTAGCCGTTTCATTTACATTTAAATTTTGATTAATTTCTTCTATAAAATTTTCTACCCCGTCCACACTCATTAAAGGGTTTAAAGCTGCGACGCATGAAAACATGGGTGACATTTGTTGGTAATATTTTTAAATTTCTCCTCCATTACTAATATTAACGGACGCCACATTTCATTTGTTTTGTATGTTTAAACGTTTCAGTAATTAATAAAATATTTTCAATCACTACAAGAAAAACTTCATTAGCAATGAAAATTAGGAAACTAAATAATTTGTTGCTAATTAGCATCGATTTAGCTAGATAAATGATATTTGTTTTTACCTACAAAAATAGTAACGAAAAAAATCATTGCAAAAATAACAACGAATTATTTTATTGCAAAATATTTATTGCTAAATAGAAACGAAATATTTACTTTCAAAATTTCTATACTAATTATTTTAGATTATAATATTTATGGAGGGAAAGATTCAATTCCCTCCAAAATATTTTCATCACTTTTAAAAATATTTATATATCATAAGTTCTTAAACAAATTAAAGAAACCATTAATATCCTCATTCTTATCCTGCTCCCCTGCCAAGATCGTCACTCACTCGCACGATCTCCCGCCGTCGAGCTCGTCACACTCTCGTGCGATCTCCCGTCTTGTTCCAACGAGAAATAAATAAATATATACTTATAAAAAAATATAAACAAACAAACAAACAATATAAAATATACAGAAATATATATAATATATATTAAATAAATAATTATATATAATATAAACTATATATATATATTAAACTATAAATAAATAAACATATCTCAACATAAATAAATATATGTAGTATAAAAACAAACAAAAAATCGGATATATAAAAATAGAAAATTTAATTATAAGAAATTATAATTATATATATATATTACCGACACTTATAAACGAATTAGTTAATTAGGAGGGTTGGTTGGGTAAGGAATTTATATATGAGAGCTCTCCGTTTCGATTCTCAACAACAAGTGTCAAAAGAATTACTTCCTAAAAAATCCTTGCTAATTAGAAAGAAATAAATTCTTTGCTAAATTTAGCTAGGACCATATTAGCTACAATTTTTTTTGTTTAAAATTTCTTGCTAATTAAAATTAGCAATGAATTTATCTAATTGCAACAAATTTGCTTCTTGCTAATCTAGGTTTTCTTGTTGTGAATAACTAATGAGAAAGTAGGATAATAAACTCTGTATAGAATCGTTGTTAATCGATAAAACAATTGTAATAAATTTACGTAATCTTCGAAACCTCCCAATCTGACGTACATAAATCATGTGCTTCTGCACTATTATAAAATTTTATTAATAAGTTTTTTTTTGTGTCAAGGCTCGCTTTAGCATTTTATAAAGTTAAGTTCCAGCGCATAGGCATATCATAAGAAAGACCTAAAATTTTTTTACTTGTGAAATAACAAATTTTTAAATCTTGTTTTCTTTTTTTTTGAACTGTAAATAACCGTAACATAGTTCGTATTTTAATTACGTACTCGTTCATATAAACCAACTGTCTTGTACAAATTAAATTTAAAATGTGACAGGACAAAACGTATTGAAAAAAACAAATTCCATGTAACATTTTGTAAATCTGAAATCAAATATCTAATGCCGGTCGCATTATTTGAAACGTTATCAAAAGAAATACTCATAAATTTTCTTTTATTTTAAATTCTCCAATACACTTAATTATTACCTGGTAAATAGCTTTACCAGTATGCAGATATTCAAATCCTTCAAAACAAATTATTCTTTTATTTAGTTCCCCAACTATTGTGATCAATCCAGTGAGCGGTAATGCAAATATATGAGTGTCTCTCAGATATACCTTTGTCCAGACATCGCTCGTTAAGCTAACGCGACCGTCAAATGTTTCAAAATAATTTTTTAAATATTCTTTAGATTGCTATAAGCCGCTAAAGCATCGCGTCTAGTGGTAGAACGACTTTACCTGCTAATATTGGGCTGAAGTACCTCGTGTATGTATGATGTCATCTCTTCATCGTCGCAGCGGCTGCATGAAAATCCCTTTTGATGACGTTCTCCATTTGTCGCTCCCGCTGCCGAGTTGATATGTCTAATGTGCCCGGACGTCGAAATTTGAGCTTAAGTAGACTCGGGGCTTGTTTTGAAATGCACGATTTCACATGCCGACGAGCGTTGTATTGCTGCCAACGGCCATTTGCTCCCCGCAAAGTTTGCACTTCGCCTTCATTCGCCGTCGATCCGCACTTTGTCGAACTTTCTCCCAGACCGCCGCCTTGTGGTGATGTTCTACTTCGTGCCCGACGGATGCAGAGGAAGAAGCCGACATGGATGAGGAAGACGGCATTCAAGACTTGAGATTTGAGAGTGAGTGAGAGTTGAGAGAGAAGAAAGAGGAGAGTAAGTGAGAGAGAGAGATGAAAAAGAATTTTTAAGAGGGGGGGGGGGGTATTTATAGGATTTGATTTTTTAAAATTTTTTAAAATTTAATTTTTTTTTTATAAAATTAAATATTTAAATAATTAAATTTCATAAATAAAATTTTTTTAAAAACAAAATTGGTGGCTGGCATGGCCGGCGGCCCCACGCCAACCACCAATTTTGAGGCCAAGAGCCGTTAAAAACGGCTCTTTAAAGAGCCGTTTTGGCTCTTTAATAGTTTACGATACGAGACCGGTCTTTTACCATTTTTTGAAGTGAAATGAGGGGACTTTTTGGGGCTTCTGGGACGGGTCCGGGACAGGACTGATCCGACCGGGATCGGTCTTTAGCGGTCCTATGTTAGGACCGATTTTTTTGTCCACCACTACCCAAAACACAGCCTGCCTATATGCGTTCACATTTCTTAATAAAAAAAAAATTACAAATTATAAAAATTGACTTTTTGTTTAATAAAATGGGCAAAAGCAGAAATGATTGTTAACGTCTTAACGAGAAGAAATTTCAGGATATTTCTCTTTTAAGTTTTAATACAGTGTATGTATCTTTTCGACTGAATCGCTGATCGAACGGTTGAGATCCTAAGCTCGGTGTGTGTACTAAACAATAAATCCTGTCTGTACCCGTTCGATTATTCAGTAGTCGCCGAACTGAGATCCCCGCCATTACTATCCCCACCTAACCTTCCTTTTCTTCGGAAATCTCGCATTCTCCTCTGTTGCTTGCTGCTTCTGAACTACCAGCCGGCGGCCGAAGCGCAGATGGAGCATTCTCAGGCGCGCCATGTCGTCCTCCGTCTCTGCTGGCGCCAGCCACTCGGTTGCTCTAACTTTGTGAGCAGAAAAAATAGATTTGCTCGTATAATACCACCGTGTTATACACTCTTCTTTGTTTTTTAAGTGTTTGCCTTCTTAATGTTTGATTGCTGTGGATTTTTTTTGAGATTTGATGATTTGGTGGTCGAGGTAGTAGACAGTCTTTCGAAGTTTGTAATTTGAACGAGTTTGGGCTTGCTTTTTCGGAGTGTCTACAGTGTCTTTACTAATGTTCATACGCCCTCAAAATACTGCATTTAAAGGAAATGCTAAAAACAAGTTTTACTGCATGATCTCCTCTTTCGTGTTCCTCGGATCGTGGTTAAATCATTTTCAGAGCAGCTCGCCCATCTTTGTGGCTCATAATTTATTTCTTTAGCACAATATTAGATCCCAGGTATTGCCTATATTAACAATGTAGTTTTGTTTATCAATGTAGTTTTGATTATGCCAATGAAGCTTGGCCCAGTTGGGTAAGCTAAGGCCCATGACAGGGGCTCATGGGTTGGATGCTCACCTTGTGTGAGTTTGTCTACTTTTTTAGTAATTTATTGTTTGATTGATTGTTGTTTAATGATGTATTCATTGATGCTGAATGTTTTCAATGTATTGGTGCTTGTATATTTATTACTCAAAAAAAAAGATACATCACTGCAACCTATGTAATCCAATTACCCGAGAGATAAGTGAGATAGATCCGGTCGTTTATTCAAGTCGTTACAATTAACATGATCCAGTTGCTTTAAATAAAAAGCCAATACTTAAGTTGTCAATTTAGAGCTGATAAAAATTTAGTCAGCTTGGATCACCCACATCAAAATTGGATATACACTAACAAGATTATCATGAGAAAAATTAATTAATTCTCAAGCATGAAGTGTAATTAAATATATTAAGTACACCTTGAAATAAATGTGGAAAACTAACATTGCGTATCATCTTTGTTCATTTTCATGTCTCACGATCACCAGCATCCTTAGTAGCACACTTGTATTTCTTTTGATGAAATTTGTCTCCTTTGATGATGGAGATAACATATACTAACCTACGTGCTTGCACACCTGTATATAATCTATATGATATCATCTGTAATGTATTGACGAAAAAAGAAATAGGTGACCTTGTTTTGGCTAAGTGAAGATATATATCAAACCACATGTGATTCTTGTGACAAGACAGCAAAAAATACCTTGAATGATCATACTTTATCTGCAGATAGGATTTCACAAAATAAAAAAAAACTGAACTGATCTTTATCTTCGAATGAAGAGAAGAACAAGTCCATGAACAACAAAGACCCAAACTAGTTCTTGTGAGAAGAATGAGGCGTTGAGCGTCTCATGGAAGTGGTGGCTCAGTGGCATTTCCACACGAGAATTAAGAGCACCGACTGGGTTTCACACGGGAGAGGAGAAAGGTGTTCGGCTAGAGTAAAGCTTTTGCAATGTCGTGTGTGTAGGCGTGGCTTCCCCCTTGTTCATGATTGAAATAATTATATAAATCAGATTGCAATATATCTCTGACGCAGGACAGTCATATATGATGGGGAAATAATGGGTAAAACTCCTACGTGCAACATGCATGAATCTAACGGGTTACTTGCAACAATTGATATTTATAAATTTATTAATTTGATTGACCACGAAGAGTTAAAACTTTCAAATATGGAAACACGTGAGATTAGTATGAGCGTGAGAGTGCACAAAATCAAATACTATTTAAATGAGATTACAAAAACGAAAAACAACTAAAGCAAGACTTACAAACCACTATCTCTACAAGTAGAGAACTAGAGATCAATCACGAGACCCAACATTGAAAAAAAATAATAACACACCTTGAACTCTGCAAACACTGAATGGGGAGGCTGAGGGCACTTTTGGAGGGCTGCCCAGGGAAAATCTCAGTACTTAGAAGCTGTTTTGGCTCGTCCAGAAACTTGGACTGCAATTAGAAGATGCTGGGAGGTAGTTCTGAACACTCCGAGCAGGAGGATGGCCGTCTAGGAAGCAAACGACTGCCCGGTCTATGATGCTGGGCAGTTTGGAGGGCCAAGTCAGCAGCACCTTGGAGGGAACTGGTGGAAAGGTGTCTGATTGGACTCCTGGATGGAGAGGGATCGGGTAACAAGAAAGTTGGGGATAAGGGGGGTTATTGGAAGGGGAATTATGGTGGTTCCACGTATAGTTATGAGGGGAAGGATTGTGAGTTGGGTAGGTTGAAAATATTCGTGATGAGAGAGGGACACAGGGAGAGGGGTTTTGGCTATATGGGGAAAGTGGAAATGTAGGCTCACGTGTGGTTTGATTGAGGGAAATATGGGGATGAAGATTAGGTGTAATGATAGGTGGTTCCACATGAAATGGGAGGGGGTATTGAGGGGGGGGGGGGGTCGGTTATAAGAAAAGGTGCGGCTTAGATTAATCTTAGGAATTAACTCCTAAAATTTAGGAAAGTGGCGATGGCGGTGTCGTGGGTAGTTAAGAAGTAGTTATGGTGATCATGAGTGGTGGTGGAGGTAGTTGCCGGAGGTGGTAGTGGTCGCCAGAGACGTTTTCCGGCGATCGCCAGAAAACTCTAAAAGATAAAAATGGGTATAGGAAGTGTAGGAGGACCACCGGAGGTGGCCGGAGATAAACTCCGGTGATCGCCGGAGATGAAAAAAGAAATGAGGGTGGCTGTGGAGAGGGTTGGTTGTTGTTGGGTGGAGGAGGAGGGGGTGTTGACATTTTTGGTGAAGGAGGCTCCACGACAAGTGCAGAAGAGGAGGGGTGTTGACATTTTTGGTGAAGGAGGCTCCACGACAAGGTGCAGAAGAGGAGGGGCTGACTGTTTTTGAAAGTTCAAGGCAATCTAATCATTTAGAGGGGGGGGGGTGAATAAATGTCTTTTGCTTTTTAATAATTTATGAGTTTAACTACTGATCTTTCACATATATAAAACTCACATCACAAAGTACACACATATTTTTATAGTGGTTTCCCAATATAGGTATATCCACTTCTCCCTCCACCTATCTAGCAGTGTACTAGACTAAGCCAACTCTACAAAAAACTCAAATCCAATAGATCTTACACCTCAAAATCTAAGACTCCTACCTCAAGAACTGCAACAAGTTCCCAACTTCAGATCCAATCACAGGATTCTACAGCTAAGAGTAAGTAACTCATACAACTCAGATTCAAGCATGAATCCTACCCCAGGAATAACATCAAGTTCCCTACCTCAGGTTCAGCCTTGAACCCTACCTCAGATCTCAAGAAGACCTTACCACAACAAGTTTAATAGTTATATTACAGTAAATATAAACTCAAAAAGTAAAATAAATCTTGAGAGATTTGAGTCTTCTTGGGCTTTGATGTGAAAAGTTTTTTCTGAATCAGCAGTAGTTTTTCACTGAATATTCTTTGGAAAAACAGGAATTGTGCTGAACCTTGATTAGTGAACATCTTTACTCTTGAAATAATTAAAGCTTGATGTTCTTGAGCAAGACTTGGGGTACTGTATGATTTCCTTGTTGTGATTTGCCCCTTCAAAAAGTTGGTCTGTTCTTCTTGTTAGCTGTTGACACTACTCTTTTTGAAAGTTACTATTCTATCGATCTCCGTTCTCAAAATTCAAGTATTAGGGTTTTTCTTCACATCTCTTCAATATATATATGACTTCTACCAATTAACGGCCGAGAACTTAAAAAAATCATGTCAGATAATTTTCCTGAAAAAATTGATTTGATTTGAGCTTTCGGAGCTGTCTGCGATTTAAAATTCTGCGAATTTGAACTGTCATGACAATGTTTCGTCTCGTCATGACGATATTATATTTTTTCACGACTACACTTCAACTCTTCATGACGATACAAGTTCTTCATAAATTTGTGAACACTTCCATCAAGGTTGTTGGATCCATTGCCTACAATGCCCTAGATTTGAGGAAGTCAATCTTGTCAATGATATACATATAGTTGTAGTTGACAGTGATGAGATAGGTAGCCTAAGTGGCTAAGTCAGGAAAGTTCTTACCTAAGTGGTGGAAAAACAGAAAACTGTGTAAGTCCACAGACGTTGAGTGAAGATCATTCACTCAACGCCAGATGACGTATAACGCTGAGTGAAACCTATTTAGTCAAAGCCATGAAGTGGCAAGCTTAGAATCTGACCAAGTCCACAAGCGTTGAGTGAAGTCAACACACTCAACGCCATACAACAAAAGGCTGTGAGTCAGGCTAATAAAGTCAAAAGCCTAAAGAGAAATGAGCTGAGAAGTCAATGGAGGAAGATTGAGGGCAAGTCTGACATTCTGAAGGATCCAGATTGCCTGTTCAACAACCGCACTCTCCCCTTTCTTACTTCTTCAATGACTTTCTGTTGAAGATCATCTTTGCAGGCTTCAATTCTACTTGTCAGATTCTGATTGACGTTCTCTTGATCTTGTAGTATGTCATTTTTGTTGCTTTCTTGGTTTTGCAGTAGTTCATTTTGGCAGTTTAGGACATATTGCTGTAAGTGGTTTATTCTATTTTCTAGGACTTCATCAGTGGTGCTGATGTACTGCTTGATGTTGGTGATGTCTTGAGTGGACCTCTCCAGCTTGTCATCAACTGATTTCATCACTTTGACATTATTATCCACCACATCAGCTGCTCTCACAAACTAGCTTGTGATTTGACTACTAATATCATTCATATTTTCCTTTATGATGTTTATTTCTGCCATCATATCATCCTTCACTCCCTTTAATGCTTTTCTTACATGATCTTCAAAGTTCCTTCTTTGCTCACCTAGCAACACCCTCATCTAACTGATAAGTGAATTTGATGATTCTTCAATGACATTTTCTTTGGAGGTGCTAGGGACTTCTGAGTCTTTCACTGCCTTTCTTCTTCAGGTTTTCCAACATCTCAGATATGTCAGCTTCCTCATACATTGAGTCTGGTGATCCCGGTGCTTCCTTGTTGGTGCAACCCAGTACGGGTCTAATGGCCTAGCACCGCCCTTCCTGAGATAGCGAGGACTATGATAGCTATTACTCTACTCAAGACGATTCGCATCGGACCTCTTAGCAGGGGCTCCAAGTGCGGGTTTAGTTATAGGGCAACTAGACAACTCAATTTAGCGGCAAAAGTTCGTGCTAGAAATAACGATAGAGAAGGTATGATAAAATGCAAGCGCTAACAACACGATCAGATGAATTAATTGCATGAGTATTAGACAACAGCGGGGAGCAGAGAGGTATACCTGCAGGGATCTCCCAGACAGAGGAGTTTCCACAGGAGTTCCGACACCAAGCTGGACTGTTTAGGTTGGTAGTGGCTGGACGGGGTGGCTGAAGTAGGTGATGGGACGGCAAGTTGGTCGATTTTGGGGTGGTGGTGGCCGGACAGAGTGGGTGCAGGTGGTAGCTGTTCGGCCAGCTAGATTTTGGGGTTGGTGGTGGCTGGAGTGGCCATAGGAGGTGCCGAGGAGGAGGAGTTGAGCGATGCAGGATTCTGGAGTTCCGACTACGTGTGCGACAGAGAAGATGCCGGCTCCGCAGATGGGGCGGGAAGAAGACGGGGTACGTTAGGTCGTCGTCGACCGCCTTTCCGATGGCCTCCGGGTCCGTCGCAGCCGCAAGGGTTCGACGCGTCCGACGGACCAGCGAGGGAGCGGCGATCTTGCCGGAGCTGGAGGAGGAGCTGAGCGTTGCTAGGTTCCAGAGCTTCCTCGAGGCGAACGTGCTGGAGCCGATATGGGAGGGAGGAGGAAAAAGCTGGGCCGGCTGGACAGAAACCGAGAGGGGTGAAATTCCTCTGTTTCTACTTTTTCCGGTCATGCCTTTCAAGAGGGGCTGGTTAATTTTATAATAGAGGATTTAATGGAGGGGGGT
This sequence comes from Platanthera guangdongensis, assembly GCA_039583875.1. Taxonomy (NCBI): domain Eukaryota; kingdom Viridiplantae; phylum Streptophyta; class Magnoliopsida; order Asparagales; family Orchidaceae; genus Platanthera; species Platanthera guangdongensis. The sequence continues at coordinate 218,219,767 of CM077158.1, read as the reverse complement.
TTCAATTAAGTAGAGGAAAACTGAAGTTTTAAATTCAGATTGTAATAATAAGGGGGGTTTCAATGTTGGGGCAATCAAGGGGGGGGGGGTTTCAATGTTGGGCAATCAAGAGGGGGGGGGGGTATGAGGTTTCAATGTTGGGCAATCAAGAGGGGGGTTATGAGGTTTTAATGTTCGGCAATCAAGAGGGGGGTTATGGAAACTCCAAGCTTTGATGAGAAATCAAGAAGGAACGTAACTCCTAGCTCCCAACTCAAAGCTGAATTGTTAAATTCAGATTTGAGTTATTTTCATGCAATTAATCGTAAAAGAAAACAATATTGTTGCGTCTACATCCTAGCACCTTCTCCTACCAAACCTATTTATTAATGGTCATGCTGGCTGGTCAAACCAACAAGCCTTATCATAAAATAGAAAGTGCGATACAACGACATATGATGATAATACAAATAAGACGACGAATGACAACAACGAACATGATAGAAATCACACACACACACACACAATTCGAGCATAGCTTATCTGGATGCGACCGCGGATGCATCACTTGTGGACTGGGCTGTCATTTTCTTCATGATCAGCTTGGCCTTTGTAGGGGACAATCTCTCTGCAGATATCCATTGCTGATAAGGCCTCTGGGTTCTTTTGGACAGCCAACCCAGTGTGGGTGACTTCTTCAACCTCTACAATAGTAACTATATTGTCCACTTCTTGAGCAGGGAGCTCGATGTGAGACTCCCCCTCAACAGCAGCGTCATCTTGCCTCATCTCCTCAGTTTCTTGTACTGAGTCCTCCTTCGAAGGCCCCCCCTAAACTGCAACACTCTTTTCTACAACAACAACGATATCTGCAGCAACTTCATGGATGATAGCCTCAGGATTGATCTCATCCATGGCTGTTAGTTCTTTAGTCTGGGACACATCAACAACCAAGAGCTCTCCTATTGGTTCTGAGATTGGTTCTATAACAATTCTTTGAACGTCCTCCCCCTCGATGTTTGCAGGGTTTGGACTTTGTGTGCTCTCACCACTTTCAGATGAACTCTTCTCTTCCATAATAACCTTCTTCCCTTTTTTTTAGATTCCTTTGATCTCTTAGGACCTTTAGAGATTACCTTCTCCTACATTTTCAGAATTCTGACATCTATCCTCTTCATGTAGTGAATGGGTGAACCCAACTTCTTGTTCAATTGATCAGGAAGATTATGCAGGAGATATAATAACAAGATCCTTCCTAAGTTTAGTGTCGTGAAACTATCCTGGAATTTATCAAACAATAATTGAGCCCAGTCAGTTCTTTTGCATAGAATGACTTGTGATGAGTTCAAACATATCCCTTGATATTTTATCATGAGATCTAGGCTTACACAGAAGAGCTTTGCCTATTATGTCTGCAAGAAGTTTCCCTTTGAGATTGAATTAGGTCTTCTGTAATGAACTATAGGATTTCTCTAAATGTCCACAACATCGCTTAGCCTGTGAGAAGTCTTCATATGAGATTTCATCTTCTTCATCACCCTCATCAAACCCGGGAAGATATAATGCCTTGGTCAATCCCTTCACTGTCATTCTCAACAAGGTATCTCCAACCTTTGTCTTTATTGCATTCCCATATGTGCTTATCCTGGGCTCTGCATAGAACTCCAGTAGTTCTCTATACATAATGTCAGTTGGCTCTGATAGTACATACTCCAATCCAGCTGCTGTTAGTAGACCAATAACTGACTTTATCTCATCATCAACTCTATCAAAATCGCCCCATACTAACTCACTTCCTACATTGCAAGCATCCTCATTCTTCTTTGGAGCCATTGTGCAGGGAGCTGAAGGACTTCCGAGCTTTATCGTTGTGTGCGACGGTTTTGGGCAAATGTAGTTTGTACTCTAGGTTTAAACATTTGACCTATATATATATTACTTTGGAATATGAAAAGATGTGCACATGGACATGCAATTGATCCTAGATTCGACGGCTGAGATGTTTAGATCCAATATACTTGATTGGCAGTTTGTCGAAGTCATGTCGTCGTGATATTACGACGATATAATCTGCATGCCGTCAAGTCATCATGACGATACAATCGAGTTTTCTTACTTGTTTCTTGTAACTTTCTAAGGGGTTTTTTTGCATATATTGTCAGCATCCTAGAACATACTATTTGGCAGGAATGATCCTAATAAAGATAAATTATATTTGTTTATTAATAATTTTATTCTCAGTTAAACATTCCTAATTCAAATTTAAAGAAATTAAATTTAGCTTCATCAAGAGTCTTAGTAAAAATATCTGTCACTTGTTTGTCAGTGAGGATATACTCAAAACAGATGTTTTTTTTTCAACATGCTCTCTGATGATTTGATACCTGATCTCAATGTGCTTAATCCTACCGTGTGACACAAAATTCTTGGCAATTGAGATTGCTCTGGATGAATCACAGTACATTACTGTTTTACTTATCTAAATATTGTAGTCCTCTAGCTAGTGCTGTATCCAAAGCAGCTCTCCACAACAACTTTCAACTGATATGTACTCTGATTTTGCTGTTGAAATGACTAAACTTGTTTGCTGCTCTAAGAAATCAGTCTCTTCCTAAAAAATTGGCAGGTGCCTGATGTGTTTTTTTTGTCTTCTTTGCAACCTGCAAAATCTCCATCTGAATATCCTATTAGTTTAAAATAATTATTTTTAGGATACCAAATGCTAAGATTTGGTGCACTTTTAAGATATCTTTAGATCCTCTTTGCAGATGAATAATGCGATTCCTTGGCGCTTGCCTGACACATAGCACAGACATATATAACATACATTATATCAGACATACTAGTAATTAGATAGAGTAGAGACCCAATGATGCATCTATACCTGATTTCATCAAAAAGTTTTCGTTTCTCATCTTTGTCCAGTGATACATTGGATCCCATGAGAGTTCTTATAGTGGAAGGCACTCTGCATATCAAACTTCTTTATCAACTCCTTAGTGAATTTGGTCTAAGAGATGAAAATTTCATCTTTAGATTGCTTCACTTGGAGGTCTAAGATGTATTTTATCTCTCTTATACTATCCATCTCAAACTTCTCTTGCATTAAGTTGTCAAACTTCTTGCAAAGGTTGTCATCTATAAAGTCAAATATAATTCATCAACATATATTTGGACTAGTAAAATCTTGTCATTTATTTTCTTTAGAAATAATGTCTTGTTTATCTTTATTCAATTATTCTTGAGAGTTTGTTTTCAATTAGAAAATTAGATATGGTTTCATACCAAGCTCTAAGTACATGTTTCAACTCATACAAAGTTTTCTTTATAAAATAGACATGATCAGTTAAGTTAGAAATTATAAAACCTGGAAGCTGCTCTACGTATATTTGCTCTTTTAGATCTCCATTAAGGAAAGATGATTTCACATTCATTTACCATTTGATATACTTTGAATCCTTTATGAGCAGTATATACTAGAAACAACTTGATTGCTTCAAGTCTTGCTACTGGTGCAAATGTTTAATCAAAGTCAATCTCTTCTTTATATCTATATCTCTTTGCAACCAGCCTTGCTTTATTCTTGATGATGATACCATTCTTATCTAGCTTGTTTCTAAAGACCCACTTAGTCCCAATAACAGTCTAATGTTAAGTCCTAGGAACTAGTTTCCATACTTTATACATTTTGAATTGATTTAGTTCCTCTTGCACGACTATGATCCAAGAAGGATCTGAGTTGGCTTCTTCAAATTTCTTTGGTTCAACTTGTGATAGAAATCTCAGATATAAAGCCTCATTCCGAGTACTTCTTATTCTTATTCCTTGGCTTATATATCCAATGACTTGACTGCTTGAATGGTCTAAGGTCTTTAAGGTGTCTCCAAGCTGGTGGTAGTGCTCTTTGATTATCTGCAATCTCTGTTTCAGCTGGCTGTTGTTTAAGCATTATTTCTTATGATTCTCCTTGGATTTGTTTGCCATCTTTAATGACCAAGTCTGGAGATGTAGAGTCTCCCAGGCTCAGCTCTTTTAGCTTCAAACTTGTTCTTGCAATACTAGAAGAATTAGACAAGTCTTCATGAATCATATTTGTCTCATCAAATACAATATTAATTGATTCCTCAACAACTTAAGTCTTTTTGTTGAATATTATATAAGCTTTGTTGTGGCTATTATATCTAACAAAAATTCCCTTTAAACACTTTTCAGCAAATTTAGTTAGAATTTTCCATTATTTAAAACAAACACTTACTTTCAAAAATTCTTAAATAGGTTAAATTTGGTTTTTTGCCCTTCATTAGCTCATAAGGTGTCTTCTTGTGATATTTGGTGATAGAAGCTCTATTCTGCACAAGACATACAATGTTGACAGCTTCAGTCCAGAAATATTTTGGTAGTGAAGGGTCACTTAGCATGATTTTGTCAACTTTTGTGAGAGTCTTATTTTTCCTCTCAACAACTTTATTTTACTGTGGAGTTCTTGGAGAAGAAAATTTTTGAAAGATACCTTACCTTTTGCAGAAATTTGCCATGACTTCAGACTGGAATTCTGTACCATGATCACTTCTAATTTTGACCACGGTACATTTCTTCTCATTCTGAACTTGCTTGACAAAAGACACAAAGTTGTCCAAAATATCAGACTTTTTCTTAAGGAAGAACACCTATGCATATCTAGAGAAGTCATTAACTATCACAAGAGTGTATAACTTTCTTCCTAAACTATGAATCGACATAAGACCAAATAAATCCCTATGCAATAAATAAAGACATCTTTCAGAATCTTTGGAGCCAATACTCTTAAAGGTGGTCTTTGTCTTCTTGCCCATCTGTCAAACATGACAAATGCCCTCTTTAAACGTTGAGTCCATTTCTAACTAGATCTTTTGAAAATAGTTTGCTGATTGTCTTGTGATTCAGGTGAGCAAGTCTCTTGTGCCAATTAAACACAAAAAGAGTCTCTCTCATTTTCTACAAGACATACAGATGTGGAAGAATCTAAACATAAAAAATTTAAGCAATAAATATTTCCTCTCATAGTGCCTAATAGGACTATTGGTGGCGATCGACATCACGCTCGTGTCTATTCCCGCTGGAGCCGGTGATTGACGACCCGGTTGGGCGATCCGAGTCCGCGGATGCGCCTAAATGGTCGTTCCGAGTCAGTTTCATATATTAGTTTTCATTTTTATGTTATATTTAGCCCCCGATCAGCCCGAACAGTTATAACCTCCCGGTCTGGAGCCCTAATTTTATTTTAGCTTTCTCTTATAAATATGCCTGTAAGTGGCCGACCAAGGGGATCGATAGTTGCCCTACTGCAACTTGCCGGTCGACTCCTTCGGTGGATTCCGAAGGCGCTGCTCCCGTCCGCTTCCTCCGCCTCCATCCATACCCGGCCGCTCGTCCCTAACCTCTCCAGACCCACAACTCTCCTTTTCCTCCCCCTCCTTCCTCCAGCCCCCGATGAAACCGTTCGCTTCCTCCCCGTTCCCTCTACTCGCCGACCGAGCCGTAGCCTTCTCCCGCCTCGCCACTGCCCGCTGAATCCACCCCAGCCCCCGCAAGCTTTCATCCGCCCCTACCTGGCCCCAGATCTCCTCCGCCGGCTTTGAACCTCCAGATCCACGGCTCTCACTCGCCGGCCGGCCACACTCTCGCTCGTTTTCCCCTACAGATCTCGTTTTCCATCACCCAAGTTCCTCAAACTGCACTTTCCTAGTTACTTGCTGCCCCAACGTGGAACCACCGTCCGACCGGAAGCGCCCTCGCCACCGTAACTCCACCCCAAAGCCGAGCCGCCGCGGGCATGAACAAATCAAGGTATACGGTGTGTTATTTCTCTCATTTTAATGCTTGAACTTGAGCTATTGTTGTGGTTATGAATTTATTATATGCTTTCGTATTTAGTTTGTGGTTTGGATTGCGGGTTTTCTGCCGGCGCGCACTAAGTGAATCGCACCTCTTTCGTTGGCAAATTTTAATCGGCTCTTGCGTTATTTGTTGCTCACAATTGTGACTGTTGAATCCTTAGCTTTATTAAAGTTTTATTACTTGAAATGCGAACTTTACTTGGATTGTTCTCGTGTTGGCACGTGCACCACACATAAATCTCATACTCATCGAGTCGCATTTTATTGTCCTTCATTTTAGCCGGTCTACCACTGCATCATTTGGTATCAGAGGGAGGTTAGAGTCACATTTGCATGCTCCATAGTGGTAGGTTGTTTCGAGCCCCGATGTCTGACCAAAACGTCACCGATGAACGCGCCACCAGTTCGAATTCGGACAAGGCGGCCCCCGAGTTCCAGCGCTTAGTTCTCGAGCAATTCGCCTCCCTTAAGAACGAGATCGCTAGGGTCAACATTAGAGTCGACCAGATAGGAGCCCTTAGAGGTCCAGCCCTAGCACCCCGTTATGAGGAACCTCTGGAAGATCCACGGAACGCTCAGCCTCCACCTGATTGGCGAGGTAGAGAGCCACCGCGTCGGGACCCCGCTCCATGGAGACGGACTCCCGATCCGGTGCATGATTATCGTCGTGACCCCGCCCCGAGAGGTAACCCTCGGCCACCCTACGAGCTACGACAACCACCGACTCGACAAGGGCGTGGCCCACCCGCACGACACGCTTACGATTCTGACGATCCCTACGATGACTATGTGGCACCCCGCCGAGAGCCCATCCCGGTGGAGGACGACCTCATCCAGCGCCTTTGAATTGACGTGCCCTTGTTCGACGGTCACTTGGACCCGAAAGCTTTTTGTGACTGGCTTCTGTACATGAACCATTTCTTTGATTGGTATGAGATGAATGACGAACAACGAGTTTGATTCGCTAAGATGAAGCTGTTGGGCCAAGCTAAGATGTTCTGGATTAGCGTGGAGAGGTAGCTCAAAAGAGATGGATATTATCCCGTCACCCGATGGGATGAGATGAAGCAACGATTGAGGGACAAGTACCTCCCCGCATCATATCGCGATCAACTCTTTGACCAACTCTATGCATTGCGTCAGAGATCACTTTCCGTTGCCTAGTACATGACACGATTTGACGAGTTGGTAGTGAAGAGTGATATTTTGGAGGAGCCTATTGCGACCGCTTCCCGATTTAGAGCGGGACTTCGAGCTGAGATTCAGAGAGAGCTTATACCCCACCACATAGAGACAATCGAGCAGGTGTTCCCGCGCGCTTGAGTATGAGAACTACCTGCGCCTCACAGGATCGAGGCAGACCACACACCGCTCTGACGCCTCGGCCCGCGTTCCCTCAGATACGAAGGGCAAGGTTATCGTTCCTAGACCCGGACCCGAACAATGTTTTTGATGCTCGGGCAGGGGGCAGATTGCTGCTCAGTGCCCTACGAGGAACCTGCTGATGGAGGACAATGGTGAGGCGAGCGCTAAAGTGGACGTTGCTGTGGTCCGGGTCGAAGACGGTTGAGAGAGCGACGCGTAGAGATCGTTAGAGTTGGGAGTCATCCGTCTCCTCATCCACACCCCTCATGCGGAGGAAGATTGGAGACATACCTCGATATTCTACACTTATTTTCAGAGTGCAGGCAACCCCTGCAAGCTCGCCATAGATAGTGGTAGTTGCGTGAATATCGTAGCGAAGAAGGGTTTAGAGAGGATGCGGCTTTTCGCCGAACCCCTCCCGCATCCTTACCTTGTCCACTGGGTGGACAAGTCGGCCATTCAGGTCACGCAGAGATGTCTTGTGCCGATCCGCCTAGCGTCCATAGAGGACAGGGTTTGGTGCGACGTCATCCCGATGGACGTCGCACATGTTCTCCTGGGCCGCTCCTGGCTTTACGATCGTGATGCCACGTGTTATGGCCGCTCCAACATGTGCGTCTTCTTTGACAAGGGACGAAAGATCACTCTCATGCCTACCCAACCCAGGGATCCCGCCAAGGTCCAAGTTGAGTCATCCATTAGTGCAGGGTCAACCAGGCCTTTGCATATCCTGAGGAGGGGTGACTTTCTTCGTGAGAGTTTAGACTCGGGAGTTGTATTTGTGGTGGTCTCCGCCTTAGCATCTGACGCGACCACGGATATAGAGAGTGTGGATCCCGACATTCGGCACCTACTAGCAGAATACGTTGACATCATGCCTGAGGAGCTCCCCGATGAGCTCCCCCCTCTGAGGGATATCCAACATGCTATTGATTTAGTCCCAGAGGCATCTTTGCCCAACCTGCCCCACTATCGATTGAACCCGACAGAGCATGCCGAGCTGAAGTGGCAGGTTGACGATCTTCTTAGGAAGAACTTTATTCGGGAGAGTTTGAGTCCGTGTGCCGTTCCTGCCCTCCTTACCCCTAAGAAGGACGGGAGTTGGCGCATGTGTATCGATAGTCGGGCCATCAATAAGATCACTGTGAAATATCGTTTTTCGATTCCTCGCCTCGACGACCTCCTGGATGCGATGGATGGTGCCCAAATATTTTCGAAGATTGACCTGCGAAGTGGGTAACATCAGATTAGGGTGTGAGAGGGTGACGAGTGGAAGACGACCTTCAAGACAAAAGACAACCTGTATGAGTGGTTGGTTATGCCGTTCGGACTGTCGAACGTGCCTAGCACGTTCATGAGAGTGATGACGTAGATCCTACGACCCTACATGGACAAGTTCCTTGTGGTCTATTTTGACGATATGCTGATCTTTATCCATGGCTGCGCGGAGCACCTGGACCACATTCGATCGGTATTCGATCTCCTTCATAAAGAGCATTTGTACATCAATTTGAAGAAGCACTCATTCTTGACATCTTCGGTACATTTCCTAGGATACATAGTCTCGCAGTCCGGCATCTCCGTTGACCCCAAAAAGGTCAAATCTATTCGCGAGTGGCCTGACCCGACCAATATCCACGAGGCTCGGAGCTTCCACGGTCTCGCTACCTTTTACCAGAGGTTTGTTCGGGGGTTTAGCTCGATCATGACCCCTATTACGAGCTGCCTCCGCAAGGGGTATTTCTTATGTACTGCTGCAGCCACCAGAGCGTTTGAGGACATCAAGCAAAGGCTAGCGACTGCTCCCGTGTTACGCCTTCCTAATTTTTCCAAGGCTTTCGAGGTGGCGTGTGACGCATCTGGGGTAGGCATTGGGGGAGTACTGAGTCAGGAGGGTCATCCAGTTGCTTACATTTGTGAGAAACTGAATGTCGCCCGACAGAAATACTTCAACTATGATCGGGAATTCTACGCTGTTGTACAAGCGCTCCGACAATGGCGCCACTATCTCCTACACAAGGAGTTCGTCCTGTACGCTGATCATCAGGCCCCGCGATACCTGGATTCACAGAAGTTAGGACACCGATACGCTAAGTGAGTGGAGTTTATGCAGGAGTACCACTATGTTCTCAAACACCGCGCTGGTGTTGAGAACAAGCCGACCGATGCGTTGAGTCGCCGGGTCACCATCCTCCACACCATTAGCGCTCGAGTTGAGGGATTTAAGCGTGTCCGCCAGGACTACCCTGAGTGTCCTGATTTTGGCGGGATCTTCTCAGCTTTATCCGAGGACCCACCTGAACCCCGCGAGGGTTTTACCATTTCTGAGGGCTACTTGTTTTTTGAGTCTCGCCTTTGTATACCTCATACCTCCCTTCGGGATTTTCTCATTTGGGAGCTTCACGCGGGGTGGAGATGCGGGGCAGTTTGGGCGGGATAAGACGATTGCTCTAGTTGAGGACCGCTTCTTTTGGCCTGGCCTGAAGAGAGACATCATGCGGGTCGTCTGACATTGCCGAATCTGTCAGACAACAAAAGGGACTCGACAACCCACATGCCTTTACACTCCGTTGCCTATCCCTTACCGGCCCTGGGCAAACATCAGTTTAGACTTCGTACTTGGACTCCCCCGCACACTGCGGAAGTTCGATTCGATCTTCGTCGTCGTGGACTGCTTTTCGAAGATGACCCACTTCATCCCTTGTCATAAGACGTATGATGCCCCTACGTGGCGGCCCTGTTCATCAGGGAGGTATTCAAGTACCACGAGTTGCCCACTTCTATTGTTTTCGATCATGATGTACGTTTCATGAGTTATTTTTGGAAGACGTTGTGGAAGAAAACCGGTTTGACACTGAAGTTCTCCACCGCTTACCACCCACAGACGGATGGACGGACGAAAGTTGTCAACTGAAGCCTTGCTACCTTGTTGCGTTGCCTAGTGCGGGATAGTCCAGCCACCTGGGATTCGGTCCTGCCTATTGCGGAGTTTTCATTCAATAGTTCGGTCAATCGGACCACGGGTCTGAGTCCATTCCATGTAATATTAGGTTACGAGCCTAGAAAACCCATTGACCTAGTTGACGTCCCGTTAGGAGCCCGACCTAGTGAGTCCGCCGAGTCGTTCTTTCAGCATACACACACACTTCATGAGACAGTCCGAAGAAAGATTGCGGCCAGTAATGATAACTACAAAGCTCAAACCGATCTGCATAGGAGGAAGCAAACATTTGATGTCGGGGAGCAGGTTATGATACGCCTTCGGCCTGAGAGGCTCCCCCAGGGGGCTGCGAATAAGTTAAGTGCTCGTCGGATGGGCCCCTACACAGTCACTCGACGGATTAGTACAAACACGTATGAAGTTGACATACCACAAACAATGGGGATTCACCGCGTGTTCAATGTATAAGGTTTGACCCCATACTATGAGGAGCGAGTCTACGCGGATCCCTTATCTCCACCTACCCCTGAGTCCCAGCTTGACCCTCTCCCCTCCAGTGCACCTACGTCCACTTCGCCCAGGCAGTCGCGGACGGTTGAGCACCGCTCCGAGGACCCCACTTTACAGCCGACAGTTCCAGTGGCGCCACTGTCAAACGGAGATACATTGCTACGACAGACGCTTACGCCTACCAGAGATACCCTACAGATTGTTGGTCATGACTTTACGACTATGGGCGGTTCAGTGGTCCTGCGTTACTTGGTCCATTGGTCTGCCCGCCCGACTTCAGACGACACTTGGATTGCTGCCAAGGAGCTCGAGAGACTCGCCCCAGACTTACGCCGGGAGTACGACCATCTTCACTCATCGGAGATGAGTGCTTTCAAGTCGGGGGGAGTTGGTGGCGATCGACATCACGCTCGTGTCTATTCCCACAGGAGGCGGTGATTGGCGACCCGGTTGGGCGATCCGAGCCCGCGGATGCGCCCAGAGGGTCGTTTCGAGCCAGTTTCATATATTAGTTTCATTTTTTATGTTATATTTAGCCCCCGATCGGTCCGAATAGTTATAGCCGCCCGATCGGGATCCCTAATTTTATTTTAGCTTTCTCTTATAAATATGCCTGTAAGTGGCCGGCCAAGGGGATCGATAGTTGCCCTACTGCAACTTTCCATTCTACTCCTTCGGTGGATTCCGAAGGCGCTGCTCCCGTCCGCTTCCTCTGCCTCCGCCCATACCCGGCCGCCCGTCCCTAACCTCTCCAGACCCGCAGCTCTCCTTTTCCTCCCCCTCCTTCCTCCAGCCCCCGACGAAACCGTTCGCTTCCTCCCCGTTCCCTCTACTCGCCGACCGATCCGCAGCCTTCTCCCGCCTCACCACTGCCCGCCGAACCCACCCCAGCCCCCGCAAGCTTTCATCCGCCCCTACCTGGCCCCAGATCTCCTCCGCCGGCTTTGAACCTCCAGATCCACGACCCTCACTCGCCGGCCGGCCACACTCTCGCTCATTTTCCCCTACAGATCTCGTTTTCCATCACCCAAGTTCCTCAAACCGCACTTTCCTAGTTACTTGCTGCCCCAACGTGGAACCACCGTCCGACCGGAAGCGCCCTCGCCACCGTAACTCCACCCCGAAGCCGAGCCGCCACGGGCATGAGCAAATCAATGTATACGGTGTGTTATTTCTCTCATTTGAATGCTTGAACTTGAGCTATTGTTGTGGTTGTGAAATTTATTATATGCTTTCGTATTTAATTTGTGGTTTGGCTTGCGGGTTTTCTGCCGGCGCGCTCTAAGTGAATCACTCCTCTTTCGTTGGCAAATTTTAATCGACTCTTGCGTTATTTGTTGCTCACAATTGTGACTCTTGAATCCTTAGCTTTATTAAAGTTTTATTACTTGCAAGGCGAACTTTACTTGGATTGTTCTCGTGTTGACACGTGCACCGCACATAAATCTCATACTCATCGAGTCACATTTTATTGTCCTTCATTTTAGCCGGTCTACCACTGCATCAACTATTCCAAGATCTGTAGAGTTTTTAATCAGACACATATCCTTGTGGAACTCAATGATATAGCCTAAGTCATATATTTGGCTTATGTTTATAAGGTTGTGTTGCAATGCTTCCACATAAACCACTTTTGTAATTGAGACTGTCATTGGCGATTATACCATGACCTTTGATAATGTCTCTGTCAGATCCACCAAATATAACTTTGGCTCCATCTTCCACAAAGACGAAGTTCTTTAAAAGGCTTTTTGTTCCAGTCATGTATCTGAAACATCTACTGTCCAAATATCAAATATATATTATGTTGGTCTTTGGACATACTTGCAAGAAGAAGTTAGTTTACCTTAGGAACCCAAATAGGTTTGGGTCTTTGGTTCCTGTTAGCCATAACTGTTGGCTTTACAGCTAAATTATCAGCAAGCTTAACATTTTTTGCCCTAGGCATTGTTGGGTTGTACCAACAGTGTATATGACAAAGTGACCACTTTTGCCACAACACCAATATTCAAATTTATTGTATCTCTTCTTTTGAATTACCTTCTGAGTGTAATGAAGATGCTGATGTTCAGAAGTGCAGATTTCTGCATTTTTAGCATTTCTTCGATTGATTTGGTAACTGCCTGCATGATGGAAGATTGACTGCATAATCACAGATCTCATCTTAGGGGTAGACCTTTGAGGAATGACCTTTCCCTTTCCTTTGGCTGGTGGTGCTGTAGATCTAAGTGCAAAGGATCCATGATTTTTCATCTGGATTTTCTTATGGGGTGTCCTGAAGGTACTCTGTCCAATGTGTGCTCTATTTCTTGGGTTCCGTGGCTTTGTTCCACTAGTAGAGCATCAATTGGATAGATATCCATAAGTTGAATTATGATCATAGGTATTTAAAGGCAACATTACTTTTTGAACAATGATTTTATTTTCAGTAGTCTTTTCCTTCTCTTTATTATAGCCCAACCCTCCTCTATAGGGAGTAAATAAGCTATCTATAATGTGGAGTACAGTCTGTGGCTTAAAAAAGTTTGTCACAAGCTTCCTTTCTATAAGAAGCTTGTTCTCCAAAGTCTTAATGACTTTTTTTGAATAATGTTTTTTAGCTTGAGCTTCAAGCTTCTTCTTGAGGTCAAATATGTTAAAGTTTTTTTGATTTATTTCTGAAGTCTTTTTATCTAATCTTAATTTGAAAGGCTTGAGGATTTCGATTTCTTCAGCCCGAGACTTTACCAGAGCTTTACATTTCTTTAGTGCTTTTGATATATCACCATACTTATTCACTAGGGCTCCGTTTGGCATGGTGGTGGCGGTTGTAAACGCATGGGTTAAACCGTCATTCCATAAGGTTCACCTAACAAACATTATTTGTTTGAGCATAAAAGTGGATGAAGTTCCTTAGGTGGACGTTAACGAATGACAATTTAACCCTCATGTTCATGACCGCCACCACCGTGCCAAACAGAGCCTAGATCATCATATTGATTTGCTAGCTCAGAATCATTCTCATCATTAGATGATGAGCATGCTTCTGACTTAGCATCAGTTTCATAATATGATCCAGATTTAGAGAAAGGAGCTTTAATATATACTCGATCAAGATGAGAATTATCCTCATCCTTTTCATCAGTCATTGTCATTAATCCAGAACTTCATCAGAATCACTGTCTGACAGTGATATGGGTGCCCTGATGTACACCATGACAGGAGGGTAATCATCCTGCTCTTCTTCTTCTGATAGTGCAACAAGCCCTATTTAGGATTCTTCTTGCGACTCAGATGAGCCTAAGTCATTGTCACTCAAGCACTTGAGTTTCTTGACAATGAAGCTCTTTTCAGGCTTCTTGTCATTGTGAGGTCTTTTCTCATTTGACCTCTGATACGCCCGAAATAGGTATACACATTACACGCAAGTGCACGTGCCGGATCAAGTAATATAATGCAAATAAAGATCGTTCCCACGGAGAGGTGAAAAATCTAGTGCTTGCAAATACTAGTTGTGTCTTTTCTTTAAATTCAAGTGAATCGAAATGATGATTTTAAAATATTAAAAACTGTAAAGAAAATTACTAATTAAAATAAATTATGGATTCTAGAGAAAATATTTGTGTTATCAGTTATGAGACATAATCTTGAACTGTGATTTCCTATGACTAGTGAGATGAAGTTAAAAATGTGACTTCATGAAAATGTGAGGTGAAACGTCTTGCAATGATTTTAGGGTAGAAGATCCGTATCTCTCGATATCGAAAATTCAATAGTCTCTATTTCCCCTTAGGTGAAACAAGTACCACATAAAGATCGAAAACTAATGTTGCTAACATCAAAAGGAAATCTCTTTCTCCCTTCAAATGCTATACGAAAATTATGACGCACTTGCGCAACTGCTCTCTCGATTTATGGAGCGCAGTAAAAGAAACAAAAGCTTGGCCAAAAAGTTTCAAAATAAATATCACAACTTCAATAAAGACATTCACCAAATAATCATAAGGACAAGATTACAATATCGTCATCACACAAACCATAGTACTATCACAATACAAGATTAAAAAGAATTAGTTCATAGCGACGGAGGAAAACCACAAAACGTTTGGAGAGATCTTACAATACATGATGAAATTGACAATTAAACGCTGCAGGATTCTCCTTCCGAAGTTGCTCGCTTGATCAGGCCGGAGATTCGTCGTCTTTCTTTCTCTAGCCGCTCTTTTTCAATGGAGGATTCTCAAAACCTTAGATGAAGAAGTCTCTCTATTCCCCCTTCTCTCCTCTCCAAGAATCCTTGCTTTCTTCAGAATAACTCTATTAAAAACGTCAAGCCCCCCCAAAGGATGCCTACTTCCAATTTTGCAAACGTCATTTTTTGAATTTTAAAATTTGAAATTCGTCAAAATGTTGCAACCTTATCTTTTCAGAGGTTGCAACCTTTTTTCCAAATCATGAGATTTGAGCAGATTTTGGTTCTCCAAATAGATTTCTTTGGCTTTCCGTGCAATAATCTATTGTAAAAGACCGGATTAGGCACAAATCAAATAAATATGAATTTATTTTCATTTCTATTTCTTTTAAACTTGTTTTAAGTATTTATAACATGCATTAACTCAAAAAATTGGGCTCGATAACCTGTTTTTGAGAAGTTATCACACCTCCACACTTAAACTTTTGTTAGTCCCTAGCAAAGACAATTCCAATCATCGAAATTGAGTGAGAGGATGCAGTCAAAATATAAAACTCTCATGATTCTTCTTCTAAAAAATAATTAAAGAATGCATACTGAATAGTTTTGATTTAACCCATTGAGGACTTGTCAAACATTAGCGGTTCAACATAATCAAATATTCATTAGCTTGATGAAAGATAAAACTCAATTAAACTTTCTAGTGTGGTGTGTGCTATCATTTAAAATCATTGACTCACATAAATTTTTCTCATCGAACTTCTTCAATAACTAAGAGAGAATGAAAATAGGCCGAGTTTGACTTAACCTCCACTAGAGTTGGTAGTTTAATTTGAAAAGAAATCATGCGGACTCGTGGTGGAAATGACTTTGACTTGGTTAGGAATAAATTGCGATAGTAAAAGATATTTTTCTAGCTAATATTCTTAATAATTCTCTCAACTATGAGATTCATTTCTCAATTGTCAAATTTTTAGTTCATAGTTCGGATCATTCCAAATAGGTGTATACACACTTAGACCACTTATCACCATAACAATTTTTTAAAAATCATAGTTGAGATCATTCTAATTATGAATATACATACCTAGGCCGCATATCACTATGACACGTTCTTTTTTTTATAAAGTCATAATATGGATCGTTCCAAGTAGGTGTATACAAACTTAGGCCACACATCACTACGACTCACAAATTTTTCTTTTAACAATCACTTATAGTTGAAAAGTTATTAAGAAATTACTATTAGGAATGTGAGGAAATTATGCATGGTAATCAAAGGTTTAAGCTCACAAGATAGTGAGTGATCAAATCAAATATAGGTAGTGAGACACAAAATTGATCAAAGGGAAGTCCTAATCATTCTTACAAATTAAAATACCCACTCAACGCCTTGGTTTAAATCTCTAACTTGGTTCTTGCTCGCCTTTTCATCATTATTTTTAAAAGTCAATACAAATTTTTTTTTTAGAAAGAGAATTCTTTTAAAGAATATTGTGTGTACAGAAATACTTAAAATAACTTTTATCAATTTCACTAACTTAAAATCAAAAATATGAACCATTAAGAATGTCTATTCTTCGAACACTAATCCTCAAATAATATTAATTAACTCATTCGTTAATTATATCGAGAAGTAAGATCAAACACTATTGTTATAAAAGTTAAGTTCACTCCTAAATTAGTGAAGATTATACTATCCCACCTCCACACTTTTGCCCTTTGCTAGTCCCTTGCATGACTCCATTACCCAAGCAAATTCTTTTTAAACATATTCTTAGTAATTAACACATAAAGAGAAGGACAAAAAAAGGCTTGAAATTTAAGTACTTCTCTGAAAATTGGAGTGTCCACATAGTTGTCCATTACTTTCTCGATAATGTACCCCATTTACTCTATTGTGGAATGTCCATCAGCAATCCTAGCCACGTGTTGTAGCCTGCAAAACTTATACTTAGACACATATGTTGGAGCCGACGGTTCATATATCGCCGGTTTAATAATATCAATTCTCATGTTGTATTTGATCACATCTTGTGTTTGGTAGAGTGTGCAGGTTTACAGGTTTAAGCGATGCAGGAAGCTCTCCTATGACACTTACCGCCGAGCGGTAGTAGTTACCGCCGGGCGGTAGAATGAATTATTTAGCCAGACGCTCGGGAACTTACCGCGCCATGCGCTAACTTTGTACCGCACCGCAGTAGCATAATCAACGATCGTCGAGGCTGAATGATTCGTTGAGACAACTGGAATACCGCCAGGCGCTATCTTGATACCTCGTCAGGGTAGCATACTCAACGATCGCCGAGACTGGCTGATTCGTCGAGACAACTGGACTATCGCCGGGAGATAGCTTGATACCGCGCCGCGTTAGCCAACTCAACGATTGTCGAGATGGAAGCGTCGAGATGACTGGACTACCGCCGGGTGCTACCTACCTACCGCTCCGCACTAGCATTGGATAAAGGAAAATATTCGTTTGGAATATTTTTTCAAATTTAGAGGACAACTGTCAACATCAAGTGCGTGAACCTACCGCAGGACGCTAGCCTTACCGCCGACGGTAGCTTATTTTTACAAAGACGTATAAAAAGGAGGCTCGTTTTCTGTGTTCCTAACTAAGACGAAAAGAGACTTAGATCTGCGAATCCTAGGGTTTGACCGCCTCTCTGTGGTCCGTTCCTCCGTCTCCGTCGAAGTAAAAGAAGACCGCCTCCCTCCCGTTCGCTCACGAAGAACTCTGGCGATCCAAGAGCAACAAAGCCTACAAAGAGTTGATCGGTTGCAAGCCCACACAGTTTTCTAGCACCGATCACGGATCGCTCAACGAAGGAGTCGTATTGAGGGAGATTTGAACGTTAATCTTTTTATATTGTTGTGTACTTTTCTCTTCTTTGTATTCTTGTGGTGAGGAAAATCGACCGGTGAAGGTCGTCGGGATCCGGGAAGGATTCCGTGAGAAATCGTCCCGGAAAAGGGACGTCTGTATCGGGGGATCTAGCGGGGCTCTAAGACACCTCCTTGCGTGAGGGTGAAGAGCCGGCTCAAAGACCTTTCCTGTAGGGAAAGAGAGAGAGCCAACCGGTCCGTGTAGAGGGTCGGTATAGAAAACCAAAAGTTGTTTTTCATTCTCTGCCTTCGAGCTCCGGCGTCACGGAGATCACGTTTTTGTAATCATTAAAACAGTTGTTGATTTAACTTTGTAATGAAAATCATTTTCTGCTTATTGTCCTGCATATAACGTTGTATATGTTAGCCTGTAATTCTCTGAAAGGTGCATAGATTTCCAATGATGAATCTGCCCAGAAAAACGAGTTCTGTAACATACCGCCGCGCGTTAGCTACCTAATGCCCCGCGGTAGCTTCCAGAACTAGTTTTTCTGGTTAGAAATAATTCGAATTTCTTGTATTCGTTGTTAAACCTTATTCACCCCCTCTAAGGTTGACCACTAAATCCAACATGTGATATCAGAGGGAGGTTACTTCAAAAAGACTTAAAAATCTGAAGTAAGATGGCTAACGTGGTTCACGCATTTCCTGAGGGACATGGTGTGAGTCGACCCCCACTGTTCATGAGGAGTGACTATAGTCACTGGAGGACACGAATGAAAATCTTTCTGATGACACAAAGTATGGACGTGTGGGCCATGATCGAGACGAAATACATTGCACCCACCACCACTGTAGGCGATACCGTCTTAGTCAAACCACACGATAAATGGGATGACGCTGACAAGCTTAGATGTACGAACATTGCCAAAACAATAAACTCTTTATTTTGCGCATTGGATAAAACCGAATTTAATAGAATCTGTAATGTGAAACTGCATATGATATATGACGTTTACTTGAGCTTACTCACGAAGGTACCTCACAGGTGAAGGAGTCGAAGCTGTTCCGACTCGAATCTGAATACGAACAATTCCGGATGGAGATAGACGAGGTAGTAGACAACATGTATACACGCTTCACCAAGATTGTCAACGCCTCAAGATCCCTTAGGAAGAGCTACTCAAATGGAGATCTGGTGAGGAAGATCCTGCGATCTTTGCCTCCTCGCTTCAACCCGAAGGTGACCGCAATTGCCGAATCACATGATATCAGCACCCTGGAGATAGATAGCCTCATTGGAAACTTAAAGACACATGAACTTGAATTAAAGATTCAAGCTGAGGAGTATCCCAGAGAGATAAAGAATAAGGGGCTGGCACTGAAGGCCGCAAGGGAGAGAAAGGTTGTTGAAGAATCTGAGGAAGACGACGAAGAAAGCCTCTATCTCCGAGAGTTCAAAAGGTTCATGAAGAATCCCAAGAGGCAGGGAAAATTTAAGAAATTTTTGAAGAAGGGTGCTGAAGAAGGCAGGAGGTGGAACAAACCGTCAAAAGAGACAGAGAGCGATGATGAGAAGACCCTACCTGAGTGCTATCACTGTCATAAGCCTGGACACATAAAGAGGGAATGTCCAAGACTCCAGGAGGAAAAGGAGAAGCAAAGACGACACAAAGGAAAGAAGAAAGTGCTAAAGGCGCTGACTTGGGACAAGGACGGATCTGACGAATCAAGCACCTCAGACTCGAGCACTGAAGATGAGGCAAATCTGTGCCTCATGGGAAGAAATAAAGATGAATCTGAAGATGAGTCCAGTGTCCAGAGCGATACTGAGGTGTGGTGGCAGGCTAAGGACAAGGAGAACGTATAGTACTTGGACTCTGGGTGTTCCAAGCACATGACTGGAGATAAAGACAAGTTCCTTAGCCTGAAGAAAAAAGGATACATGGTGACGTTTGGGGACAACAACAAAGGACAGATTCTTGGAATTGGCACCATAGGTAACTAAGCATTTTCTATTTCTAATGTATTGTTTGTAGATGGTCTTAAGCATAATTTAATTTCAATTAGTCAACTATGTGATAAAGGCCTAAATATTATATTTGAATCCTCTACAAACACTTGCAAGATTATAGATGCAAAACTAATAGTGTTTTACTTAACTGCTCATAGAACTCATAATGTTTACACTGTTAGCTTTGA
Organism: Platanthera guangdongensis; assembly: GCA_039583875.1. NCBI lineage: Eukaryota > Viridiplantae > Streptophyta > Magnoliopsida > Asparagales > Orchidaceae > Platanthera > Platanthera guangdongensis. The sequence goes on along the minus strand of CM077158.1, from coordinate 218,199,894 downwards.
AGATATATCTTCTTCTGATTTGAAATGCTTAATTACCAAGAATGAGGATTTAGATCTTTGGCATAGGAGGCTAGGACGCTCAGGAAATAAACTTATTGTCAAACTATCAAAAAATAAAATTGTTCGTAGACTTCCAAAATTAAGCGGTAGTTTAAACTCTTTATGTACTCCGTGTCAAAAAAGGAAATTTGTTAAAACCTCACTCAAAAGCAAAAATGATGTTTCCACAACTATACCACTTGAACTCATTTACATGGATCTTTTTGGTCCTCTTAGTACATGTAGTCTAGGTGGAAAACGATATACGTTTGTTCTTATTGATTGTTGCAGTATGGAGACCGGACGGTCTGGCGGCTTGTGTCTGGCGGTTTGGAGACCGGGCGGTCTGGCTGTTTCACTCTGGCGACTTGGTAGCCGGGCGGTCTGGCGGCTTCTCTCCAGCGGCTTGGTAGCCAAGTTGTTGCTGATTGAAGACCGGACGGTCTGGCGGTTTGACATAGACGTCTTGATGACCGGGCGGTCTTGCGGTCTCTCCTAGCGGCTTCACTTCTCTTTATAGTAGTTGCCGGGCGGTTAGTCTACTCATCTAACCGTGCGGCTTGTGTGGTCTGATTTTATGTATAACCAGTTGTAACATTGTACATTTGTCCCACATTGCTTATTTGTAATCTCACCCCTCTCCTTCATTGTATAAAATGGAGTCTATACCTTTGTAATACTTACATTTTTTGGATAATAAAATTCTGTTAGTCCAAATTTCGGTCTATTTTTTCTTATTCGCACATGGTATCAGAGCACTCGATATTTTCCACCTAAGTTTGTGAGCTTCCTCTGTCCGCGCGACCTGTCTTCTCGCGACCTGTTTTCGCGACCTCTCTTCGCGACCGTATCTCCCTCATGTGTGCCCGACCTCTCCTATTGCCCTTTCTTCTCGCTGCGACCTGCTCTTAAGTTGCCCAACCCGTCCTTCTCGCCGCGACCTGTTCCTAGTCGCCGCGCCCTCCTCATCTCGCCGCGACTTATTCTTCTCTCCGCGACTTGTTCTTCTCGCCGCGACCTGTTCCTAGTCGCCGCGCCCTCCTCATCTCGCCGCGACTTATTCTTCTCGCCGCGACTTGTTCTTCTCGCCGCGACTTGTTATTCTCGCCGCGACTTGTTCGTCTAGCCGTGACCTGCTCTTAGTCGCCGCGACCTAATCTTCTCGCCGCGACTTGTTCTTCTCGCCGCTCTGTGCTTACTTTTATGGCTCTCTCCGACACCTCCTCTTCAAAACAGTCCGCCTCCGTGGTCACGTCTTCGGGTAGTGCTCACGTCGTTACTTAAGAAAAATGGCTGATCGACTCTGGCGCTACCAATCATATGACCGACAATACTCAGTGTTTTTCTCTCCTAGAAACACATGATCCGTTGCCCCCTGTCTTTATTGCGGACGACTCTCCCTCACCGGTCAATGGGACGAGAGTGGTTCAAGTCACTCTGTCTATTCGCTTGACGGATACTCTTTACGTGTCAAAGTTTCATTGCAATTTATTATATGTAACTTCTCTATGCAAACAACTACAATGTACCGTCACATTCACTCCTACTTCGTGTTTTTTCAGAATCCGGGCTCCCAACGGACGATTGCTACTGGGACTGAGAGTGGCGGCCTCTACTTCCTCGACAACGTTTCCGCTCTGTCCGCCTTCTCCTCCTCTTCTACAGACCTTCTGCAATGCCATCTTCGCCTTAGTCATCCTCCTCCATGGCTTCTTCGTCAACTTCTGCCCCACCTCACTCCGCACAGTCCTCCTCTCAACTGTGATGCATGTCAGCTTGATAAACATCACCGCTCCTCCTTCCCACCAAAGCAAGGCCGTGGATTTTCACGTCCGTTTGACCTCGTTCACTCCGATGTTTGGAGTCCTGCTCCTACCCTCACAATAGGTCGGGGTAGTTTATATTTTGTAACTTTTATTGATGATTTCTCACACTGCACGTGGGTGTATCTTTTAAAAGATCGCTCCGAGTTATTCTCTGTTTGGACATCCTTTTATTTTATGATTAAAACTCAGTTTGATGTTCTATTAAAGTCTTTCGCTCCGATAATGCCAAAAAATATCTTAGTCATGATTTTTTTTCTTTCTGTATGTAACATGAGATTATTCATCAAACTAGCTGTGTCTATACCTCACATCAAAATAGATTGGCGAAACACAAAAATCGTCACCTCCTTGATGTCGCTCGCACTCTGATGACAAATCCTGGTTCCTCGCTCCTATTGGGGCTATGCCGTTCTCATCTCCTACTATCTCATCAATCGCATTCCCTCCACGGTTCTCTACGGTCAAATCCCATTCTCCATTCTCTATCCGGGCAAGGATCCGTTTACTCTCCCTCTGCGTATCTTTGGGTGCACGGCTTTTGTGCACGCTCCCTCCTCCACCCGTGACAAAATCTGCCCACGTACCACCAAATGTGTCTTTCTGGGTTACTCTACCACTCAGAAAGGTTATTGTTGTTTTGATCCTGTTCTTCGCAAGCAGTTCGTCTCTGCGGACGTAACCTTCTTCGAAAATGCGTCCTATTTCTCTCGCGACTCCTCTTCTCTTCCTGATGTTCCTGCTTCTCCTATCGTCCCCTCCGTCCCATCTACACCTACTGAGATTTCTCCTCCTCCACCGTGTCCACCGTCTCCTCCCCTCTCTCCGCCTCCACTATCTTCCTCTTCTCCGCAGCCGTCTCTCTACTCCCGGGCCAGCTCTCTCCGCCACGGATGCACCAGATACTGAGGAACACGCCGACCTGTATCTTCCCATTGCTCTTCGCAAAGGGGTGCGGACATGTACCCAGCACTCGCTAGCTGCTGTTGTTTACTATGCTCGTTTTACTCCTCGCAGGACTTTTGCATTGACGATCTCTGCCACTGCCACTCCCCGCACCTACCAGGAAGCCCTTGCTGTTCCTCATTGGAAGGCGACCATGGATGAGGAAATTACCACTCTCACTGAGCGGGGTACATGGACCCTTGTTCCTCCTCCATTGGGCACCGATGTTGTTGGCTGTCGCTGGGTCTTTGTTGTGAAGTTCAGTCCGGACGACAGTGTGGATCGTTACAAGGCTCACCTTGTCGCCAAGGGCTTCACTCAGACTTATGGTGTTGATTATTTTGACACCTTTTCTCCCGTTGCTCATCTGAGCACTATTCAAGTTCTCCTTTCTATGGCCGTCAACAAGGATTGACCTATTTCCCAACTAAATGTCAAGAATGCCTTTCTCTATGGTGATTATCAGGAGGATGTCTACATGGAGCAACCTCCTGGGTATGTTGCTCAGGGGGAGACACATGTATGCAGGCTGAAGAAGACCATCTATGCCCTAAAGCAAAGCCCTCGGGCTTGGTTTGATAAGTTTAGCGACATTGTAGCAGCCATGAGTTTTACAAGAAGTTCTGCTGATCACTCATTTTCATTCGCAAAAACTCCCTGAGTTTGGTAGTTCTTGCCTTATATGTGGATGATATTCTTCTCATTGAAGATGATCAAGCTGGGGTAGCCTTGACAAAGAAACATCTCCGTCAACACCTGGTCACGAAGGATATGAGCTCCCCAAAATACTTTCTCGGGATAGAAATCTCTCGAAAGCCCAACTCCTTGGTCCTCTCCCAACGTAAGTATACTCTTGATCTTTTAAAGGAAACAGAGTTAACTGGGGCTAAACCTGCCCGATGCCCCATGACCACTGGAGAAGATAAAACCTAGACAGATGACTCGCCTCCTCAATCAGATGTTACAAGGTACGGACGTCTGATCGGCAAACTCATTTATCTCACGGTAACCCGACCCGACATCTCCTATGCTGTAGGCAAGGTTAGCCAGTTCATGCAAGCTCCTAGGGAGTGTCATCTACAATCTGCCCTGAGGATATTAGAATATATTAAAGCGGTGGCAGGTAAAGGACTACTGTTTCAAAAGAATGGTCATTTAAAGATTGAAGCGTACTCAGATTCTAGCTATGTTGATGACAAAGGAGATCACAAGTCCACATCGGGCTTTTACACATTTGTGGGGGGAAACCTTGTGAGTTGGAAGAGCAATAACAGTCTGTCGTCTTCAGGTCTAGTGCAGAGACGAAATATCGAAGTATGGCGTCGACCACATATGAATTAAAATGGTTACGGGCTCTCATGCTTGACTTAGGAGAGGTCTACAACATCCTCTATCTATGTTCTGCGACAATAAGACCGATATATATATCTCCAAAAATCCGGTCTTCCATGAGAGAACAAAGCACATCGAAGTGGACTGCCGTTTCATTATAAAAGAGATCTTGAAGAAACAGATTTGTACTTCGTTCGTTACTTCAGACAATGAGTTGGCAGATATCTTCACCAAGCCTGTGCCCGCTTTCTTTTTTTACATTTGCGACAAGCTGGGCATGCTTGATATATATGCTCCAGCTTGAGGGGGAGTGTTGCAGTGTGGAGACCGGGTGGTCTGGCGGCTTGTGTCTGGCGGTTTGGAGACTAGACGGTCTGGCGGTTTTACTCTGGCAACTTGGTAGCCGGGCGGTCTGGCGGCTTCTATCCAGCGGCTTGGTAGCCGAGTTGTTGCTGATTGGAGACCGGACAGTCTGGCGGTTTGACGCAGACGTCTTGATGACCGGGCGGTCTTGCGGTCTCTCCTAGCGGGTTCACTTCTCTTTATAGTAGTTGCTGGGCGGTTAGCCTACTCGTCTAACCGCGCGGCTTGTGCGGTCTGATTTTATGTATAGCCAGTTGTAACATTGTATATTTGTCCCACATTGCTTATTTGTAATCTCTCCCCTCTCGTCCATTCTATAAAATGGAGGCTATACGTTTGTAATATTTATATTTTTTGGATAATAAAATTATGTTAGTCCAAATTTCAGTATACTTTTTTTTATTTGCACATTGCTGACTACTCCTGTTATTGTTGGATGATCTTCCTTACGAATAAATCCAATACGTTCCTTGAGTTCACCAATCTATGAACTAGACTTCAAAATGATTAAGAACTAAATATAAAATGCATAAGGTCAGATCATGGGGGAAAATTTGAGAATGAGAATTTCATGAACTATTGTAATAATTTAAGAATTAAATATGAATTCTCAGCCCCACACGCTCCTCAACAGAACGGGGTAGTAGAGAGAAATAACCGCACACTTCAAGAGTTAGCACGCACAATGCTTGGCGAGTTCGGCTTGCCTCGATATTTTTGGGCTGAAACGGTTAATATAGCGTGTTATGTGATGAACCGAGTCATGCTTCGTCCCATTCTTAAGCTAACTCTGTATGAACTCTACTTCAATAAGAAGCCATCAGTTTCCTATTTCAGAGTGTTTGGTTGCCCGTGTTTTATTCTAAACACTAAGGATCACTTAGGAAAACTTGACAAAAAATTTGATTTAGGCATCCTTTTAGGATACTCGAGTTCGAGTCGTGCCTATAAGGTCTACAATAAGAGAACCTTAGTTATTGAAGAATCGGCTTACGTGCACTTTGACGAAAATACTCCAACCAAAGAACCTAGGCCAAACGAAGAGAAAATTGATGACGATGCACAGTTTGAAGCTAAGGGTGAGGAGAAAGAAGTGTCGGTTGATGTTCCAACTCATAGACGAGTATAAGACTCCAAGTACTTTAAATTTCTTAAAGCAACATCCACAAGAACTAGTAATAGGAGAGCCCTCACATGGAGTTAGAACTCGGTCGGCTCTACATGAATCCTTTTCGAACTTGTGTTTCCTATCTGAAATTGAACCCAAGAACATCTCAGAAGCCTTAAAGGATGAATCGTGGTTCTTGGATATGACTGAAGAGTTAAACCAATTCGAAAGAAGTAAAGTCTGGGTGTTAGTGGAGCGTCCGGATAGCCATCCAGTTATTGGTTTGAAATGATTTTACAATAATAAACTTGATGGTGACTCTAAGATAACTAGAAACAAAGCTAGGTTGGTGACACATGGTTACTCACAGATAAAATGCGTGGATTTTGAGCAATCATTTGCACCGGTTGCACGTCTTGAATCCATTCGTATGTTCTTAGCGTTTGCAAGTTATAAAAAAATTAAATTATATCAAATGGATGTTAAGAATGCATTCTTGAACGGATATATTATAGAAGAGGTGTATGTCGAGCAACCACCCGGATTCAAGAACGCTGACTACCCGAATCACGTATACAAGTTGGTGAAAGCCTTGTACAGATTGAAGCAAGCACCCCGTGCTTGGTATGATAGGCTTACGACTTTTCTACTAGGACATGGGTTTATGATCGGTAGGGCGGACACCACTCTCTTTGTGAAGCACGAGAATCTTGATTTAATTTTCTTACAAATTTACGTGGATGATATTATTTTTGGGGCAATAAACGATAAATTATGCAAAGAAATTGTCACTTTAATGCAGTCTGAGTTTGAAATGAGTCTAGCTGGAGAGTTATCTTATTTCGTAGGATTTCAAATTTCTCAACGTAACGATGAAATTTTTATAAGTCAATCGAAATACATATAAAATATGCTCGTGCGATTTGGCTTTGAGAATCTGAAACAAGTCAAGACTCCAATAAGCGCCTCTCTAAAATTAGGAAATGATGAAAGTGACATTTCAGTGGATCAAACTGTCTTTAGAGGAATGATCAGGTCCCTACTTTACTTAAGTGCGTCTAGGCCCGATATTACATTCGCGGTGTGTCTATGTTCTAGGTATTAAGCCGATCCTCAAGAATCACACTTGAAAGCGGTTAAACATATCTTTAGGTATCTTATAGGCGCCCAAAATCTTGGTCTTTGGTACCCACACACCACTGATTTCACATTCCACGGGTACTCCGGCTCTGATTATGCTGGATGTTCACTTGATCGCAAGAGCACAAGTGGTACCTGTCACTTCCTTGGTCCGACACTAGTCTCATGGTCAAGTAGAAAACAAAACTCGGTTGCCCTCTCTACTGCTGAAGTCGAGTATATTGCCTTAAGGAGTTGTTGAGCACAAGCACTTTGGATGTCTCAAACGTTAGAAGACTTTGACCTAATTTGTAGGAACGTTACTCTTAGGTGCGGCAACAAGAGTGCTATAGACTTAACTAATAATCCATTGCATCAATCACGGTCCAAACATATTGACGTCCGTCATCATTTTATTCGGGATCACATTAAGAAAGAGAACGTGAGAGTAAGCTTCATTGACACCGACGAGCAACTAGCTGACATATTCACAAAACCCCTCCCAGATGCACGTTTCTCGTTATTTTGACTCGAGCTGGGTGTTTTGGATCTTTCTTCCTAGTCATGGTGCATTTGTCTGTTTTTTTCTTTGGTTGTTTCTGCTTCTATTTCTGTTTTTTTTAAAAAAATATAAATATAACAAAAAAAATTGAAAAATCCCCCAAAAATCCAAAAAACATGTCTTTGCCTATTTACTTTTTACTCTTTCATTTTTTTGCTTGATTTGTTGTTTATTTCATTTATTTTTGTCGAATTCTTAAACTAAAAACAAAAAAAATAAAACCCAAAAATAAACAAAAAAACTGTGGAGTGATCATTTTTAGGATACACATGACTAAAACTTAGAGCATAACATGTATGTACAATGTTTGAGTTAGGCAAGTTAATGCCTGTGAACATTGTCTACCTATGTCATGGTATGTCGAAACTATAGGTGCTTCGTGACTGTGTGCGACCAGATATGTTAGTGTTTGTTGAATATGCCTCTAGGTATTTGTGAGGATTTAGGTAGCGGAATGACTTTACACGGTTCACACATCCCTAGATGGAGCACTCTTTTAGAAATTATATGCGTACATGTTATAACTCGTGATATTGTGTCTACCACGTTAGAAATACCTTGGATAATCAATGTCACGATACATATGCGTTTCTATAAAGGGTAGAACTTTGAGCCAAATCTATAGTGGTCAAGTCTTGTGTATACAAGTTAAAGTGTATCTATGTATGTGAGTAGATTTCGATTGATTTGTGATCCTTGAACTATAAAATGTAAAATTGATAGCCCAACACGTCTAAATAAAAATGAATGCTATCAAGTTTTGTGTCAAGGATACCCCCCAAACACTACTCACTCCTCCTGATAAGTCTTTATGAGCATTGCGAGGATGATCACCTTGGTCCAAAAAATCATTTCGATCTTGTGCACTGACAAGAACCTTAAGCTTAGTGTCCCTCATTTTAACCTTGGTATAACATGGATAACAACGTGACATGATTTTCCACTCTATTTCTCTCGCGATAACATGTTTAATTACTGAAATAAACATGTAATGAATGTTAATTCTACTTGATGTTTGTCTTCTGATGCTACACGTGCACATGTCATTGCTCTATCTAACGCTTCCATGCATGAGAATTGGAGTGACACGACACTATATGTCTATAGTGCGTACGTTTTAGCACACGATTTCTATTCAGGACTTGTACAATGTTCCTCTGTATTAATTCTATAACTCTTTTAGCATTGTACTCTCCATCGTTATGTGCTTAGTTTCCCTGTGTTGTCCAATCCTTTATAACTGAGATTTCTTCACACATTTTTTCTGTGTGTAGTGCATTCATTAGTTTGACCTCTATGCTTAATATTCTCTGATTTCATGTTTGGTCACCCTTATTGTTTTCGCCTCTCGTTTCAATTTCTCTAACGTGCCTTGTTTGCTTTCTTTCTCACGCTCATTATATACTGCATGTGCATGTTTCACTTTTGGTCTAGCCCATCCCCTTTCGCTAATATCAAAGGGGGAGAATAGATGATTCATGAGTCATGAGTAAGGGTAGATCACATATATGGGGAGCTCGTTTTGCTGTGTGCACGAAGATAGGGGGAGCGATATATAGGTGGAGCGTGTGTGTAGGGGAAACTATATGTAACCTGAAACCTGAGCTTTAAAGATTATCTCGTATATATACCTTTGTATCATGCACTTATTGTTATATCTCATGAACGCGATTTGATATTATCAAAAGGGAGAGTTTGTTGGATCTGACGGTTCACATATCCTCGGTTTGATAATATCAATTCTCATGTTGTATTTGATCACATCTTGTGTTTGGTAGTGTGCAGGAAGCTCTCCTATGGAACTTACCGCCGAGCTGTAGTAGTTACCGCCGGGCGGTAGCATGAATAATTTAGCCAGGCGCTCAGGAACTTACTGCGCTATGCGCTAACTTTGTACCACGCCGCGGTAGCATAATCAACGATCATCGAGACTGAATGATTCGTCGAGACAACTGGAATACCACCGGACGCTATCTTGATACCGCACCGCGGTAACATACTCAATGATCGCCGATACTGGCTAATTCGTCGAGACAACTGGACTACCGCCGGGCGATAGCTTGATACCTCGTCGCGTTAGCCCACTCAACGATCGTCGAGATGGAAGCGTCGAGATGACTGGACTACTGCCGGGCGCTACCTACCTACCTCGTTGCGCTAGCATTGGAAAAAAGAAAATATTCGTTTTGAATATTTTTCCAAATTTGGAGGACAGCTGTCAACATCAAGCGCGTGAACCTGCCACATGACACTAGCCTCACCGCCGGCGGTAGCCTATTTTTACAAAAAACGTATAAAAAGACGCCTCGTTTTCTGTGTTACTAATCAAGACGAAAAGAGATTTAGATCTGCGACTTCTAGGGTTCGGCCGCCTCTCTGTGGTCCGTTCCGCCGTCTCCGTCGAAGGAAAAGAAGATCGCCTCCCTCCCGTTCGCGCACGAAAAACTCCGACGATTCATGAGCAACAAAGCCTACGAAGAGTTGATCGGTTGCAAGCCCACGAAGATTTCTAACACCGATCACGGATCGCTCAATGGAGGAGTCGTATTGAGGGAGATTTGAACTTTAAATTTTTATATTCTTGTGTACTTTTCTCTTCTTTGTATTTTTGTGGTGAGGAAAATCGACCGGTGAAGGTCGTCAGGATCCGGGAAGGATTCCGTGAGAAGTCGTCCCGGGGAAGGGACGTCTAGATCAGTGGATCTAGCCAGGCTCTAAGACACCTCCTTGCGTGAGGGTGAAGAGCCGACTCGAAGACCTTTCTTGGAGGGAAAGGGAGATAGCCAACCGGTCCGTGGAGCGGGTCGGTATAGAAAACCATAAGTTATTTTTCATTCACCGCCTTCGATCTCCGACGTCACAGAGATCACGTTTTTGTAATCATTAAGGTGGCGTTTGGTTCGGCTGTTCGGCTGCGGTGCGGCCCGGACACAACGTAATTTTGATTAAAAGCACTGTTTGTTTGTGCTTATACGCAAAACTCCGTTTAATAAATTCCGCCGTTCTCCCTTATACCCAGCCGCGATAATTTTCTGCGGTCAACCGCAAAAGCCGCGCGCTGCTCCCGATCTCTCAGATCTTCTCCCCTGCTTGCTCCCGATCTCTCCGATCTTCTTCCATGCTCTTCTCCCGAACTCCCGATCGTTGTTGCTCCCGCCTTCCGTCCCGAGCTTCTCCCCGATCTTCTTCCCTTCCCTTCTCTTCTCTCGATCTCCCGATTTCTTTTTCTTCTTCTTCTCCCCCCGATTTCTTCTTCTCCCGATTTCTTCTTCTTCTTCTTTGGTTGGCCACTAGATCCAACAACATAAAGGTTATGACATGAGAAGTAATTCTATTGGTCAGCATGTGTATCAACAGAGGTAACCAAATATAATACTAATTCAGAATGGTCAATCATAGGCACATTGCCCTAAATCTGTCCCAATAACATTCATCAGTATTTCAATTCAAAGTGCTAATAATGCATTATACACAATCATAACAAAACCTATCTTTACACACCCTAACAGACTTCATATAATATCCAAGCCGAGAACAGAATTTAAAGCACCACAATTTTAATAAACATGACAAAAATGAAGTGCCAACATATCATCACAGCATAATATAGCCTATGTAACTAAACAAAATCACATATCACAAAAATATTCAGCACCCCTAACTATCATATCATCATAATGTACTGTCACGTCTTACGAGTTAAGAACAGATTAACAAACGAGTCAAATCAGAAAGCAAAATAGTCTTTGAAGATGCAAGCCAGACGAAATCACTACTCTTCCTCCTCCTCCTCCTCGTCGCTATCTTGACTCTGTTTCTTAACCAGCGTAACAGGGTCAACTCTCGACCAGTCGCTATCGAGCAGGTATCCCTCCTTATCAAACTGAGACTAGAGATGGTATTCTGGTGCTTCGACTGGGATCTTGGACTTCAACGACAACTTTTCTAGACTCTATGCATCGCCTCGAATCGGGATTCAAAGTAAAGGTGTGCACATCTCTGGTAAGCCTTCAAATATTCTATGTTCTCCGTAATCAGGTCGAGGTTGACCCCATCCTTAGACTCACCAATATCCATGTCAATAGGGTCGGCCACTGAAGGTTTTGTGGGGTGATCATCTTCCTTCCACATCAACCTCGCCTGTCTCTTCTGCTTCCCCCCAGACTCTGCAGCCACCTTAATATTCACTTCCACCACTGTCTCGTTGATATGACGCCCCACCAGAGTTACCAAATCACCTTCGCCTTGCTCCTTGCCAGCCCTCCGACATAATTCTGTGATTGTGGTTGGGAACCAAAGGTGACGCACTAGTTCTTCCTTGAATTTCAGTTTGATGTGATCAACAATAATCCTACTCACATTGACTCTTATGCCCTTCAGGATGCAATTGCAACCCTCTTTTTCTGGGTTACAACAACTCAAGTTCGGGTTCATGGGTCTCCTCTCGCGTGGAATCCTCCAGCTAATCGCTATCGCAATAGACTAAATAGACAAATTCTTTTAACTAAGACTAATATCTTTATTAACTACTGAAAAAGATATAAATATAAAAGATGGGTTGCCTCCCACCAAGCGCCTAATTTACCGTCCCGACAGGACGGTACTAAATTACAGAAGCATTACGCACGACACCGCTCGGTCGTCATCGCCTCTCAAATACAACTTCAGTCGTTCACCATTAACTTTAAACTCAGTTCCGTCGCTCTCGTTTAGAATAGTCACCGCACCATAAGGATGCACCTCTTTGACCTTAAACGGACCCGACTAACGCGACTTAAGCTTTCCAGGAAATAATCTTAAGCGAGAATTAAACAACAACACTAGTTGGCCCGGCTCGAATTGTTTTTCCTTCAGACGTCGGTCGTGCCACTTCTTTGTCCTTTTTTATAGAGCTTGGAATTCTCACAGGCTTGCATCCTGATTTCTTACAATTCGTTTAATTGCAAAAATTTCATTTTGCCTGCGTCTTGAAAGTCATAATTAATTTTCTTTATCACCCAATACGCACGATGCTCAAGCTCTAGAAGTAGGTAACAAGCTTTGCCGTAAACAAGCCTATATGGGGTTAATCCATGCGGGGTTTTGAAAGTCGTGCGATAAGCCCATAATGCATCGTTCAACTTATGAGACCAATCTTTACGATTTGTGCTCACCGTCTTTTCTAGGATTTTTTAATCTCTATTTGACACTTTTGGTAACCCGTTTGACTGGAGGTGGTAAGCTAATGCGACCTTGTGCGTCACCCCATATTTCTTTAGTAGCGCAACAAATTGAAAATTGCAGAAATGACTCCCTTCATCGCTAATAATCGCTCTCGGTACCCCGAATCGATTAAATATGTAATTTTTCAGAAAATTCAGGACTACTTTAGCTTTGTTTTTAGTTGTGTCGATGCCTTCTATGCACTTAGATACATAGTCGACGACTAATAAAATATAAAAATTTTCATTTGAGTTCACAAATGGGACCATAAAATCTATACCCCACACATCAAATAATTCAACTTCTAACATAATATTCATGGTCTTTGCATCATCATTTTGTATGTTCTCCATTCGTTGGTATTTATCACACTGTTTAACAAAGACATTAGAATCCCGAAATAGGTTAGACCAAAAGAATCTGACCTCCAACACCTTCATGACTGTCCTACTGCACATGAAATGACCTTAATATGACAAGTTATGACATTTTTCTAAAATTACTCTCATTTCTCCCTCGGGCACGAATTGTCTTACGACTCCATCAACTCCAATCTTAAACAGATAAGGATCTTCCCACAGATATGAACGTACCTGGTGTAAGAATTTTTTTCTTTGTTCATAAGTTAATTCAACGGGCATAATATTGCTCACTAGATAGTTTACAAAATCTGCATATCAGGGCGCTGCACCTTCAGATATAGCTAATAACCTCAGAATGTAGTGACGGATGTGCACACTCAATTCTAGACAAACAATCCGCTACTAGGTTCTCCGTTCCTTTTCTATCTTTAATTTCTACATCAAACTCTTGTAAAAGGAGTACCCAACAAATTATGCGTGGTTTTGCATCTTTCTTCTCCATCAGATAACGAATTGCAGCATGATCGGTGTACACTATGACCTTTGTACACAGGGGATACAACCTAAACTTCTCGAATGCGAAGACTACCGCTAATAATTCTTTCTCGGTGGTAGTGTAGTTGACTTGGGTATCTATTAAGGTCTTGCTAGCGTATGCTATCGTATGGAATACCTTCCCCCGCATTTGACCCAAGACAACTCCCACAACTTAATCACTTGCATCACACATCAAGACAAATGACTCTTCCCACTCCGGAGTCACTACAATAGGTGCAGTGGTCAAACGGTTCTTTATTTCATCAAAAGCTTTTAGACAATCATCACTAAAATAAAACTTAACGTCTTTCTCCAGTAGTCCACTCAATGGCTTGGCTACTTTCGTAAAGTCTTTAATAAATCTACGATATAAACCGGCGTGTCCTAAGAAGCTTCGTAACATCTTCACATTTTTGGGTTGTGGTAGCTTTTCGATTACATCTAATTTCGCTTTGTCCACGCCTAATCCATTCCTAGAAACGTGGTGCCCAACACTATCCCTTCACGCACCATGAAGTGATATTTCTCCCAGTTCAACACAAGATTAGTCTCCACACAACGTGCAAACACCTTTTCTAAACACACTAAGGCTCTGTTTGGTTGGGCTGTTGCTGATGAAAAGCTGCTGATGAACTGTTGCTGATAGAAAAAGTGTTGATTCTGGAAAACAGAGTTTTGTTAAAAACTGTTTGGGTGAAACAGAGTTTACAAAACGAAGTTTTCAAAAAGTTGTTTGGATACAAAACAGAGTTTTGAATAAATTTTTTTTTTCAAATATAACACAAAATAAAATTTCTTTCAACCAGATCTGCATTTCCTAGCTTGGCTGATGAGAGAAAGAATGGGTCATCGAGGATCTTTCCTCTTCTTGAGAAAATCTGATTTTGGATAGGCTTCCTCCAAGATCTGAGCCGAGAACAAAGTTACTGCATTAAAATACTTTCAAAGTTATGAAGAGGGGGTACTGCTAAGATCTCCCCTGCGATCAGAAATGGGAGAGAAGAATATCTAGCTTTCTTCCCCTCCTCTTGATCTTCAGGGATCTGGCAAGACCCGACTAGCAGCGCAAAGGAACATGGAGCAGCAGTATCTCCTTCCTATTTTGGACCTGCAGCGAGAAAGATGAACAGAGATAGCCGATCTAAACAAACGAGCGGCTTGCTCCGGCGGCAGCATCGTGGATTCATGCGAAAAACGAGAGTCAAATTCGTCTGTCCTTCACGACAGAAAGCGGAGGCGGCAACCTTTCTTGAGCGGCACCAAAAAACGTGAATCGGGAGAGAAATCGACGGGATTTGCGATCTTGAGGGCGCAGAAACCAGCAAGGAATGACGGAATTTCACGAATCGGTAGCGCGGAAGGGAATCGGGAAGGAGTTCGCACAGTAGCTGTCGCGGTTTTGGAGGAACGCAGGAAAAGCGTGCGGTTCGGCTTAGGTATTAAAGTGTGGAAATTTAAAAATGGAGTTTTTAAGATCAGCCTCTCCAAACACAGCTTATGCCGAAAATTCCGTTGCGTTTTGACCGCACAGCAGTCAATTAGCCGCCCCAAACGCCACCTAAGCAAGCTTCAAATAATTTGTCGAAGATAGAGAAATCGTCCATAAAAATCTCAATGCTTTGGTCCATTATGTTAGAGAAGATAGCGATCATGCAACGCTGAAAGGTAGCAGGTGCGTTACACAGCCCAATGAGTATTCTCCTAAATGCGAAGGTTCCGTATGGACAAGTGAACGTGGTCTTCTCTTGATCTACGTGATCGATAGTAATTTGGTTGTACCCAGAGTACTCATCCATAAAACATAAGAAGTCATTCCCTGCCAATTTATCTAAGACTTGGTCAAGGAAGGGTAGAGGAAACTGATCCTTTCGTGTGGCCCTGTTTAACTTCCTATAGTCCATAAGAATTCGCCACCCAGTGATCGTCCTAGTGGAAACCAACTCATTCTTCTCATTCCTCACTACCGTCATCCCCCTTTCTTGGGTACACACTGCACAGGTAACACCCAAAGACTATCCAAGATGGGGTATATGATTCCTGCGTCTAGTCACTTAATAATTTCCTTCTTAACTACCTCTTTCATAGGTGGGCTCAGACGACGTTGAGGCTCAATCGTTCCCTTGAAAGAGTCCTCCAAAAGAATCTTGTGCATGCATAAAGATGGGCTTAACCCTCTGATATCGACTATGGTCATCCTATGGTCGTCTTAAACTGCTTAAGTAATTCTATTAACCTTTGATGTTTATTAGACAGTAATTTGGAATTGATGATAACTGACAATGTGTCATTATCTCCTAAACACGCATAAGTGAGATGGTCGGGTAGAGGTTTTAACTCTAGCGATGGTGGATCAACGATGGAAGGTTTTACCGACACAGATTTCTCGGGCATCTATAATGGTTCCGGCTTACGAAACTACACAGTTTGTTTCTCGATGCTTGTAAGCATTCTTGAACTTCCTCTTCCTCCCCAGATAAATCATTCTCAGTCAATAAACGAGTCAGGAAAACATCTTGTTCTTCAGATAATGCACTGGACTCATAATCACATTTAGATATATGATTGACGACCTCCATGTCGTCTTCCTCCCGGTGGGGAAATTTCAGTTCCTTCAGTACATTAACTGTAACTTGCTCGTCGTTTACTCTCATAGTCAATTCTCCCTTCTGAATATTTATCAACGTCCTACCAGTAGCTAGGAATGGTCTCCCT
The DNA here is from genome assembly GCA_039583875.1 of Platanthera guangdongensis. NCBI lineage: Eukaryota > Viridiplantae > Streptophyta > Magnoliopsida > Asparagales > Orchidaceae > Platanthera > Platanthera guangdongensis. Next base: position 218,183,790 of record CM077158.1, on the reverse strand, counting down.
ACAATAATGGGAACCTCTCTATCCTCCTCCATATCTAAGACAACAAAGTCCGCCAGAAAAATAAACTTATCAACCTTAACTAAAACGTCTTCAACTATCCCTTTTGGAAAGACAAGGGTCCTATCGGCCAATTGCAAGGTAATGAAAGTCTTGGAAATCTCTCCCAAGCCCAACTTTCTATATATCGATAGCGACATTACATTGATATTTGTCCCTAGGTCACATAATGCCTTACCCTCAAATTTATACCTTATAGAGCATGGTATGGTAAAACTCCCCAGATCTTTCAATTTGGGTGGGAGCCTTTTCTAAAGAATAGCGCTAGACTCTTGAGTGAGTGTCACCGTCTCATTTGATCCAAATTTCCTCTTTTTAGATAAGATATCTTTCATGAATTTCACATATCTCGGCATTTGTTTTAAAGTTTCAGCGAAAGGGATGTTGATTTGTAACTTCTTAAATATTTCTACAAATTTCTGGAATTGTTGATCAAGCTTATTTTTTTAAACCGTTGAGGAAACAGTGGTGGTGGAAATACTATCACATTGTCTTTCTTCTTTATATTGTCAATGATTTGTTCTTTCTTCTTCTCCCCTAACACTTCAACTCCTTCGTTACAGTTATCATTTTGTTTTAACCTCTCACTAGGGTCACAAGGATTAACATCCTCCAATCCTTTTTCTTCAGTATCCTCCATACCATGTACATTTATAGGCACACTCAATAACTCCTTTCCACTCCGTAAAGTGACCGCTTTATAATGTTGGTTATCTCCCTTCGGATTTGGAGTGATATATGTTGGGAGTGTTCCTTGGAGTCTAAGGTTCAAGGCACTAGCAATTTGTCCTAGTTGTGTTTCAATTACCCGTAATGAACCTTCTAGGCTAGTAATGCGAGCATCACTTTTTTGCATTGAGTCAATCAGTATCTCGTCAGATAATTTTCTAGAGGCCCCTTGTCGATTGTAATTATTATTATGGGGTAGATGTGGATTTGGATTAAATCCGGCTGGATGTGTCATTCTGGTATTATTCTTCCAAGAGAAGTTAGGATGATTACGTAGTTCCGGATTGTAATGATTTGAGTACACACTATTATTATTATACCTAGGTTGTCCCCCTATTTAGTTAACTTCCTTATTATTATTTATGGTAGGGTGGCTTACAAGTTGTTCAACAGTGAATGAAAGATTCATGGTTGTAGGAGGAGTCATTATGCTATGCACTTGTGGGTTCACTTGATTTTGATTTAATGTTAATGCATCTAACCTCTTGTTCATGAAGTTAAATTGGACAGTCATCTGTGCAGCAAACGAGGTCAATTGGTCAATTTGCTACAGACCACCCATGGAGGAATAAAGATCTTGTCGCTCAAATGATTGATAGTTATTAGAGGACAGGTCTTCTAAGATGGCATATGCATCTTCAGGGTATTTGCCCATGAGAGAACCTCCCGCGACTCCATCTACTTGAATCATGGTAGATGTCTGGAGGCCATAATAAAAGGTCCACACCTGTTGGTGTATGGCTAAGCCGTGGTGAGGGCACTTACGCAATAATTCCTTGAATCTTTTTCACGCATCATAAAGTGTTTCACCATTCCCTCGAGTAAAGTTTGTTATAACTCGCATTAACTTAACAGTTTTGGCCGTTGGGAAATACTTGGGTAAGAATTTCTCTACCACTTGCAACAAGTGATGAGACCATATTGGGAATCAAGACACTCCTTTGCTCTTCCTTCCAGCGAGAATGGAAATAAGCGAAGTCTAATCGCTTCATCAGATGCGCCATTAATTTTGAATGTGTCATACATCCATAAAGGTACGTATATGAGAATTTGGGTCCTCATGAATAAGTCCAATAAAGAAACCAGGCCGGGGGTTATTTTTGTTGAATTAACCAAATCTCCCGGTTCATAGCCATGAAATCAAATTTGAAGTTATTAGCTTCGATGGCGGGTCTGATGATGCTATAGTGAAGTCCTCCCCTAAAAAGCATATTATATTCTCGACAGGTTCTCCTAATTTCAGCGGGTTGGACATTCTGTTCTACCGGACCTTCTTGTTCTACACCCTCCTGAGGATGTTCATTGTTAACATTTTGATTATTCAGATTCATAGTTGAAGAATTATCATGTTCTAAGCGAATCGCTCTCCTGTTTTGTCAACACGTCCGTTCAATTTCTAGGTTTAAAGATAATAGTTCAGGTGATCGATAACGGGACATGCACTACACAATAAAAAATAACTAAAACAAACAAACACAGCAAGAAAACCACAACAAAATTAAAAACAAAACTTGAGCTCTAAATACTAAAGAATTACCAATATTGCAAGAAAAAAACACTAAATTATTCGCACTTTCCCGACAACGGCGTCAAAAACTTGATACGCCCGAAACAGGTATACGTATTACACACAAGTGCACGTGCTGGATCAAGTAATATAATACGAATAAAGATCGTTCCCACGGAGAGGTGAAAAAACTAGTGCTTGGAAATACCAATTGTGTCTTTTCTCTAAATCCAAGTGAATCGAAATGATGATTTTAAAATATTAAAAACTGTAAGGAAAACTGCTAATTAAAATAAACAATAGATCCTAGAGAAAATATTTGTGTTATCAGTTATGAGAGATAATCTTGTACTGTGATTTTCTATGCCTAGTGAGATGAAATTAAAAAGGTGACTTCATGAAAATATGAGGTAAAACGTCTTGCAATGATTTTAGGGTAGAAGATTCGTATCTCTCGATATCGGAAATCCCGAGTCTCTATTTCCCCTCAGGTGAAACAAGTACCACATAAAGATCGAAGACTAATGTTGCTAACATCAAGAGAAATTCTCTCTCTTTAAATACTATACAGAAATTATGACGCACTTGCGCAACTCCTATCTCGATTTATGGAGCGCATTAAAAAAACGAAACCTGGGACAAAAAGTTTCAAAATAAAGATCACAACTTCAATAAAGACATTCACCAAATAATCATAAAGACAAGATTACAATATTATCATCACACAAGCCATAATATTATTATAATACAAGATTAAAAGGAATTATTTCATAACGACGGAGGAAAATCACAAAACGTTTGGAGAGATCTTACAATATATGATGAAATTGACAATCAAATGCTGCAGGATTCTCCTTCCGAAGTTGCTCGCTCGATCAGCCCGAAGATTCGTCGTCTTCCTTACTCTAGCCGCTCTTCTTCAATGGAGGATTCTTGAAACCCTAGATAAAGAAGTCTCTCTATTCGCCCTTTTCTCCTCTCCAAGAATCTTTGCTTTCTTCAGAATAATACTCTATTAATAATGTCCAGCCCCCTCCCCAAAAGATGTCTCCTTCCATTTTTGCATACGACGCCATTTTTTGAATTTTGAAATTTGAAATTCGTCAAGATATTGCAACCTTGTTTTTTCAGAGGTTGCAATCTTGTTTTTTCAGATCATGAGATTTGGGCAGATTTTGGTTCTCCAAGAAGATTTCTTTGGCGTTCCTTACAATAATCTATTAGAAAAAAACCGAATTAGACACAAATCAAATAAATATGATTTTTTTTTTCATTTCTATTTCTTTTAAACTTGTTTTAAGCATTTATAACAGGTATTAAGTCCAAAAATTGGGCTAGATAACTTCTTTTTGAGAAGTTATCAACCTCCTTCATTCTTTTCTTTTAACGGGATAATCGACAATGACATGATCTGACCTGTTGCAGCAATAACAAACAATATCAATAGTAAACTGTTTGTTCTGTTTAGTATCATACCTGTCCTTTTTGGAATTGTGCTTTGACCTTTCAGTGTTGTTGCAATATTTTTTTGAGCTGGAGGAGGTTGAGTGCCTATTTTTTCACTGTCTTCTCTTGCTAAGCAGCTTCTTGAACTGCTTGGAGAATAAATACAGTTCCCCATCAGAAAGCTCAGACCCCGATGTTCTGGGTTCAGAATCTTCTGATTCACTAGGTCTTCCTAGAGAAGTAGGAGTCTCCACTATGCCTTTTCTGGAGCCATCAGCCTTGAAGGCCGCTGTCTTATCCTTGTTGTTAAATTTGCTGCTCTCTCCTCAACCTTCCTTGTATTCAACTCCATTTCATGGGATAACAGCTTGCCATACAAATTCTGAGGCTGAATTTTTGCCAAATTCCACATCTCCCTGATTGCACAGATCGTGATGTTTCATTCCTTATTAAGGGATCTAAAGAATTTGTCATTCAGATCATAATTAGAGAATTCTCTTTCATAGTTCTTCAGTTTATTGACAATCTTGAAGAACTTTTCATAGCAGTCAACAATTGTATCCTTTTTTTCTTGCTTGAATATTTCATATTCCTAGTTGAGGAGAGATTTTCTGTCATCTCTAATCTCTTCAGTTCCTTCCATGTAGACCACTAGAGAATCCCACGTCTCCTTGGCAGTTTTATATTGAATCAATTTCTAAAATGTAGAGTCATACATGTCACTCACTATTATGTTCTTGTCACTTTTATCCATAGTGGCCAGAACAACTTCATCCTTGGTCATCTCTGAATACTTCTTTGAAACTCTCATATTTGCATCAATGGAGGAGACTTTAATGGGAATGAAAAGTTCAATCTTCAACAGTTATAAATATTTTAGGGTCAGAGACTTTCATGAATAACCTTACCCTTTCTTTTCATATTCCAAAGTTCTCTTATCTGCAGATGAGGAATTTCATCGAACTCAGCTCCTTGTAGTTTTCACCATTAGTAATGTTGAATAGATTGTATTTCCCTCAAGAGGATCTTGTTCAAGCTCTTGAGCCTTTTTTGAACAACCACCTTCTGATAACACTTGAAAGTTCAAAACAGTCTAATCACCTGGGGGGGGGGGAGTAGGGTGAAGATGTGTTTTTGCCTTTTTAATGATTTATGAGTTTAACTACTGGTCCAACACACATATAAAACACACATCACAGAGTACAGACAAATTTATAGCGGTTCTTCAATATGAGTTCAGATCTAGCAGTGTGCTAGAGTAAGCCAACCCCACCAACAACTCAGATCCAATAGATCTTACACTTCCGAGTCCAAAACTCCTACCTCAGGAACTGCAATAAGTTTCCTATCTCAGATCCAATCATAGGATCCTACATCTCAAAGTAAATAACTCCTACAACTCAAATTCAAACTTGAATCCTACCTCAGGAACAACATCAAGTTCCCTACCTCAGGTTCAACCTTGAACCCTACCTCAGATCTCAAGGAGACCTTACAACAACAATAGATTTAATAGTTTTATTACAGCAAATGTAGACTCAAAAAGAAGAATAGATTTTGAGAGATTTGAGTCTTCTTGGACTTTGATGTGAAAAGCCCTTTTCCGAATCAACAACGGTTCTTCACTGAATGTTCTTTGGAAAGTAGGAGCTGTGATGAACCTGGATTAGAGAACTTTTTTGTTCTTAAAAGATTTAAAACTTGATGTTCTTGAGGAAGACTAGGGGCACTGGATGATTTCCTTGTTGTGATTAGCCCCTTCAGAAAATTGTTCTCTTCTTCTTGTTAGCTGTTGGCGCTGCTCTTTTTGAAAGTTACTGTTCAATTGCTCTCCGTTCTCCAAATCCAAGGATTAAGGTTTTTCTCCACATCTTTTCAATATTATGACTTCGACCAATTAACGGTCGAGAATTTAGAAAAATCATGTCAGATAACTTTCCTGAAAAGTTTGATTTGAGCTTTCGGCGCTGTTAGCGATTTGAAATTCTGCGAATTTGAAATGTCATGACGATGCTTCATCTCGTCACGATGATATTACATCTTGTCACGACGACTCTTCAACTTTTCATAACAATATAAGTTCTTAATAGATTTGTGAACACTTCCATCATGGTGTTGTCTGTCATGACGATAAAACTTCTTCTTAAATGTGCTTGTTGTCTTCATGACGATGTTCTCATCTTGTTACGATGATCTTTCATCTTGTTACGATGATCTTTCACCTTGTTATGAAGATAAATATGAGCCTTTGGATTTTAGTTTGTTTTAACGGCAGGGGAGCCATATCATGACGACATGGACTTAAATATTCTCAATAGAACTTGCTTTAGAATTGTCTCGGTGACTACTCAATGATAATTAACTTAATCTCGTCGATGATTGACTTTAGAGTGAATTCTTCTTTAATGCAGAGCTTCACCATGATATTTGTATAACTGATTCTTGTGAAGACGATATCATCGTGAACTGTGTGTTATCACGACGATATTTTTGCTTTTCCTTGTCAAGACGGTTTAATCAAGATGGTGTGTCTTCACTACGATATTGTGATTTGTCTCGACGATATTCTGACCAATCACGACGATATTATACTTAGTACTATTCTGTGAATCATTTGAGTATTTCTTTAACTTTTACTATTCTTCTGACTTACTGAAATGATTTGTAAGATATTATACTAGTCCTACACATCCAACCAGATCATCAAATACAAAATGTATTTATCATTGATTTGAGGACTACTTCAAATCCGGAATATTAAGGGCAGGGTTCCCAAGAGCTTTCATGGGAAGAGGAGGTCTAGAGGTGGAGTCTAGCTATTCTCTAGAGGGGAATTGAAGGGTAAAGCAGTAGGGCTGGTTGTTTTGTTGTTCTAGCAGCAAACTGGGAAGGATGCACTGGAGTATGAGGTGTTACTGACCAAGAAATGGGAGAGGAGAAAGGCTTAGGGCCGACTGCTGATATATGTGGATGGAGGGAAGTGATGTGGGTGGTCGGGCAAGGAGTGGGGTTGGAAGGGGGTGGCCGACCAAGGTAAGGAATGGAGGGGTGGACCCAAGCTTTGCACCTGGGGTTCGACTTCAGCACCGAGATGATCAAGGATTGAACTTATATTCTCAATTCTTCAATGCCAAAAATGAGAGCCCCCATCCTCTATTTATAGTTTTCTAAAAACCAATGAACGACTATGATTGACTGAACACTCAGACTCAAATAAAACATAAATTATAACTCAAAATAAAAAATGACAAGAGACAAAAATATTAAAGTTATCAAGAAACTCGAAATGAGCGGTCCCAATTGTCACTGCGCCCGCGGTCATCGTGAGTAGACCCGAATGGGTCGGGTGGGCTGCCCCCATCAACTTCTCCCACCAATTCCCCTCGCTTTGAAAGCATCCATCTCCGCAAATGAAGATCGACGTGCTCTCGTCTGAAGGCGTGGAGAAAATTTACAGCTCTGAACTCGTAGGTCGCTGAAGTTGATGCTGACGATAGAACCAAGGATGGTAGTACTGAAGCTGACGATGGTGCTGTAACTAGTGCTGCATCTAAAGAAGATGTCGTCGAAGATGTCAGAGTCAGAATAGTGGACATCCATGCGCAAGAAGCTACTGCTACTGTCGTCGCAGTCGAACACTGTATGGTACTGTTGTGAAAGAAGTTGAGGTGATGCCTGTGTCAGAGTCAGAATAGTGGGAGCATGGTCAGCAAGATCTTCTCAGGCCAACATATCAATCTATCTCCGAGGGACGTCCAGCCCTGCCAGCTAGTGGGAGCCTGGACATTGAGATCTTCTCGGGCCAACATTTCAATCTATCTCCTAGTGACTTCTAGCTCTGCCAGCTAGTGAGAGCCTGGACAAAGGGATCTTCTCGGGCCAACATTTCAATCTATCTCCGAGTGACCTGCAGCCCTACCAGCTAGTGGGAGCCTGAACCGCGGGAACTTCTCGGGCTAACATTTCAATCTATCTCCGAGTGACTTCCAGCCCTGCCAGTTAGTGGGAGCCTGGTCAGCGGGATCTTCTCGGGCCAACATTTTAATCTATCTCCGAGTGACTTCCAGCCCTGCCAGCTAGTGGGAGCCTGGTCAAAGAGATCTTCTCGGGCCAACATTTCAATCTATCTCCGAGTGACTTCTAGCCCTGCCAGCTAATGAGAGCCTGGACAGCGGGGTCTTCTCGGGCCAACATTTCAATCTATCTCCGAGTGACTTCCAACCCTGCAAGCTAGTTAGAGCCTGGACAACGAGATCTTCTCGGGCCAACATTTTAATCTATCTCTGAGTCACTTCCAGCCATGCCAGATAGTGAGAGCCTGGTCAGCGGGATCTTCTCGGGCCAACGTTTCAATCTATCTCCGAGTGACTTCCAACCCTGCCAGCTAGCGAGAGCCTGGACGACGGGATCTTCTCGGGCCAACATTTCAATCTATCTCCAACCATACACACAGTTTACTCGAAAAAGATCTTGAGAAACAAGAGAGTTATTAAACAAGAATATTTTATTTACAAGGCCCAGTGATAGAAGCGTTTCAAGTTATCACCGCTCCAAGTGTGACTCAAGGACTCCCCCTCCACATTCTGGAGGCGGTATCCTCCTGAATTCAGTGCTTCCTCGACGATGTATGGGCCTTCCTAATTCGGATGAAGCTTTCCAACTGCTACTGATCTCCCTGCAACATCTATCTTTTTTAGGACAAGATCCCCTTCTGCGAACTGCTTGATTCTGACATGCTTGTCAAAGTACCTGACCATCCGTCGCTTGATCTCCTCCTGCCTGACGGCAGTTATGTCGTGGAGTTCCTCTATTAGATCCAACGAGAGTCGTAACCCCTCCTTCGTTTTCTATTCTCCATTCCTCATCTCCTTTCTGGACAGCCACTACCCGCGGCGACCTGACCTCGAACTCCACTGGTAGGACTGCCTCACAACCGTGAGAAAGCTTGAAGGGGGTCTCTCCCGTAGCCGTGTTGGGGGTAGTCCTCAGGTCCCATACTACCAAGGGAAGCTGTTCTACCCAATTCCCCCTCAGGTTCTCCACCTTCTTCTTTAACATGTTCATAATGATCTTGTTTGCCGCTTCCACCTGCCCATTGCTCCAAGGGTGGTGGACGAAGGCAAACCTGAGGTCTATCCCCAGCTGCGTGCAAAAGCTGATGAACTCTTCACTGGAAAACTGGGGTCCATTGTTAGTGACTATGGCTTGAGGGAGCCCATGCCGAAAAATGATCTCTCCCCATACAAAGTTGCGAATTACCTGGGAGGTCACTTTGACCAACGCCTTTACCTCCAACCACTTCGAGAAGTATCATGATTAGGAGGAACCTCCTATGCCCACTTGCCTGGGGGAAAGATCCGACCAAGTCCATCCCCCAAATGGCAAAGGGCTAGGGCTCCGTGATGCTCTTAAGTCTCTGGGCTGGTAAGAGTTGAAGCAGAGCGTACAACTGACACTTTTGACATTTCCTTGCGAATTCTGCCGTGTCCTTTCCTAGAGACGGCCATAAGTACCCCTGTCGGACCACCCTTGCCTCCATGGTTCTGCCTCCCGAGTGGCTGCCACACTCGCCAGAGTGTACTTCTTCCAGGATCTTCAGAACTTCTTCTTCCGTCACGCACCGGGCTAGGAACCCCGAAAGTGTCTTCCGGTACAACCCTCCCTCATGCATCAGATAATAAGCTGACTTGTGCCTGAAACGTTTTTTGTCCCTGATTCCCTTTCAGGAGTTCGCCCGTGGTTAAGAAGGTTACGAAGGGGTCTACCCATGAGGGGCGCCGTTCCACCTCCATCAATTCACCCTCCTCGATTGACGGGCGAAACAGCTCTGTTAAAGTACCGCCAGTCCTGGGTCCGAACTTGGCCAATCGGTCAGCTGCGACATTCTCCTCCCGGGGAATGTGCTGAATGGAAAACTCTCGGAAACCTCCGATGAGCCCCTTTACCTTGGTCAAGTACCTCATGAGGGTGGACTCCCTTGCCTCGTACTCGCCTTTGATTTGCGACGCCATTACCAATGAATCTGTGAACACCTCCACATCCTGCACACCCAACTCTTTGGCCAGACGTAGCCCTGCTATCACGGCCTCATACTCTGCCTGGTTGTTAGTGATCGGGAAATGCAGGGCCACGACCTGCTCTATCATGGCCCCCTGTGGGCTTACCAACGCCACTCCCCCTCCCCAAAGAATGCTTCCCTGAGGGTCCGACGACCAACACCTTCTAGGCAACCTGCTGCGAGGGCATTTCACCTTCCACCTCGATGACATAGTCGGCCAAGAAGTCGGCTACCTCCTGTGCCTTAATCGAGAGCCGAGGTACAAAGGAGATGTCAAACTCGCTCAGCTCAATGGACCACTTAGCCAACCTTTCTGAGTGCTCCACCCCTTTAAAGATCCTGCGAAGAGGGCGGTCAGTCACCATCTTGATCGAGTGTGCTTGAAAATATGGTCTAAGCTTTCTAGCTGAGACAACCAAAGAGAAAGTCCACTTCTCTAGGATTGGGTAACAAAGTTCTGCCTTCTTTAAGATCCTACTGACATAATAGATGAGTAGCTGTTTCTTACCCTCTTCTCGGACCAAGACGCAACTTACGCCTCAGTTCCCACTCCCAGATACAAGGTCAGGTCTTCCCCCTCCTTAGGTCCCTGGAGGAGTGGGGCCTGAGCGAGCTGACTTTTAAGGCTTGGAATGTCTCTTCACATTCTTTTGTCCATTCAAGCTTTTGATTCCCTCGCAGCACTTTGAAGAATGGTGAGCACTTCTCCCTTGCCCGGGAGAGGAACCTACTCAACCCGGCGAGCTTCCCCGTCAAGCGTTGAGCTTCCTTGGTACTTCGCGGTGATTCTAACTCCATTATAGTCTTCACCTTGTCGGGGTTGGGCTCTACCCCTGTTGGGGTGAGGAGATGACCCAGGAATTTCTCCTGCTTGCCCCAAAGACACACTTCAAGGGGTTCAGTTGCATCTTAAACTTCCTCAAGGTGGCAAATGTTTCCTCCAAGTCAAGCAAGTGGGAGTTCACATCTCTGCTCTTCACCATGAGATCGTCCACGTATACCTTCAGGTTCCTTCCCCTCTGCTCTTTGAAGACCCGGTCCATCATTCGCTGGTATGTAGCTCCTGCATTTTTCAGCCAGAATGACATCATCTTATAACTGAAGCACACTTCTCTCCTAATGAAGGAGACATCCTTGATGTCGGGTGGATGCATTCTGATTTGATGATAACCTGAAAAAGTATCTGAAAAACTCATCATAGAAAAACCGACGACTGAGTCAACCAGAACGTCGATTCGAGGCAGATGATAACAATCCTTGGGGTATGATTTATTCAAAAGGGAAAGTCTACACACATCCTCCATCGCCTATCATCTTTCTTAACCATTACCACATTGGAGACCCAACCTGGATACTGTATCTCCGATACAAAACCTGCTTTGAAGAGATTCTCCACCTCCTCCCGGATGAGCTCCTCCAGCTTCGCGGCGATGGTCCTCTTCTGGCCGATGGCACGTGTATTTGGGTCGAGGTTCAAGCGGTGACGCGCCACATCTGCGTTGATGCCTGACATGTCTGCCGCACTCCACGCGAAGACGTCGATTCTACTTTGGATGCACTCCCGTATCCTCTCCTGATCCCCGGGACTCAGCCCGCTGCTGACCCGCACCCTCTCTGTCTTCCCTGCCCTGGTGAAGACCTCCATCTCCACCACCTCCTTCGCTGGCTCCAGCCTGGACTGCTCCCACTCGCTTCCCAACCTTTCCCCCTGTGCAAGTACCTCCTCCGTCTCTACTTCTTCAACCTCCATTGCCTCGACAAGACTCTCCTACAACTCCACTCCCCTACCCTCTTGGACACATACCTCTCCTTCATCTTCTCCCTCCACCTCCACCATTACCTCCGGCGCCTCCGACTTCTCTGCTGCTTCCTCCCCGACCACTTCTTCCTCGCCTCCCGTCTCCTCTTGCGCTGCCAACTCTCTTCCCAACTCTTCCGCCTCCGCCATCCAAGATATGGTGTTGACGAAAGTTACATAACATTTTCTTGTCACCTTCAGGTCTCCTCTGATTCGGACTTGGCCCCCCTCCCCCCCCGTTATTGAACTTGAGACATTGATGGAACGAGGATGAGACGCAGCGAAAGGCGCTGATGAGGGGACGCCCAAAGATGGCGTTATAGCTGCACGGAACGTCAACGATGACGAACCGACAATTCCTCGACACCCCCAACGTCACATGAAGTCCAACTCCTCTTTCAACTTCCTTCCTCTCCCCCAAAAATCTGAATAACGGCCCATCCGAGGCCAACACTCTCCTAGCCTCCACCTTCATTGCCTCGAAGTCCCCTTTGAAGATTACATTCACCGAGCTCCCGTTGTCAACCAGAATCCGGGAGACCGTGTAGTTTTCAAATCCTAGTCTGGATCACCAGGGCCTCACAAAACGGATCCTCGTAGTCGGGCATGTTCTTCGATGAGAAGGTAATCTTCTCCTCTGGGGGTGGGGTTTGGGAGGTCGTGGCGACGCTCCTCTTGTACATGGTCTGGAAACTTCCCTTGCGGGTGACTTCGATTCCCACTCCCCCATGGATCCTCCTACGGGCGCCTATGTCAGCCCTGTCTTCGCACCTATCCTCCTCTCCTCATGGCAGAACTTCCTCTATCCTCACTTTCAGTTGCTGCTGAACTTGAACTCTGGCTTCTCTCATCTCCAGAAACTCTGGGCAGGTGGCTGACGCGTGACCTTCCTCCTGATGGAAGTTACAAAAGGGCAACGCCACCCTTCCCCCTTCTCTCATTCCCCTTCCAGCTCCTCTTCTCATCCTCCTTTCTCGGGCGATCGCCATCGCTTGCTGCTGCGGCGGAAGGTGTGGCTTCTGAACCTGCTTCCATTCCGGTTGGTTGAACCGCCCTTGACCTCCGCGGTAATTCTCCACACCCTGAAATCCTCTCCCCTGCCCCTGGGCAGGTCCTTCCTGGGGTCTTCAGGCCAACCAGTTGTTAGGCTCCCGATACCCCCACCCCTGCTGCTCCCTCTGGTTCCCCTGACCTCGGGGCTCTTCCCTCCTTTCTTCCTGCTGCCTCCCCGCTCCTTGCTCCTTCACCTCATCCTCCGCCAACTTTGCCAGCTTCTTGGCGAACGCTGGGTTTGCCATCTAACCCTCTATCTCCTTTGCCGCCCTCTCCATCAACTCCTCGAAGGAAAGGGGTGTCACTTTTTTCAGCTTCATGCTGAAGAACCCCTGCCTTAAGCATAGGGTGAAGGCGAGCATTAGGGTATACCCCGGAACCTCATGGACTAGAAGGATCTCTTCCTGGAACCGATCAGCGTAGCTCCCCAACGTCTCCTCAGGCTTCTGCTTGATTGCGAACAGGCATTCTGCTCCCTTCTTCCTCTTTTTTGACGTCGAGAACCTCAAGAGGAATCTGCGTCGCAAGTCCTCAATGCAGTAGATGGAGCTTGCGGGAAGCTGGTGAAACCAGTCCCTAGCCTTCTCCTTCAAGGTGATGCCGAAAAGTCGGCATTTGAAGTCGTCCGACATCTACCTGATGGAGACGACATCTTCGAACCATTGGACATGCTGTACCGGATCATTTCTGCCCGTGTAGTAGGACATCTCCGGCTCTCTGAACCCTTCTGGAACCGGGGCCGAGACGATTAATTCACTGAAAGGGCTTCCCCCACCCACACAGCGAGACGAACAATCTTGCGCCCGTGGCTTGCTGACCCCGTCAGCACTCGCCTGTCCTGGGAAAAGTTCCCACCCGACGAGATCCCTCTCGCCGCTTTCGACCGGGACCTCCTTCCCGGGTCGTTGGCCAGGGGCGTTCTCGCCCAGAGATGGGGCCACGACCACCGGGACAGAGGGCGTCATCCACTTGCTCCTTGCGGCGAATGCCAGGTGAATGGTTTGTAGGACCTCCCTCTTGAACTCTTCCAGCATCCCGGCTGTGACACCACTCGCCAGAGGCGGCGAGCCGCCCGAGCCATCTCCTTCTCCCTCGCCTCCAGCCATGAAGCTTAGCTCAAGATTTTCTTGTGCAGGCTACGGTCCACGCTCACAACAACAAAAAATATTGGAACCAAAACTTGGTCTCAACGAGAGTTCGGACCCAAGTGGGTAGCTTGCACTTACTTCTCCTGAACTTGAGCTCCTGACCAGTCACTCGGAACTAAAAACTGACCCTGGGCTGCAGCGTGGAGGTCCCACCACACACCCGGAAGATCTCTAAAGCGCTTCCCCTCCCAAGTCAAAAGATGAGCTGACACCTTGGAGGGCTTTCACAGCCAAACCAAAATAACCCAAGGAGGAGGAAGCCAAAAGAACTGGATCCCCTCCAAAGGTACCCACAAGGTCTATATATAAAATTCCAAGCCTGGTCTGCAAATAACATAACTTCACTGTCCTGTAATGCTATACGCAGCCCAAATTGGTCTGCCAACAGCGTAACTCCACTGTTCTGAAAGGCTACTGACAGGCCAACATGTACAATCTGGTAAAAAACACTACTAGGCGAGTGGTTCATGAAAATGCCACTCACCTGGGGCGGCGAGTGCTCGATGAGACTGGCACTCGCCGCCAGCCCGGGGCCTAGGGCGAGTGCGGGTCCGATTACCCCACTCGCCCACCCCCTGCCATGGGCCCAGGGCGAGTGCGAGCCTATAGCTCCACTTGCCACCCACGCTCCTGGCCACTCGACCTGAGCGAGTCGGGGAGGTCCCACTGCACTCGCCCGTTCGACTCGCCTGAGAACTAGACTGCACACCATTTGGCTTTGTCTTCCCCTGACGGGTCCACTCGCCCGGCACGGGGTTGTACAGTCCTACAGATGCAAACCATCGCAAGGTGCAATGTTCTCAAAGATGGGTGAGACGGTCATCATGAGATCAACACTTGCCTCTCGGCTCCCGGTAGTAATGTGGCTTGGGACGATGACATTGGAAGAGTGAGAATAGTGCATACTCAGCCATGGGCTAATATGTGTATTATCATGGTCTGGCTCTTTAGCCGTAGGGAACACTAGGCCTAAGTGAGGTGTGGAGTATGGATATACCTTCGTTGTATCAATGGGCTGTTCGTCCTTGCTCTCGTGACCATGTTCACTATCATACTATCGTCGCTCTCCATTGATATTACATGATCAGTGTAAGACTCAAACGTATCATTTTTGTATAAAAAATAACAAATTATGTGAATATCCCCGATGATGAAAGAAATTTTTGGTGCTGACGTGACGTCGCACTTTAATTTAGTGTACGGGTTTTCTGTTGATATTATATTTTGTGACAGCCGCTTTGTTTTAATATAAACCCATGTGAATTTGGGTTGAAATGAGGTGAATGGTGGCTGTGCTAAGGGTGATCGGGTGGGCTGGCTTGGCTGAGTATAAGTTATGTAAAGAGGCTTTATCTCTTTGGACCGGCTGGACCGGTAGGGTGACCGATTGCCCGGGTTTAGGCGGTGGATCCTCCCGTACGTTATAATCCTGTGCTTCTTTATTCCTCTGCATTCCGATGGAAGAACGCCGAGGCGCACCTGCGCCGATCGCCATAGCCGCCTCAAATCTTCTCCGTTTCGTACGATTTCTCCTTCGTTGGATCGGTAATCTCTTTCTCTTCACTTCTCTTTCTTCTTGTATGACGTTTGTGTGTATAAAATGATGATTGGGGAAACCCTAGGGTTGTGGTTTTGGATTTGAGTCATTCGTTTTGTTTCCAATCAGAAGTTCTTTATGATTTTCCAAACCCTCAACCTTATTTGCACTCAATTTGGGCGTGATAAAGTTAGGGTTTCCGTTGGGGTTTTGTCTTGACCCCTTGCATTCTTTGGTTGCCGGCTATAATGTGAAGATGCATAGGGGGCTGTTTTGCGGTGCTTGACACCTGAAATTGAGCTGCAATTCGCAGCCCTTAATGTTGCCTTCGTGACAATTTTTGTGACTGCGCATTGGAGCAACTTGGATAGATATATGATGAATGGTGTGCCCTGAGCCCCCATGTTAGTCCTTCCCTAGACAACTCCTAGGGGTCGTAGTTGTGACCATCGTAGGAGCTCTATTTATGGCGCAACCCTAAAGTAAATGATATTTTAATACTGCAGAGGATGACGTCCGACGATGGACGTGACGTGAACCCTTCGAAGGACAAGGGCAAAGGAAAACTTGAGGTGAGTTCTTACTACTTTTTTTCCTCTTTTGTGAACCTTGCAGTTGCTCCATATCACTGGTTATAGGAAATGCCGAAAACGCTAATGTGGCTTAGCGAACGATAGAATTCTGAGGGGAACCAAATACAAATCAATCCTAAGTAAATTGAATTAAGTGAAATGATTGAATTGAAAGAAAATGGAAACCGCGTCGGCGCAACGAAATACTAAGGGTCGGCCTAGTAGGGGGGGGGGAATGATTTCAGACTCCTACACCTCGTGAGGGGGGCAGAACTCTCACACCTCGTAGGGGGGTCAAACTCCTACAGATTAAGATATGAATCCGAGTAGGAGGCGTTGAAGCTTGTAGCGCGTAGAAGCGCACTACATCGGATAATAAAAGGAAGGGTCCACGGACCGGATACTTGAAATATTCAAATAACCCTAAGTATTTCGAGAAACGAATTATGAATAAGAAAAGCAGTACAACTGAATTATAAATTGATATCAGAGATAAAGATGTTGATTTTACCTGTTCCTAGCTCGTATTATGTTCATAAATTTCATTGCTGCTGACTTTCTTGTCTGCTTGCAGTGCGAAGTTATACAGGTAAGAGTAAGAAGTCACTTAGTTTTATAACTAATTGGTTCCTCATTTGTAGGAACCGAGCAACAGCGTACCAAACCCCGCTAGACGAGCCGAGGCGGAGGCAGAGCAAAGACCAGTTGCAGACGTGGCTCGTCCACGGGTTAGCATGAGTTTACTTTTCTTTCTTTTGTTGGATAGTGGTGATGTAAGATATATAGTGTATCTGGTATGTAGACAATGTAATTATGTATTCTGAATAATTCTGGTACACTTCTTTTATTATACTGCTGCGTATAAGTATGTGAAAAACCCACTCAGAAATAACGATTTAAATTGTGACGAAGTTTAGGGCCGTTACAATTAAGTGGTATCAGAGGCAGGTTTTTCGCAGTGCGTGTAACGCAGAGCGTACCAGGATAGAACAGAACGTACAGTGATGAGATTGATATATCAGAAAATACTGAATTGTCTTATGCCTATTCCTCAGGAACCTTTCCAAGTGTATTCGAGCCGCAGAGTGCGAGAGACTCTGAATGAACCTGAGGACTCAAGGGACTCCAGGTCAGAAGAAAGTGTGAGTGGAAGACAGTCTTCTGTAGTGCATAACGCCGATATTGCACAAGCGATCGCATAAGCTATTTGGCTGGTTCGGGACACCCCTCCAGTTGTACCTCCTCCTGGCGTACCCCCAGTGGTGCCAACTGTACCTCCTCCAGCATATATGGAATCGCAGCAGCTTCGCTCAATTGACATTGATGTGAAACAATTTCTAGAATTGAAACCGCCGACGTTTCAGGGTGGTTTGCCTCCGATCGAGACGGAAGATTGGATCCTGCGGATTGAAACGATATTTGATACGATGTGGTGCCCCGCAGAGAGGAAGGTGGAGTTGGCTGTTTTTCTTCTGGAAGGAGAGACTAAAAGATGGTGGGTGAATTTGATGAAAGGAAAGTTTCAGACTCGCGGTTTGGCGAATGTTTCTTGGGCAGAGTTTGTTCGCGAATTTACAAAGTGGTTTGTCCCGCAGATAGAGAAGAGACAGCTGCAGGAGAAGTTCTTGCGATTGGTACAAGGAAATCACTCTGTTCTTCAGTATGAAGCCGAATTCTCCAGCTTGGCGTACTATGCAGAGTCTGCAGTGGCGACCGAGGAAGCTCGTTGTGTACGATTCCAGGAAGGGTTGCGGGACGATATCCGCGCTTCAGTGGTTCCGTTTGATATTACAGAGTATGCACTGTTGGTGGAAAAGTCTCGATTAGTCGAGCTGGACAAAGAGGAGGACAGAGATGAGAAAGAAATTTAAAGAGGGTGTTAGCCAAGAGAAATCGGGCGGAACAAGTGAAGCCCCGTGGAAAAAGAAGAAGCCGCAACAAGTGGTGTCAACTGGTAGCACACAAGTGTCTCAATCAACGTTGACCAAGTGTGCCAAATGTGACAAGATGCACCGTGGGGAATGCTTGACAGAAGTTTGTTTTTACTATCGCCAACCGGGCCATCGTCGAAAGGATTGCCCAAAACTGCAAAGGGAGGAAAGTTCGAGGGGAGCTCCAGCCTTGCCGCCTCAGAAAATTTACCCGCTGAAGGGGCCAGAGAGGAGAGGCTAATTCAGGCTCAGACATTTAATCTCGGTCAGCAAGAGGCGAAGGCAGATGATACTGTGGTCACAGGTATGCTGCTTGTTCATGATCAAGTATTGAAAGTTTTATTTGATACTGGTGCCAGTCAATCGTTTATTTCAACATCTATTCTTGAATCAATTCATATACGACCATATCAAGTGACTCAACCTTTGAGTGTACTACTACCGAACAATACGATTTTGATGACAAAATAACGAGCTGTAGTCTCGCTGCTTTTTAATGATAAATGTGTTGAAACCAATGTTGCGGTCTTGCCATTGGTTGAGTACGATGTCATTCTCGGTATGGATTGACTATCAAATCGAGAAGCCGTTATTAATTGTAAAACGAAAGAGGTGGCATTCAAATGCCCAGATGGAAGTCCGATGATCTATAAAGGTTTGGGCGAAGTTGCAAAAACCAGGATCTCGGCAATGAAAGTCAGGAAAATGGTGCGGAAGGGCTGTGAGGACATTTTGGTGATGATTAAAGAAATGAAAGAAGAAAGGAAAGAAATTATGGCTGTGCTCGTAGTGCGGGAATACGTGGATGTATTCCCAGAAGAGTTGCCTGGTGTGCCTCCAGCCAGAGAAGTTGAATTTGAAATTAAGGTGACTGAAGGAGCTGCCCTGTGGCAAAAACTCCGTATCGGATGACGCTATAAGAATTGGATGAATTGAAAGTGCAATTGCAAGAATTGCTCGATAAGAAATTTATCCGACCGAGTACCTCACCTTGGGGAGCTCTGGTCCTATTTGTGAAAAAGAAGGATGGATCTCTCCGTCTATGCGTCGATTATCGCGAACTCAACAAGTTGACAATAAAGAACAAATACCCTCTGTCGCGTATTGACGATTTGTTTGATCAGCTAGTAGGTGCCCGTGTATTTTCAAAGATTGATCTCCGATCAGGTTACCATCAGCAGAGAATTATAGAAGAAGATGTCTTCAAGAAGACATTCAGTACAAAGTATGGGCATTATGAATTTGTAGTTATGCCTTTTGGCCTACCGAATGTTCCTGCCGCCTTTATGACCTTGATGAATTGTGTGTTTAAGACATTCTTGGATCAGTTCGTGATAGTGTTTATCGATGGTATATTAATTTATTCAAAAACAGAGGAAGAGCATGCCCAGCACCTGCGCCAAGTCTTGCAATTACTAAGGGAACAACAGTTGTATGCCAAATTCTCGAAATGTGCGTTTTGGCTGACTGAGGTGGCCTTTCTAGGTCATGTGATTAATCCAGAAGGGTTGACTGTTGATCCAGCAAAAAATGAAGCAATAATCAACTGGACCCGACCTAAATCCGTGACTGAAGTACGAAGCTTCTTGGGTTTGGCTGGTTATTATCGGAAATTTGTCAAGGACTTTTCGAAGCTAGCACTACCCTTGACACAATTGACTCGAAAGAATGTAGTGTTTACCTGGGGGGACGATTGCCAGCAAGCATTCGAAGCCTTAAAAGAAAGATTAACGACGGCGCCAGTACTAGTGATGCCTGAAGGCTCAGATGAGTTTCAAATTTATAGTGACGCGTCCCATAAAGGATTGGGTTGCGTATTGATGCAACATGGAAGGGTAATTGCTTTTGCTTCTCGGCAATTAAAGGATGCCGAAAAGAACTACCCGACACATGACCTGGAATTAGCAGCGGTGGTATTTGCGTTGAAAATTTGGCGTCACTACCTGTATGGTGTTCGATGCGAGATATTCACAGATCATAAGAGTTTGAAATATATATTCGACCAACGAGAAATTAATTTACGCCAGAGAAGATGACTAGAATTCATTAAAGATTATGATCTCTATATTCAATACCATCCAGGGAAAGCAAATGTGGTCCCAGATGCATTAAGCAGGAAGATTAGTGCTACGCTGTCAGTGATACCACAATATAATAGGAAACTTCTTTATATGCTGCAGGAAATGACAATATGCGTAATAGTTACGCCTGAAGAAAAGCAGACACAATTATTCCAGATGCGGATTCAATATTCACTTAAAGAAAGAATTCGGGAAGCGATACCTCATGATTCATTTTTGATGGGAATCTTTGAAAAACTGAAAAAGGGAGAAGTGAGTGCCTTTATTGAAAATGATTCTCTATTACTCCTGAATGACAGATTATGTGTACCAGATGCTGATAGCCTACGGAAAGATGTCTTGTATGAGACACATAATACGTCATATTCGATTCATCCTGGTCGGACAAAGATGTACCACGATTTGAAACAGGACTTCTGGTGGTCATATATGAAGAAGGATGTCATTCAGTATATTGCGCAATGTCATACATGTCAAATAGTGAAGCCGAACATCAAAAACCTGCTGGTTACCTTCGATCTCTCCCCATTCCGGAATGGAAATGGGATGATGTTGTAATGGATTTTGTATTTGGCATGCCTCGCAGTAAAACTGAGAATGATGGAATTTGGGTCATCATTGACCGATTGACAAAGAGCGCCCATTTTATACCGATCAAACAAAGCGGACCGATTGAAAAATTGGTGGAACTCTATGTAAATGTAGTCGTGAGATTACATGGTATTCCACGTACGATTGTGTCAGATAGTGATAGACGGTTCACATTGGATTTGTGGCGACGAGTACATAACAGATTGTGAACAAAATTGGTGTACAGTACGGCCTTCCACCCGCAAACAGATGACCAGTCTGAACGTACCATCCAGATGCTCGAAGATCTGTTACGAATGATAGTTTTAGACTTGAAGGGTTCTTGGGAAAAAATATTTATCGCTAGCTGAATTTGCATATAATAATAACTATCAAACAACGATCCAAAATGCTCCGTTCGAAGCTCTTTATGGAAGGAAATGTAGAACTCCTTTGAGCTGGACAGAAGATGACGAAAAGAAATTGTTTCCGCAGAAGAGGACAGACAAAATTGAGGAAAAGATCCGTATTATTCAACAACGAATGAAAATCACACAAGATCGTCAACAGAAATATTATAATGCCCGACATCGTCTGGTGGAATTTGCTGTGGGCGACCAGGTGTGTTTAAAAATAAAACCGTTCAAAGGGATTTCTCGATTGAGACGGATAGGAAAATTAAGTCCAAGATATATTGGTCCCTTCCCGGTGATTGAACGTATTGGCGAAGTAGCATATCGTTTAGCTCTGCCTGCCGAATTGCAACAATTGCATGATGTTTTTCATGTATCGGCACTCAGACGATATATCTCGAATCCAGAGTTGATGGTATCTGCCAGTGACATGCAAATAAAAGCTGACTTGTCAAGTCCGACAACACCTTATCAGATTGTGGATCGGCAAAGCAAAAATCTTCGGAATCGACAAGTAAATTTCGTCAGAGTCTGGTGGACCGGCCATTCCGCCAAGGATGCTACCTGGGAACGAGAAGACTTACTGAAAAAAATATTTACCTTTTTCTTTGGAAATCAGGAAGATGTTTGAATTTTCGAGGACGAAAATTCTGATAAGGAGGGGAGAAATTGTAAGACTCGAACGTATCATTTTTGTATAAAAAATAACAAATTATGTGAATATCCCCGATGATGAAAGCACTTGTTGGTGCTGACGTGACATCGCACTTTAATTTAGTGTACGAGTTTTCTTTTGATATTATATTTTGTGACAGCCGCTTTGTTTTAATATAAACCCAAGTGAATTTGGGTTAAAATGAGGTGAATGGTGGCTGTGCTAAGGGTGATCGGGTGGGCTGGCTTGGCTGAGTATAAGTTATGTAAAGTGGCTTTATCTCTTTGGACCGGCTGGACCGGTAGGGTGACCGATTGCCCGGGTTTAGGCGGTGGATCCTCCCGTACGTTATATTCCCATGCTTCTTTATTCCTCTGCATTCCGACGGAAGAACGCCGAGCCGCACCTGCGCCGATCGCCGTAGCCGCCTCAAATCTTCTCCGTTTCGTACGATTTCTCCTTCGTTGGATCGGTAATCTCTTTCTCTTCACTCCTCTATCTTCTTGTATGACGTTTGTGTGTATAAAATGATGATGGGGGAAACCCTAGGGTTGTGGTTTTGGATTTGAGTCATTCGTTTTGTTTCCAATCAGAAGTTCTTTATGATTTTCCAAACCCTCAACCTTATTTGCACTCAATTTCGGTGTGATGAAGTTAGGGTTTCCGTTGGGGTTTTGTCTTGACCCCTTGCATCCTTTGGTTGCCGGCTATAATGTGAAGATGCATAGGAGGCTGTTTTGCGGTGCTTGACACCTGAAATGGAGCTGCAATTCGCAGCCCTTAATGTTGCCTTCGTGATAATTTTTGTGACTGCGTATTGGAGCAACTTGGATAGATATATGCTGAATGGTGTGCCCTGAGCCCCCATGTTAGTCCTTCCCTAGACAACTCCTAGGGGTCGTAGTTGTGACCGTCGTAGGAGCTCTATTTATGGCGCAACACTAAAATAAATGATATTTTGATACTGCAGAGGATGACGTCCGGCGATAGACGTGACGTGAACCCTTCGAAGGACAAGGGAAAATGAAAACTTGGGGTTAGTTCTTACTGTTTTTTTTCTTCTTTTGTGAACCTTGCAGTTGCTCCATATCACTGGCTATAGGAAATGTCGAAAACGCTAATGTGGCTTAGCGAACGATAGAATTCTGAGGGGAACCAAATACAAATCAATCCTAAGTAAATTGAATGAAATGAAATGATTGAATTGAAAGAAAATGGAAACCGCGTCGGTGCAACGAAGTACTAAGGATCGGCCTAGTAGGGGAGGGGGATTGTTTCAGACTCCTACACCTCGTGAGGGGGGTAGAACACTCACACCTCGTTGGGGGGGGGGGGGTCGAACTCCTATAGATTAAGATATGAATCCGAATAGGAGGCGTTGAAGCCTGTAGCGCGTAGAAGCGCCCTACATCGGATAATAAAAGGAAGGGTCCACAGACCGGATACTTGAAATATTCAAATGACCCTAAGTATTTTGAGAAACAAATTATGAATAAGAAAAGCAGTACAACTGAATTATGAATTGATATCAGAGATAAAGATGTTGATTTTACCTGTTCCTAGCTTGTATTATGTTCATAAATTTCATTGCTGCTGACTTTCTTGTCTGCTTGCAGTGCGAAGTTATACAGGTAAGAGTAAGAAGTCACTTAGTTTTATAACTAATTGGTTCCTCATTTGTAGGAACCGAGCATCAGCGTACCAGACCCCGCTAGACGGGCCGAGGCGGAGGCAGAACAAAGACCAGTTGCAGACGTGGCTCGTCCACGGGTTAGCAGGAGTTTACTTTTCTTTCTTTTGTTGGATAGTGATGTAAGATATTTAGTGTATCTGGTATATAGACAATATAATTATGTATTCTGAATAATTCTGGTACACTTATTTTATTATACTACTGCGTATAAGTATGTGAAAAACGCACTCAGAAATAACGATTTAAATTATGACGGAGTTTAGGGCCGTTACAATCAGGGCCAAACTTGACTCCAAAATCAATTGGGCACTGATTCTCCTTAAGATGAGAGGAATCAAAATCTAGTGTCGGGTTTCTCATGTCAGTGAGAGCACTACAAGACACATCAGTGGCTTGACCTAAATTCTTAAGACTCTTTTTACGGGTTCTCTTTGAGGTATTCTTTATGTGATCAAAATGAACATTCAAGCGATCAAATTGATTACTAACCCTTCGTTGAAATTCGGCTACCGACATATCTGTTTTCAGAACACTAGGAAAGCCAAAACAGGTGATGCTACCTTGATAATGGTGACCACTATATGGCTCTTGATATTCCTCGTGGTAATTACCTATAGAAGAATCAGATTTTGGAAAAGGGGTAACACATTCCTACGAGTGATAGCTCGGGAACAAGAATACTCATTATAGTATAAGGGTCCTCCCGAGGGAACTCTACGTGCATGATCATTGGTGGAATCCGGTTTCTTAAATAGAGGATTTACAAAATGAGTGGACTCGTGTTCAACTAATTGAGGATTAGAGTAACAATTGCTACTATAATATGACATAGTGATACATATAGGTTCTTATCCTGCATATTCTTAACTAAGCCCGAACCTGGGGCTCTGATAGCAATCTGACGCAGAACGGTCCTATATGATGGGGAAATAATGGGTAAAACTCCTACGTGCAACCATCCTTGAATCCGACGTGTTACTTGCAACAATTGATATTTGTAAAACTATATTAATTTGATTGGCCACGAAGAGTTAAAACTTTCAAATATGAAAACACGTGCGATTAGTATGAGCGCGAGAGTGCGCGAAACTAAATACTATTTAAATGAGAAATCACGAAGACAAAAAACAACAGAAATAAGACTTACAAACCACTATCTCTACAAGTAGAAATCAATCATGAGACCGAACATTAAAAGAAATAATAGCACACCTTGAACTCTGCAAATACTGAAGTGGGGAGGGCTGGGGGCACTTTTGGAGGGCTGCCCAGGGAAAATCTCAGCACTTAGAAGCTGTTTGGGGTCTTCCAGAAACTGGGGCAGCAATTAAGATGTTGCTGGGAGGTAGTTCTGAACACTCCGAGGAGGAGGACGGCTGTCCGGGAAGCAAACAGCAGCGTGGTCTATGATGCTGGGCAGTTTGGAGGGCCAGGTCAGCAACACCTTCGGCAGGGAACTGGTGGAAAGGTGGCTGATTTGACTCCTGGATGGTGGCTGATTGGACTCCTGGATGGAGAGGGATCCGGTAATAGGAAAGGTGGGGCTAAGGGGGGTTGCTGGAAGGGGAATTATGGTGGTTCCACGTGTAGTTAAGAGGGGGAGGAATGTGAGTGGGCTTGGCTGAAATTACCCGTGAGAGAGGGACGCAGGGAGAGGGGTTTTGGCTATATGGGGAAAGAGGAGATTTAGGCTCATGTTTGGTTTGATTGAGGAAAATATGGGGCTGAAGATTAGTAACGATAGGTAGTTCCACGTGAAATGTGAGGGGGTATTGATGGGGGGTTCGGTTATAGGAAATGGTGTGGGTTAGATTAATATTAGGAATTTACTCCTAAAATGTAGGAAAGTGGGGATGGTGGGGTAGTGGGTAGTTAGGAAGTAGTTATGGTGACTATGAGTAGTAGTGGAGGTGGTTGGTGGCTGTAGGTGGCCGGAGGTGGTGGTGGTTGCCGGAGAGATTTTCCGGCGATTACCTGAAAACTATAAAAGGTGAAAATGGGTATGGGAAGTGTCGGAGGACCACCGGAGGTGGCCGTAGATGAACTCCGGTGGTCGCTGGAGATGTAAAATGAAGGGGGAAAGGGACCTGTTTTTGTGGAGAAATGAGGGTGGTGGTGGAGAGGGTTGGCTGTTGGGGTGGAGGAGGGGGAGTTGTCTGTTTTGGTGAAGGAGGCTCCACGACAAGGTGGAGAAGAGGAGGGGATGAACGTTTTCAAGGGGAGAGGAGGGCTAGGGGTGGAGTCTAGCTGTTCTGTAGAGGGGGATTGAAGGGGAAAACAGTAGGGCTGGCTGTTTTGGTGTTCTGGCAGAAAACTGGGAGGGATGCAGTGGAGTATGGGTGTTGCCGGCCAAGAAGTGGGAGAGGAGAAAGTCTTAGGGCCCGCTGCTGATATTGGTGGATGAGGGGAAGTGATGTGGGTGGTCGGCCAAGGAGTGGGGTTGGAAGGGGGTGGCCGGCCTAGGGAACGAATGGAGGGGTAGACTCAAGCTTTGTACTCGGGGTTTGGCTTCGACACCGAGATGATCAAGGATTGGACTTCCATTCTCCAATCTTCAATGCCTAAAATGAGAGCCCTCACCCTCTATTTATAGTTTTGTAAAGACCAATGACTATGATTGGCTGAACACTCAGACTCAAATAAAACTTGAATTACAACTCAAAATAAAAAATGACAAGAGACAAATATAAAAGTTCTCGAGCCGCTAAAAATGAGCTTTCCCGATCGTCACTGCGCCCGTGGTCATCGTGAGTAGACCCAAACAAGTCTAGTGGGCTGCCCCCATCAACTTCCCCCATCAATCTCCTTATATATGATGATAGATTTATGGTTAAGGGTTGAGTTTACGCTCGACTCCTTAACTCTCCCTTAATAATAATGATGAATTTGTTGGTGGGCTTTCATCTTAAGCAGCAACAGACAACAGAGAATTTCAGCTTTTGAACCTACTCCTCATGAGGACCTGCTCCTCATGAGGTCAGTTCGTGGGGATGCAAATGAAAGACCGTCCATGCTAAAATTTATGGGCTAGAACAAGTTTATCAGCACAAAACTGAAAGTAGTTTTTGCGATTATTCCAGGTGAAATGGGTCACTGTTGGCACTGCAATTTTCTCGAGTTTTCCTCGGAAGTAAAATCCTTTATAGCTGCTATTTGAGAGTAAGACATCTTGAGAAGCAGCCTTATTCCTTGCATTAGTGAGATATTCTGTTTTTAATTTTAATCCTTTTGTGATTCTTCCAATATCGGAGTGGATGCAGTTAGTGAGCTTCTTGCGAGTTGTCGGCCAGGGAAGTTGCACACTCACAATATTCTAAATGAATGCTGATTGAGGCTTGATGATTCAAAAAAATGAAATTTATGTATAGATTCTGTATACGGTAGGGAAAACCGATACTGATCTATATTGTGTACCTTGTAACAGCTGATAAAGTTGTCTGCTCATGGGGACGAGGTGAAGATGGGCAACTTGGCCATGGAGATACTGAAGATATTCTTGTTCCAACTCTTCTGAATATGTTGGATGGCTTGAAAATATTTTCGATTATTTGTGGAGCTGATCATACTACAGCATATTCTGAATCTGAATTGCAAGTTTATAGTTGGGGATGGTATGCATCGCAACCTCTGCAGATTTTTTTTTTGTGATTTATGTTATACACCATTCTTTTAAAATTTTTTGATTAAAGACATTTGATGTATTTTGCTCCTTCCAAGCTTTTCTAAGTGCTCATTTTTTGCATAAATAATGTCATTACTTCTAATCAATGCTGAAAACTAGGATATTTGAAATGCTAGTTTAACGTTATGCTACTAACGTAGTTCCATAACTAAGCTATTATGGTTAACATTAAATATAACTAATGAGCTGGTAGTCACTCTTTTTTTTTAGTCTGCCAATGGCTTAATGGACCATTGATTTACATTTTCTTTAATAATTGTCAATATATTATGAAGCATAAAAGTAGAATTATAAATGAAAAGAATATGAAATAAAATAAAAAACAAATACAAATTATTTTGCAATGTGCCGGGGATGCCGGGATGGGATACGAGATATGATATAATACATATGCACGATTTGTGATTTTCATAAAAATGTTGGATACCGGATACAATTTTAAATTATTTAATTATAAAGGCATTATTATGAAGATGTGCACAACATTTTCGTATTTTTTTCAATCATTATATTTCACACAATATATCAAATGAAGGCAATGTTTGTGTCACAAAATTATTCATATCATTGATAGGAGCCTTGAACAAAAACATGCAATCAGTCGACTTCCATCACTTATCATTCAATAGTTTCTTTTTCACATGACTCTCCATTAGATTATACACAATTGTTTAGCGATTTTGGGCATACTCGGATGTATCCAGGAGTATCCGAGAGTATCTGCAGTATCTAAGAGTATCCAAGAGTATCTGGTGTATCCAAGAGTATCCATGAGTATTTGATAATTTTTTTGTTTAAATTTTAAAGTGTATTTTCGTGAATTCGAGGGATGGGTTTTCAAGAGTTTCAGAGATGGGTTTCCAAGAGTTTCCCTATTCCACAATGTTTTGGGTACAATACATTAGACCATTCCAAGTATTCGTGTTCCCTGCAAAATTTCTACTTTATCGGTTGATGCTAACCCTAGGTTATGTCACCCCACAATGCATCTACCTGTGCAAAAGAAAGACCTTTTATATTTTGCATATTTATCCAATGATGAAAATATTTAGTGCTTATGACAGGCAAAACAAGTTTTGGGATACAAATGATTTGTTTATTTGACTAGAAGATTTAGGTTTATGAAATAATTTGATGATCAAAATATCAAGCTGTTTTTTTGTTTGACTAGAGATATGACGAAGGTTCCGTACTTTTATTTCTTATTATTAGAAAAGCCCATGTAAAAAGGCCCATTTAATGGCCTATTTTTCTTCCTCCTTCTTTAGTCCCACATCATGTATAGGATTTATTCTTCTATCTTCTCTCCTATATATTTGTATTCTCTCCTTGTATTTACATACTGAAATAATACATACAAGCTTTGGGCTCTTTCAACATGGTATCAGAGGCAGGTTGCGTCTAGCCGCGGACTGCCCCTTCTCTGTCCGCCCGGTCTCCTGCGGACTGCCCCTTCTCTGTCCGCCCGGTCTCCTGCGGACTGCCCCTCTGCTTCTGTCCGCCCGGTCTCGTGCGGACTGCCTTCTGCATCCGCTCCGGTCTCGTGCGGACTGCCCTTCTGATTCCGCTCCTCTTCTCTCCCTCCGTGGTTCCACCCTCCCCAGGCTTCTTATAGCCATCTTCTGCTCTGACTCGTGGGGCCCACCTCTCTCCATCCGCTCCGGACGATCATTCCTGTCCGCTGCGGGCTCTGCTTGTATCCGCTCGAGCCTCTCTGCTCGCGGACTGCTACCTCTCGCTTCTCTCTCTCTCGCTGCGGGCTCTGCTTGTATCCGCTCGAGCCTCCTTGCTCGCGGACTGCTCCCTCTTGTCCGCTGCGGGCTCCGCTTGTATCCGCTCGAGCCTCTTTGCTCGCGGACTGCTCCCTTTAGCTTCTCTCTCTCGCTCGCTGCGGGCTCTGCTTGTATCCGCTGTGCTCCTCTTCCAGCGACCTGCCCACCGTTCGCTGCGACCTCTTGCGGACTGCTCCTGTCCGCTGCTGCGACCTCTTGCGGACTGCTCCTGTCCGCTGCTGCGACCTGCCCCAGTTCGCCGCGGCCTCTGTCGCGGACTGCTCCTGTTCGCCGCGGCCTCACTCTACTCGCCGCGACCTCCAGACCGCCGCGGCCTCCAGCCCGCCGCGACCTCCAGACCGCCGCGACCTCCAGACCGCTGCGGGTTGTTCTCTCCGAGCCCTGCTGCTCTTCAGTCGCCATGTCCTCCAGCGACTCCACTACCGCTCAACCCCCTGCCGACCACGTGGCTCCTCTCGAACTCCGAGATGAGCTTCGGATTACTACTATTTCTCTCTCTGGCAAGGCTAATTTCATTCCCTGGGTCCACTCTGTCCGCCGGGTCTTACAGGCCAAGGGCCTTGCCCGTCACCTTACCCAGGGCCCACCAACTCCGTCTACTGATGATTGGCTCCGCAATGACGGCCGTGTCCAGACCTGGATCCTGAACTCGGTCGAGGGTGAGCCGTACCAGATGATCATGTATCATGAGACTGCTAAAGCCATGTGGGATGAACTTCATTCGCTGTACTCCGGAAAGGACAGCCTTCAACACCTTTTCGACATCCTCACTGATCTTCAAGCCTTGGATGTTGGCAAAGCTCTGGACATGACCTCCTTCGTGGCCCGTGCTAAAACTCTCACGGAAGCCTGGATTCAGCACCAGCCCGCGACTACTGATCTCGCTGCCCAACGCGCCCAGAAGGAGGCTGTCTGTATTGCTATGATTATGGCTCGCGTCCCGCCACACCTACATAGTATTCAGGCCCAGGTTCTGGCTTCACCCACTACCCCTTCTTTCTCTGATGT
This sequence comes from Platanthera guangdongensis, assembly GCA_039583875.1. NCBI lineage: Eukaryota > Viridiplantae > Streptophyta > Magnoliopsida > Asparagales > Orchidaceae > Platanthera > Platanthera guangdongensis. The sequence goes on along the minus strand of CM077158.1, from coordinate 218,154,059 downwards.
CTGCTCGATGTTACTTCGCGTACCACCTCCTCCGGAGGCTCCTGCACCACCCTCGCCGGCCCTTCTTCAGCAGGCCCTTCCTCCTTTACTCCCACAACCCTCCTTTCCTCGGGGTGGCCGTACGGGCTCCTGTGGGCGGGGCCGTGGTGGCCGCGGACGGCCCAAGTGCACCTACTGCGGCCGGGATGGCCATACTGAAGCCGTTTGTCACAAGAAACATGGCTACCCCCCTCGCCCGCCTACTGCTGCTGTTACCGATAGCTCTCCTCCGACTGGTACGGATCTTGAGGCTCTTCGCCTACATCTGCAACAACTCCAGGGGCTCCTCAACCCCCCTTCTGCTTCCCATGCCTCCACCTCCCATGCAGGTATTGTCTCCACCTCCGCTGCAGGTACTGCCTGTCTCTCTTCCAGCTCTCGCTGGATCCTGGACTCGGGAGCCACCCACCACATCACTTCCATGCGGCCGCCCCAGTTCTCTGCTGCTGCTCACCCCCCCTCTATTACTGTGGCCAATGGTGCGCTTGTCCCGGTCTCCGGCTGCGCGGACCTCCTCCTTCCTCCCTCTCTCTCTCTTCGCTCCGTTCTTTATGTGCCGGCCTCGCCTTTTAATTTACTCTCTGTTGGTCGTCTTACTACTGATATGAATTGCTTTATCACCTTCACCTCTTCTGGTTTTTTGATACAGGATCGGCAGACGCGGATTACCATTGGTAGGGGTCGGCTGCAGAACGGGCTTTACCTCCTCGATGTCTCTCCCACATCCCTTTCCTCCGTTTCCTCGTCTGATTGGCATTGTCGGCTTGGGCATGCCCCTCTACCTATCCTCCAGAAGGCGCTTCCAGACATTTCTCTTCCTGCTTTTCAATGTGATTCTTGTATTATTGGCAAACAGCCTCGCTCTTCTTTTCCAGCTCATTGTACTAGGAGCTCAGCTCCCTTTGATTTAATACATTCTGATATTTGGGGCCCCTATAAAGTTCCCAGCATTTCTGGTTATCGTTATTTTATAACATTTATTGATGATTACTCTCGTACTACTTGGTTGTATCTCCTGCATGATCGCTCTGAGCGTCCGCGTGTCTTTCAGGCGTTTGTGTTAGAGACTCGTACACAATTCTCTACCACCATTAAAACTTTCCGCTCTGATAATGCTCGGGAATACACTAGCCACGAGTTTGCCACTCTCTGCGCAAACTTCGGTATTGTTCACCAGACCTCTTGTCCCTACACCCCTCAACAAAACGGGGTCGCTGAACGCAAGAACCGCCACTTGCTCGATGTGGCTCGCTCTCTCATGCTTCACATGCACGTTCCCAAAGTCTTCTGGAACTTTGCGGTGTCCACAGCCTGTTTTCTTATCAACCGTCTCCCCTCTCCCGTTCTCCACAACGCTACCCCCTTCAGCCTTCTTTTTCCCTCCACACCCGCCTTCCCCCTCACCCCCCGGGTTTTCGGCTGTACCTGCTTTGTCCATAAACTGGGCCCCACTCTTGACAAACTGGATCCCCGTGCGGCCAAACATATTTTTGTCGGCTACTCCCGTACCCAAAAGGGCTATGTTTGCTACTCTCCGCTCACCCGGAAGGTCTCTGTGTCGGCTGATGTTACCTTCCGGGAGGATCAACCCTTCTTCCCTCCTCCTTTGCCACCACTTCTACCACCACCTACTACAACACCCTCCCTTCCCCGGCCGGTGATCCACGTCCACTCACCTCCCACCATCCCTCCGCCTCCTCCCACCATTGACCCTCCTCGACCCCCAGTTATTCGGGTCTATGCTCGTCGCCCTCTTCCTCCCATTGCTCCTCTGCAGTCGGCTTCGACCTCGGCTTCTCCGTGTTCTGCTGCTCCGGTGTCGGCCTCTACCGCTCATCCAATGGCGGACTATGTTTCTCTCCATCGCCTCTCTCCACCTCTACAGGCCTTGGCTACTTCGCTCTCCTCGGTCTCTCTTCCTACTTCTGTCCAGGACGCTCTTCAACATCCTGGGTGGCGTGCGGCCATGGAAGAAGAGATGGCTGCTCTTTGGGCCAACCAGACTTGGACCCTGGTGCCCCTTCCTCCCGGCCAGAAACCCGTTGGGTGCAAATGGGTTTTCGTCATTAAACATGCTCCTGATGGGACCATTGATCGCCTCAAAGCTCGGTTGGTTGCTCGTGGTTTCACCCAGCAACCGGGGCTGGACTATGACGAGACCTTCTCTCCGGTCGCTAAGCTCAACACGGTCCGCATTCTCCTCTCTGTGGCTGTCCATCGCCAGTGGCCCTTGTTTCAACTCGACGTCAAGAACGCTTTCCTGAACGGCGACCTTCAGGAAACGGTTTACATGCAACAACCTCCCGGGTTTGAGACCACGGGGGAGTCACGGGTTTGTCATCTTCTCAAATCTCTATATGGTCTCAAACAATCCCCTCGGGCATGGTTCGACAAGTTCAGCAAAGCTCTCCAGGACGTTGGCTTCACTCGCAGCTCGGCTGACTTCTCATTGTTTACTCGTCACGAGGCCACTGGTACGGTTCTCCTGTTGGTATATGTCGACGACATCATTATTACTGGCAGTGACTTGGACGGCATACAGGCCGTTAAGCTACATCTGAGCTCCGTCTTCCAAACTAAAGATCCGGGTCCTCTTCGGTACTTCCTCGGTCTGGAAGTGGCCAGACGGTCAGATGGATTGGTTCTCTCTCAGCGCAAATATTGCCTGGATCTCCTTCATGATGCAGGCTACTCTGGTTGCAAACCTATTAACACTCCCATGGATGCAAATCACAAAATATATGCTCAGGGCTCAGATTCTGATTCGCTTCTACCAAATCCAGAATATTACCGTCGTCTAGTTGGGAAGCTTATCTACCTAACAGTTACAAGACCTGATATATCTTTCGCTGTGGGACTTGTGAGTCGCTATATGCACTCTCCTCGAAGCTCTCATCTCCAGGCTGTGGAACACATTCTCAGATATCTTAAGACAGCTCCTGGCCAAGGACTTGTATACAAAACCTCATCCTCCACTCCTACACTAGTGGCATACTCTGATGCCGACTACGCTGGCTCCCTCGACGATCGACGATCTACTAGCGGGTTTTGTACCTATTTTGGAGGACATCTGATTACTTGGCGAATCTAGAAACAAGCAGTGGTTGCTCGATCCTCAGCAGAAGCATAATATCGGGCAATGGCTGCTGTGGTCTCTGAACTCACATGGATTGAGAGTCTCCTTACCGACCTTGGAGTTAAACTACCTTCACCAGCTCTCCTCCTTTGTGACAGTCAAGCTGCCATACATATTGCCAAAAACCCGGTCTTCCATGAAAGAACGAAGCATATCGAGGTAGATTGTCATTTCATCCGAGAGAAAGTTCACATGAAGAAGATCGAGCTCAAGCACGTTCCGGGTACTGAACAGGTTGCTGACATCCTCACCAAAGCTCTTCCTAGTACCCTCTTCTATCAGTGCCTATCCAAGCTTGGCGCATACGACTTGTACGCTCCAGCTTGCGGGGGAGTATTAGAAAAGCCCATGTAAAAAGGCCCATTTAATGACCTATTTTTCTTCCTCCTTCTTAGTCCCACATCATGTATAGGATTTATTCTTCTATCTTCTCTCCTATATATTTGTATTCTCTCCTTGTATTTACATACTGAAATAATACATACAAGCTTTGGGCTCTTTCAACACTTATCTTCAGCCTTAGCGTGCTACTTTTTTTTGGTGGATCTCTGACTTTACTCCTGTTCGATTTGGAAGTTTGCCATACATTGTTTCTTGAGAAAATTGTTACCTGCAAATTTGTTTTTTCTGTTCTTGTAGGGGTGACTTTGGGAGATTGGGCCATGGTAATTCCAGCGATGTGTTTACTCCACAGCCAATTAAAGCATTACAGGGCATACAAATTAAACAGATTGCTTGTGGGGATAGCCATTGCTTGGCTGTAACCATGCTGGGAGAGGTTCAAAGGTATTTATTTTATTTCTTTTGTAGTTCATAATGTTTTTTCACATTTTTTCATTTTGTCGTGGATCCAATTTTTTACACTTATTTTATCTATTATGATGTTATCTCTATTCCTTCATGTTTGATTTTCTTTTCCTCTCATGTAATTAGTGTTTTAAATGTTAGCCAATATGTCCTATCTGGCGCAATTTCTTTCTCTATAAAAAATTGATTTAGCAAAATTCGGCCGATATATTTGATCAGATCCAATATATTCACCAACTCCTACATTTAGAAATAGATTGCCGGAGCTAAAGAGCTCCGATCTGCGACCGATCACCGCCAAATAAGGGAATCCCTCCACGATCATCCTCCATACCTTTTCATGAGGTTTCCATTGTCGAAAAGGAAGGGACAAAGGTAACAGTTCTCTTCTCCACGGGTTTTAGGACTAGTTTTCTAACTCTTTATGTGGTTTTTGGTACCTCATTCTCACTAATAGTGGAAAGAAGAGGGGCATAGCTCTTCAGAGCAATGAAGCATGCAATTGTGCCTACATCATGAGTAGCTGCATCAGCTTGATGTTCGATTCCCTATAGTGAGGTAGTGTCATAAATCTCGATTTCAGATTGATGATATCAAATATTATTCGTAGCGCGGGATATATTTCCTGTAGTGAAATGCTATTAGTTTGATAACGAATACGAATGTAAAATCATGGGAATAACCACAATGTGTGATGAATCCATATTTTGGGATACAAATATCACGTGAATTGTAGACATTCTTTATGATGCTATCCTCCATATGCCAGGATGAGCGTGAAGATTCATGTTTTAAGATCGAAGGTTAGATTGTAGGATCTCATGTGATCTTTGGAACGGGAACAAGCTGAAGGGCATATTGAGATATAGGTATAAACCGCCGCACCCACTCTATAAAGTTCGACACAAAGAGGAGCCTATTAGTTTGCATACTTGATTTCTCCATGAGTGAGGCATGATATGATTTGCCGTGCGTCATGCATGCGATAATTGATCACACGCTATGTAATTGTGATTAGTGAAATGGGAACATGCAACATGAAGGCATATACTGCTGCACCCACAACTTTGTAGTTCAACATAAAAAGAACCCTTGAGTGTGACATGTCATTTACATCGCGAGAGGCCATGAGACTGGCAGAACAGAATATATGTATACATTGTCCCATTGCAAGAATGCATTACTTGGTCATGGGTCTTTCCTTTTACTATATCGTCCCAATGCGAGGAAGAATTACGATGCGGCGTCATGATAGACATTAAGGTCTATATTATGGTTTGGGGGTTTGCATATCCTTATTTGTGGGTGTAATTTTCTAGAGATCATCACAATTTAAAGTCGATATCTGAGCAAAGTATAGCACATAACATCAAACACAATGAGTACCAAATAAGAGCATTATAAAGCTTTCTTCCATTAGCTAGCAGTTAAGATACATCAAAGTTTTATCCACAATACAACTGCATTGACATAAACCCACTACAACTACATAAAATCCACTAGACAATATACATATGACATAAACCCACTACCACTGATATAAGACAAACAACTATTCTGTATAACCGATATTCGCCAAGGGTAGGCCCAACTCAGCTATAGAGCAGCTATAACAAACAAATGATCCTAAATTAAAGAAACATCAGCGAGATCCCACTTGATTTTGCCCATTTGCGAGATCCCTCTTGATTTATCCTATAGGAGAGACCCCTCTTAATCTCGCCGATTGGAGAGATCCCTCTCGAACCCGCCCATTAGCGAGATCCCTCTTGATCTCGCCCGTAAGCGAGATCCATCTTGATCTCACCCGTAAGCAAGGTATTCGACATGGTAAAATGAGCCTACAGGACTGGCTCCCAACCGACGAGGTCTTTTTAAGAAGCCTCAACCATCTCACCAAGATCCTTCATCAAGCTTGGCACATGAAGTATTTTGCGGGGGCGGCTATTTGCAGGCCATCTCCTCTAGTATGGATTATCTATAAATAAGCCCCCAGGGCATCAAGGAAAAACATGTTGACCCCCCTCACAAAGTTCACTTTCACTAAGCCTGTGTCTAGAGAGGAAGTTCTTATAAATTTCCGGGTGTGTGGAGGGACCTCCTCGCTGCAACAAGTGAGTTTTATTTTGTAGTCAATGAGGCCTTTAGTTCACTCTCTCCCTCGCTCTCTCTTGCCATCACATCTGTGGTGTTGGACCGCATGATAAGTAACCTCAGGCTACCTTCTAGTTCTGAATTTTTGTAAACCGGTTACTTAGTTCCAATATTTTTGGTGCGGTCAGCATGAACCGTAGCCAGAGGAATATATTCTCCTGAAAAGACATCATGACTCACATTGGTGAACATAAGAACAACGTTAGCAGCCCGCGAGCAGATAGTGAGTTTGTGAAAAGAGAAGATTTCGCAGAGTTCAGCAGGATGAACGCCGTCAGCACCATGCGAGCTTTTCTCTCACTTCGCGTCGAGGTCACCACAATCTCACTTCACTACATTGCTTCTTTAGAAGAAGGCGAGCGTCTCAGTAACCCGGCAAGGAGCCCCCCCCCCCCCCCCCCCCCCCCCCCCCCGCGAAGAGCCGTAGCGATTTCGACAGTCGCGTGGTCCCCCGGGGAGCTCGCAAGGGATCCACTTCCGCGTGGTTAAACATCCGACATGCTCACAAGGACCTCACTTCCGCGAGCTGGAACAATACCGTTGTCTGCCTGCCCTCTAGTTTTTTGTTGACAAGTCCCTTTTGTGATCAAATCTTATCTTCCCCAGTTCTCGAAGGGTTTAGAGAGCCCTCTTTGAGTTACTGTACGGGGAAGGTTATCCCCATCCAACACTTGTAATGGTTCGATGACATTGTTTCCATTCGAATTATGACTGATGCTGTTAAGTGCAGGTTCTTTGTGATTGCTTTTAAGGGGAAGACAAGGGACTCGTTCCACCTGTTGCTAGCAAACTCCATCTATTTCTTCAAGGACCTGTGCCGTTGGTTGATACTACTATTCGTTACATCAAAAAAGTGGAAGAAGGGCCCACGACTCTTCCATTTTAAGCAAGTGATTAAAAAGATGTCTTGAAGTTTTATTGTCCTCTTCCAGGAAGAAGCCTTGAACATTAAAGAGGTGGACAACTTTGCTCTGCAGCTGTCTCTCACCTTCGGACTGCAAGGTCTTTTCAAGCTCAAGGTGAGCAGGGACCCACATGTGTCATTTGAGGACTTCATCGACTGAGCGAGTGGGTTGATTGAAAGAGAGGCCACAAACAGTTGTTTCTTATCCTCACTTACGAGGTTGACTAGAGCGGAGGAAGCCAAGACCCCGACAATGGGAAGGAGGACAGAGCTAAGATGGCAGGAGGAGCCGAGGAGAATGGAAGTGACGAGGCTAGTCATGGCTCAGGAGAATCGGGGACCCGATATGAGGTTTCAGGTTCTGATGAATAGACCTCCGTGGAGGATAGCAGAAAGACCGCATCCCATGAGGCCGGTGGAACGTTTCTCTCTCGAGCTTCAGACTCATTTTAACCCTCCCGAGAGACCGCAGAGGGGTGGGAGACAAAATCGGTTTCCTCTGAGGGAAGTAATGGCAATTTCCCGACGAGGAGGTTGGTCTCAGGCATGGAATCATCCGCGCAAGAATATTGCCCTCTACTGCTGTGACTTGCTTCAAGTTGAGGGGCACTCTAGAAGGGGGGATTTGCAACGATGGAATCTTGCTGGGGGGGGGGGGAGTTTTTCCAGGCCAGGGTAAGTGAAGATGTGAAGACTTGGTGTATGTTGGGACACGTGGGCGGGGGGGGGGGGGGGGGGGATCAGCGTCATCCACGGGGGTGTAAGGTCATATGCTTCAAGGAAAGGAAGTTTCCATGCGATCTATCGTCAGAGTGCCATTTCGACCTCCCTGGTTCTTTCTTCGGTGGGATAAATCTCCTTCTCTGAGGAGGATATGTTGGGGAATGAGAATTCATTTTATGACGCCGTCATTATCTAGACAGTGATCAAGAACTTCACGGTTTCTTGGATCCTAGTGGACAACGAAAATTCTGTCAACGTGATATTAAAAAAGGCGTTTGATGAGATGAAGGTTGAAGCCAAAAGGGTCACAACGTCGGATTGACCACTCTTTTGATTTTGAGGAGAAATAAAGGAGGTAAAGGGAGGAGTTTAACTCCTCGTTACTCTTGGCGGAACTTCAAGGAATTGTCGGTTCATCATTGTTGGCACTCCAAGTAGTTATAATGGAATCTTTGGAAGGCTGCAAATCAACACTTTCCAGTCTGTGCCCTCTTGAATGAATCAGATGAAGATCAACCACACCACTATGCATATGGACATCCTGAAAGTCAATTTTCATTATCCACAGTTTTAAAATTGTCATTTAGATAATTGGAGTAGGCGGATGCGATTAACTCATTTTCATTTTTAAATATTTTCTATTCACATTTTGAGTTTTATGGTAAATGAAGTGATCGTGCTATCTGAGCCCCTCACGACATTTACCTAAATTTGTTCATCTATAATCATGCATTAGATTGGGTTCAGGCATCAAAGGTTTTTCTGGAATACGAAGGATGCTGCTGAACCATAGATCAGAGTTTCACATGATCCATATGCTGAAATCAGGATCTCTAACATCACCTACAATCATGGAAGTCAATCCAAATCCCTAAGGAAGTCCATCCAGGCGCCTCCACAATCACCAACCCCAACACCTCTCATTAGCTCGGACGTCTTCCTGCTGGCCTTGCAACTCTCATTTCTTTTCCCACAACCAGCTGTCCACACCCCAATAGCCCACTAGAGCTAATCTTCTCTTCCGCCACTTCCAACAATCATCCATAGCTCCCCCTGCACACACACACACAACCAGCTGTCCACACCCCAATAGCATACTAGAGCTCATCTTCTCTTCCACCACTTCCAACAATCAGCTTATCAGCCACACACACACACACAGAGACACACACACAGACACACAAAACCAGCTGTCCACACCCCAATAGTCCACTAGAGCTCATCTTATCTCCCACCATTTCCAACAATCATCCCCACACACATATACACCACCACCACCACCACCTTTCTAGTCCTCTCGAGCAATATCTTAACTCCTCCACTACCCCTACACCCCCTATTCCACCAAAACCCAAACTGGCCTATACCCTAAAATTTCATATTGTATTTCCTCGCCAACTGCACATTCAAACCTATACATTGCTTCCTCTGCCACCAAAACCTATCTACCACATTCGTTTCACATCCATCCTGAGTATATTGTGAGCCCTTTGTTTCAGTTTCAGACCTCTTTACATTATACAAATATTTCTTTATTTCTAGTGATATTCAACTCTGAGTATTTGCTTTCCTTTTTTGTAAAATTTTGTCACTTGGTATTTAATTTATGACTCTTTTAGTATTGTGCAATTATTACCTATTAACATTATTGGAGTTATTTGTAATCACTTGGTGAAAGAATTGGTTTCAAGATATCCTAAACACCTAGTGGGGGGGGGTGAATAGGTTCAATTCCTTTTTATTAAGGCAGACAATGTATTTTACTAGTAATTAATATATGCAATAACTATCACAGCACAGCTTAAGAAACAAACACAGCAACACAGATTGCACACAGATTTATAGTGGTTTCCCAAGAGATGGGTACATCCACTTTCCCCCTTCGCCTATCTAGCAGTATAATAGATTCGGCCTAACTCCATTCTTTCTTCTCAGATCCTCAGATCTTACAACTCAGAACCCAGAATGGTTCCTACAACTCAGACTTCAGCAAGTCCTACAGCTCAGATTCTCTCAGAGAATCCTACCTCAGAGTGAGTCCACACTCCTACAACGCAGGCAATCAAGCCCAACCTTAGCCTCTTCCACAAGGCCTACAACTCAGAGAATTCAGTCTCCTACCTCAGTCACTCAGCCCTACCTCAGCCTTTATAAATATAGGCTTACAACTCAGAGATATAACTCTCTTACACTCAGATCTATAAAAGATCCTACAGAGAAAAATTGATTTTAAAAAGAATAAATCCTTCACCCAGGTAGAGAGAGAAAAGGGTGAAGGCTTCTTGATCAGTTCTTGAAAGATCTGACTGCTTTAGATCCAACCTGTCTTAGCTTCTTCAAAGCTTCTTGAATCTGAACAAAGTAAGGTTGATCTTCTTGTGAAGTTGGAGATGATCTTAAATCCAGCTTCCTTCTTCTATTCAGATGTGGCTCTGAATTCTTCTTGCAGACTTGTTCATAATCTGCCTTCTCTTGATGACTTGAAGATGACAAATCCTTTCTACTTAGATCTCTCTCTTCTATCTTCTCTTGTTATTGATTTCTATTGATGATAGAACAGGTCTTTATATAGATCTTTCTGAGATTACCGACTGATCCGGTTCATAACGGCCTTCTGACTGCTCTGACAGATGCAATATCATTGTTAGTTATGACAGCTGTCAAGTCTTCAGTCATGACACTTGATCTCTCATTGTACTCTATCTCAACAGAAAAGTGTTGAGACAATACTTCAAATGTGTCGACACAAATAGACCATGTGTCGACACAACTCTTGATGATGTCGATACAGCTCTCATAATGTCGACACATCCCTTCTTTATCTTCTCAACACTGTTTCAGTGGAATGTGTCGACACAAGTCCTGTGTGTCGACACAATATCTTCTAGTCTCGACAAAGTTGTTGTTGACAGAATTCTGGTATGTGTCGACACAAGTCCTGTGTGTCGACATAATTGTTGTCGACAGAATTCTGGAATGTATCGACACAAGTCCTGTGTGTCGACACAGTTGTCGACAGATTTTCTGTGTGTCGACACAAGTCCTGTGTGTCGACACAATCTGGCTCCTGGTGTCGACACAGCTTTTTCCAAGTGTCGACACTTGTACTTAGAAAATTTTCCTGCATTTCCTTAACCTGCACATTGATACTCAACATCCCATCAAATACACATTGATGAATATCATTGAGTTAGATGAGACTTCTTCAAATCAGATACACAGTTTCCAATGTACCCAACAATCTCCCCCTATTTGGAGAAGTCATAACCCTTAGTTAATGATATACATCACTTATAATAAATGAAAGATTATGATGTAAACAAGTATTTCAAAAACAAGAGTAACCATAAGCAGTCATAACATGTATCAATATTATCACAGAATATGTTATAACATAATAAACATGCATCACAAAATTTTAAGTATCCAATATCAAATTAAGACTAAACCAAGAAATTTTATTAATATATGTTCAGAATAACAATGATTTAGTCCAAAATTTTACATTGACCCAAGCCTAGACCATCTAATTCTAAGATTGATCTTGTTCCTTGATAACAATTCTTTTGCCAGACTGAATCCTAGCTTGTACATTAGCTGCAGTGTCATCAGCCGACTTCTTTTCTTTAAGATCCTTCTTCTTGAGCTCTTCAGCCTTGACCTTTTTGCTTTCAAAATAATGATAAGGTTTTGGAAAGTATTTGCTAGGCTCCACAGAGGTTGCATGTATCTTTCCAGCTTTGAGATCTCTTCTGAACTGATATATGACATCTTGTCGCTTCTGATATTTGTTCCATTTTTGTTCAGAATACCACTTGCCTCTATCATGCATGTTGTCTTTAACAGCTTGCCAGACAGTGAGAATAATGTTTCTGTAGGTGAGACTCTATTTTTCAAAATCAGGCTTTAATTCAGCATGCTCTCTAAACCTTTTCTTAGAAAGTTGAGCTTATTGCTCTCTTTTCAAAGCAGCTTCAGACATTTCAACCTTTTCAATAATCACATTCTGTACCTCCGGTGGAGGAATGTACATTTGTTGTACTGCATATTGAATGCCCTCAAAATCAGCAGGTGGATAAATAATTTGAGCTACTTCCTGCTGAACCCCTTCATTGGAAGCCGGTTGAATGCCTGATTCAACAGTGTTATCATCATCACACAAGGGTGGATAACCAAGAGTTGCTCTGATAGCATTAGTGATCCATTTAGCATGATCAGAGCCTACATTGACTAATACTCTCTCCCCTGTATGACTTCTCTTTCAATATGGTCTCTTAGATCATTCTTTTGAAATCTTATCTGATTAGCTAGGTAATTGGTGCCTTCTTTATAGAAGGATCGAAACTGCTGCAGCTGATCAACAATGACCTTTTGAGAGTCCTGAATAGCAGTGTGGACATTAGTCAAATCTGCTTTAAGTTGTTTATCAAACTCAGACTTTTCTTTAACCATGTTTGCAGTGAAAGCAGTGGCTTTATTCTGGAGTTCTGTGACAATAACATTGTGGGATTCTATTAGATTGTCATTCATTCTGATTTGATTTTTCAGAACATAGCCTTGTTTAACTGCAATATCATCTATCTGAGTCTTGACCTCCTGTTGTTGTTTGGCCAGGTAGACAACAACATGACCTCATTTTTGGAAACATTCAGTCATTTTCATTTTGTTCAGATTGACTTCAAATCTGATGGATTTGATATCTTGGGCCAAGGTAGATTGCAGTTCTTTATTACTTTCATCAACATATTTTTCAAGAGCAAGTATTTGCTCATCCATCTTTACTTGCAGTTTCACCAAAAGTGAACTGAAGTCTACCACTGAAGCTGCTGTTTGTGGGACAGTCTGCAAGGCTTTCTTATAGTCAGAGCTCCTTTTCCTTAGTTCCACAAGTTTTCTCTTCTTTGCCCTGAATGCTTCTTCATCTTCTGAGAAACCAGATGAACTTTCTATATCCACAGTGTCTTTTGGACTTGTGGCAATGATGGACATCTCTTTTTCTGTTCTTGGCAGCTCCCCCTCAGTTCTTTCTCCTAGTAAATCAGGAAACAACTCTTCCAGAGTTACCTCTTGTTGCATTTGAACTGGTGGAATAACATTCTCTTTCACAACAGATGGACTTCCTTCAAATTCAAAAGTCTCTTCCAGTGTATTATCATGTCCAGGGACATTGTATTGGTTAGTCTGATCAACATCATTCATATGCACATCCAGTGCATCATTCTCAGTGTCTATAGCAGTTTGATTTATGTCGTGGACTACCTCAAGTATAGATTGAGTAGCTGCTTCACTGTCCAATGCAGCTATGTGGTCAGTTGGCTCATGCACAATAGTGTCCTTTGAAGGCGATGACACTTGTTGAGCTGGAACTGGAGAAATCTCATTGGCTCCCCCTTGATGAGGCTCTTCCTGTACCTGATCCACTGAGATGTTGGTGGCAGGAATCTGTTCCCCCTGCACCTGACTATCAGTCACAGTTTCTTGAGCAGGAGATTTGCTAGTCCTTTCTGCTCCTTCATCTGAGCTGAAAACAACTACTTCTGAATCACTGGATGATTCAGCTGGCTTGTGTTGAGTTTTCTTCTTTGTCTGAACCTGTTTCTGGGGTTTCTTGGGTGTAGAGACATCTTTGGTCAATACCCTATCCCATCTGGACAGTATCCTTAAGTCCATTCTTCTCATGTGATTAATCTTAGAACCTGCATATTGATTTCTCACTTCTGGTATATTCTCAGCCAGATATAAGCTCAGTATTCTGCCCAGATTAGGTTTCTTGATTCCTTCTTTGATCTTGTCAAAACTAACAACAGACCAGTTTGTTTTTACCTTGAATATAATCCTGATCATTAGATTGAACATATTGGCTGAAATCCTATCATGTCCTCCTGTTTTGCACAGAATAACCTTTCCTAGGATCTCTGACAGGAATTTGCCCCGGGAATTCATTCCCTTCCTGTTCATGGATGATCCAATCTTGGTAGTGGGATTCAGTCCACACCATTGGAGATCATCTTTTGTCATGGAGGATGATATGTCATCGTCTTCCTTAATCTTGGGAGCTGTAGTGTCTTCCTTAAACTCTTCTGGGTGAGTTTGACCTTGGTTCATTGAACAGATGACTTAATTTTCAGGCCCGTCGAATCCATGGATGCCGACGAGTAGAATCCAAGAACTTCCTTTTTCCATATCCTTGTAGGTTCTGAGACCAAGTAATCCAATCCATTTTCTGTGATTAGGGTAATCACGGCTTTGATTTCTGGCGTGACAGTCTCAAACGCATGACGAACCAGTTCATAGCCCTCATTGATGTTCTCTTCCAGCTTTGGCGCCATTAGGGATGCGAGAGAGAGAAGATGAAGGCTTGTCGACACAAATATTTGGTCTCGAGAATACTGAGAGCGTAGTCGACAGGGTTTTACTTCCACCTATTTATATGTTTCTAAACAAAGAAGGTCAAAAGGCGGGTTGAAATAAGCTTATTGTGCCGACACTGTTGGGATAGTGTCGACACAGACTACTAAAGTCTCGACAGAGAATTTAAAGGTATTATAATACTATGTGTAGACACCATTGTTGATGTGTCGACACCAGTAACTAAGTGTCAGGAGAGCTATGTGTCGACACCAAATTCTGAGTGTCGACATAATCTTCTTGATGTGTCGACACCAACTATTAAGTGTCGACACAAATGCCTTTATGTGTCGACACAGATGTACTTAGAAAAATTTGTCATACTATTCTAAGTTTAGCATGCCTAATTTAATTTTAAAGTAATTGAATTTATTTTCATCCAGTGGTTTGGTGAACATGTCAGCAATTTGATAATTAGTATTGACAAATTCTAAACTTATGTCTTCCTTTTCAACATGATCTCTAAGGAAATAAAACCTGATTTCTATGTGCTTAGTTCTGATATGAGAGTCAAGATTTCTAGCAATAGATATGACACTAGTAGAATCACAAAATAATGGAGTTCTACTTACCTGGATGCCATAATCTTCAAACTGATGTTGCATCCATAATAGCTGAGCACAACAACTGCCTACAACTACATATTCTGACTCAGCAGTGGATATAACCACACTTGTCTGCTTTTTGCTGCTCCATGACACCAATCTTCCACCTAGGAACTGACATGTGCCAGTTGTACTTTTCCTGTCTTCTTTGCATCCTGCAAAGTCTGCATCTAAATAACCAGTTAGTAGAAAATCTCTATTCTTAGGGTACAAAAGACCAAGATTTGGTGTTCCCTTAAGATATCTCAAAATTCTTTTGACTGTAGTATAATGAGATTCTTTTGGGCTTGCTTGATAACTAGCACATACACATGTAACATACATGATGTCTGGTCTACTAGCAGGTAAGTAAAGTAGGGAACCATCTATCCCTCTATACAAAGACTCATCTACACGTTTTCCTGCATCATCTTTGCTTATAGGCATACTTGATCCCATTGGAGTTCTCATGGTGGAGGATGACTCCATGCCATATTTCTTTATTAACTTCTTGGTGAACTTAGACTGAGATATGAACAAGCCATCATCAGTCTGTCTAACTTGGAGTCCCAAGAAGAATTTCAGTTCACCCATGCTGCTCATCTCAAACTTCCCTTGCATAAGTTTAGCAAACTTTCTACAAAGGTTATTTTCAGTTGATACAAAGATAATGTCATCAACATATATCTAGACTAGGATGATCTTGCCTTTTGATTTCCTTAGGAATAGAGTTTTGTCTATTTTCCCCCTTGAGAATTTGTTCTCAATGAGGAATGTAGACAGTGTTTCATACCAAGCCCTAGGGGCTTATTTCAAACCATATAGTGCTTTCTTAAGCCTATACACATAATTAGGATAAAGATGATCTACAAAATCTGAGGGTTGTTCAACATAAACTTCCTCTTTTAAGTCACCATTCAAAAATGCTGATTTTACATCCATCTGAAATACCTTGAAGCCTTGATAAGCTGCATAGGCAAGAAACAGCCTTATTGCTTCCAACCTTGCCATTGGGGCAAATGTCTGATCAAAGTCTATTCCTTCTTCCTGTCTGTAGCCCTTTGCCACCAGTCTTGTTTTGTTCTTAACTATAATGCCATTTTCATCTAGCTTGTTCCTGTAGATCCACTTAGTCCCTATGACATTGTGATTCTTTGGTTTAGGAACCAACTCCCAGACTTTGCATCTTCTGAATTGATTCAGCTCTTCCTACATGACATCAATCCAATTTGGGTCTTGTATGACTTCTTCAAATTTCTTGGGTTCTATCTGGGACAGGAAACTTGAGCAAAGGATTGTGTTTATGTTCTTGTTCCTTGTCTGAACACCATGACTTGAATCACCAATAATTTGGTGTGCTGGATGATCCTTTAGATGTCTTATTGCTGGAAACAATCTATCTACACCTTGATTTTCTCCAATCACCTCAACATGCCGTACTTCATTGTCTTCATCATCAGCTTGTGGGTCTTGTACTCCCCCTGGATAGCATCCATCATTTTCTTCATCCTGCCTTGCAGGTTGGTCTTCATTAATGGTTAGATTGTCCATCTTTTCCTTCAAACCTGTAGAGCTACAAGAAGTACTAGACAACTCACAGTTGATTAGTTTAGTTTCATCAAAAACTACATGTACAGATTCTTCTACAACTTTAGTAGTCAAGTTGTAGACTCTGTATGCCATACTGCTGTTGATGTACCCAACAAATATCCCTTCTTGGATTTGACAGCAAACTTAGTTAAATAGTGCTTGCCATTATTAAGAATATAATACTTGCTACCAAAGATTCTAAAATAGGCTAAATTTGGTTTTCTGCCTTTCATAATCTCATATGGTGTCTTCTTGTGGCTTTTGGTGATGGAAGGCCTTTGAGAACATGACATGCAGTGTTTACTGCCTCAGCCTAAAAATATTCTGGGAGAGAAGTGTCACTTAGTATGGTTCTAACAGCTTCAATAAGAGTTCTATTCTTTCTTTCAGTAATACCATTTTGCTGGGGAGTTCTAGGTGAGGAGAACTCTTGATGAATCCTTAGTTCTTCACAAAAACTTTGTCATGCATTCAGATTGAAATTCAGTCTCATGATCACTTCTGATTTTGACCACTGAATTGTTAAGTTCATTCTGAATTTGCCTAACAAAATTGTGGAAGACAGTAGGGGTTTCAGATTTCTGCCTCAGAAAGAAAACTCATGTAAATCTAGAATAGTCATCCACAACCACAAGTGTATAGACTTTCCTACCTAGACTATGAACTGGCATAGGACCAAATAAATCCATATGCAGGAGATACAAACACCTCACTAAATCTTTGGTATCAAGAGTATGGAAGGAGGTTTTGGTCTGTTTGCCTTTTTGATAAGCTGAACACACACCCTCCTGGATGTACTTGACCCGAGGACCATTTCTCACTAACTCCATACTATAGAGTTGGCCTATTGACTTATAGTTCAGATGAGCCAGCCTCTTATAACATTGACACAATGAGAAGTTTTCTCATCTGCAACTAGACAAATATGAGAGTTCTTATTCTCACAATTAAAGTTGAGACAGTAAACATTTTTTTTTATAACCTGACAAGATGACCTCTTGATCACTTGTCCTTTAATCTGACACACATTTCCTAATAAAAGAGGTGTCATAACCAGATCACTCAGTTGGCTTATGCTTTATTAAGTTATGTTTCAGACCTTTCACATAAGCCACTTGGGTGATAGTGATAGAACTAATTGGAAATGTTACCAAACCCTTTGATGACCCCCTTTTCAGATCCACCAAAGATCACTTTGGGTCCATTCTCTGTGGGAGAGTAGTCTTTCAGTATCCTTCTTGTTCCAATCATGTGCCTGGAACATCCATTGTCCAACTACCATATTGGGGTATGGACCACTTGGACTCACCTGCATCAAATAAAATTACTTAACCTTAGAACCCCAATAATTTTTTGGGTTCTAGGTTCAGGTTAGACTGAAACTTGACATGCTTGCCTGCAGCCTTTCTGACAGGTAAGCTGACATTTTTGCTGACAGTAGTGTTGTGCCAACAATCAATGATATAATGACTCACTTTGCCACAACAACATCACTCATATCTATTGTATCTTATTTTGAGTACAGTCTTAACAACATTGCTGTCAGCAGTCCTTAAAGCTGTAGGTACAATGATCCTTTTATAGAGTGCTGAGCCTGGTGCAACAAACATTGATGATTCATGAAGAACAAGGTGTGTTTGTTCATGGGCTGCCCTATTACATTTGCACCCTTGTCATTCTGATCTCCAAGCTTACAGTGACCATGTGTAATGTCATGGTCATATTTGTTAGTAGGCTGCATCACTTTCCTGAAAGCAATAGGGTGTTTGAAGGCTAGTGGCTGAACTGGGGCTTTACCTTTTCTTTTGGAATTAGCTGCCCTAGTTCTTCCCTTGAAGCCTAATCATATCTTACCCTTTTGGAGGATGAAGTCATCAATTAAGGGTAAGACTAATTTTGGCTTTGAGAATTAGCCACAAGATCCTTCTCTCTCTGAAGTCTGACTTCCAGACTCTTGAGTTGATCATTTTTGAATGCAATTGTACCCATCTGAATAAAAGTTATATTTTTTAGTTTGACAACTTCATTCAACTTTAAATCTAACATTTTTGCTGAATCTGATGCAGCCAATTTAAGAGATGCAATTTCCTCAGCCTGTTTCTTGTTAAGTATTCAGCTTCTCTTAAGAGCTTGCAACAAATCACCGTACTCATCAATTAGTTTGATGAACATCCCCTTCAGATTCAGAACCATCCTCATCTCTTGATGCAGATGCTTCTGATTCTGATCCAGTGTAATAATCAGAAACTGAAGATAGGTTGTTTACCTTACTTGGACGAGGCTGATCCTGACACTGATCTTCCTCAGATATAACCATCAGCCCTTTGCAATAAAGATCTTCAATCCCATTGATAGAGTCCAGCATTTGCAAGAACTCAGATTCTACTAAATCCTCTTCAATAGTGAACAATCCTATATAGACTTCAGCTTTAGTCTCTTCTCCTGATTCTGATGATGATGAGTCAGTCCAACTCTTTCTGCTTCTTTACAACAAAGGATCTCTCCTTCTTGCCCTTATTTTGTTGCCTCTTTTTATCTTTATATTCCTTTCTTTTATCAGGACAATCAGCTATGACATGTCCTGACCTGTTGCAACAATAACAAATAATTTTAGAAGAAGTTTGTTTACTGGGATTAGAGACATACCTGTCATCTTTAGATGATTTCTTCTTCTTGTAATAGTCATCCTTGGAGAAGGATGAAGATGGCTTGATCTCCATTTCTTCTTCTTCATGAACCTTTGAAACTGCCTTGTGAAGACAGCAAAGTCTTCATCAGATTTGCGACTGTCCGAAGTGTTGATGTCAGAATTTTTAGATTCAACTTCAGCCATTCTCTTGGGAGGTGAGAATGTGACTTTCTCCTGCCCTTTCTTGTGGCTTCAGCCTTAAAAGCAACTGATTTCTCTCTGTATTCAGACTTATTGCTTTTCTCCTCCTCCTTTCTGGCAGTGAGCTGCATCTCATAGGATAACAGTTTTCCAAATAAGCTTGATGGAGGTGTATCTGCAAGCCTGACCACCTCTCTGATGACACATATTTTAGTATCTCAATCCTTGGTTAGTGATCTGAGAAATTGTGTTATTTAATTCATAAGTGTTAAAGACTCTTCCATATGTCATTAGCTCATTAACAATTCTAAAGAAGTTCTTATAGTATTTAGCTATGCTATCTGTCTTAGCTTGTCTAAAGCTTTCATACTTTTGATTTAACATAGACTTCCTATCCTCTCTCACTTCTCATGTTCCCTCCATGTAGACAATCAAAGTGTCCCACATCTCCTTGAAGGTTTTGCAATGGACCATATTCTGGAATGTAGAGTCATCTATGACACTCACAATTATGTTCTGTGCCCTCTTGTCTAAGGTTGCTAGGATGATCTCTTACTTAGTAATTTCTGAATAACTTTTTGAAGTCTTGAGATTAGCATCAAGAACTGATATGTTCATAAGAATAAATGACCCTTCTAGCACTGTGATGTAAATTCTTGGATCAGATGCTTCCATGAACAATCTGATCCTCTCTTTCCATATACCAAAATTTTCTTTCCTAAAGATAGGAAGTTTCATGGATACAAGTTCCTTCTGATTCTCACCTGAACCCATTCTGTCTAGCTGATAACTACCTTATAGATCAACTCAGACTGTTAAGTCTAATCTTTAGCAACTTCGCTTTGATACCACTTGAAAGAATTAGTTTCAAGATATCCTAAACACCTAGAGGGGGGGGGTGAATAGGTTCAATTCCTTTTTATTAAGGCAGACAGTGTATTTTACTAGTAATTAATCTATGCAATAACTATCACAACACAGCTTAAGAAACAAACACAACCAACACAGATTGCACACAGATTTATAGTGGTTCCCCAAGAGATGGGTACATCCACTTTCCCCCTTCGCCTATCTAGCAGTATACTAGATTCTTCAGCCTAACTCCCTTCTTTCTTCTCAGATCCTCAGACCTTACAACTCAGAGCCCAGAATGGTTCCTACAACTCAGACTTCAGCAAGTCCTACAACTCAGATTCTCTCAGAGAATCCTACCTCAGAGTGAGTTCACACTCCTACAACTCAGGCAATCAAGCCCAACCTCAGCCTCTTCTACAAGGCCTACAACTCAGAGAATTCAGTCTCCTACCTCAGGCACTCAGCCCTACCTCAGCCTTTATAAATATAGACTTACAACTCAGAGAGATAACTCTCTTACACTCAGATCTATAAAAGATCCTACAGAGAAAAATTGAATTTAAAAAGAATAAATCCTTCACCCAGGTAGAGAGAGAAGGGTGAAGGCTTTTTAATATCAGTTCTTGAAAGATCTGACTGCTTTAGATCCAACATGTCTTAGCTTTTTCAAAGCTTCTTGAATCTGAACAAAGTAAGGTTGATCTTCTTGTGAAGTTGGGATGATCTTCAATCCAGCTTCCTTCTTCTATTCAGATGTGGCTCTGAATTCTTCTTGCAGACTTGTTCAGAATCTGTCTTCTCTTGATGACTTGAAGATGACAAGTCCTTTCTACTTAGATCTCTCTCTTCTATCTTCTCTTGTTATTGATTTCTATTGATGATAGAACATGGTCTTTATATAGATCCTTCTGAGGTTACCAGTTGATCCGGTTCATAGCGGCCTTCTGACAGCTCTGTCAGATGGAACAACATTGTTAGTTATGACAACTGTCAAGTCTTCAGTCGTGACACTTGATCCCTCATTGTACTCTATCTCAGCAGAAAAGTGTCGAGACAATACTTCAAATGTGTCGACACAAATAGACCATGTGTCGACACAACTCTTGATGATGTCGACACAGCTCTCATAATGTCGACACAGCCCTTTTTTATCTTCTCAACACAGCTTCAGTGAAATGTGTCGACACAAGTCCTGTGTGTCGACACAATAGCTTCTAGTCTCGACAAAGTTGGTGTTGACAGAATTCTGGTGTGTGTCGACACAAGTCCTGTGTGTCGACACAATTGTTGTCGACAGAATTCTGGAATTTGTCGACACAAGTCCTGTGTGTCGACACAGTTGTTATCGATAGATTTTCTGTGTGTCGACACAAGTCATGTGTGTCGACACAATCTGGCTCCTGGTGTCGACACAGCTTTTCCCAAGTGTCGACACTTGTACTTAGAAAATTTTCCTGCATTTCCTTAACCTGTAAATTGATACTCAACATCCCATCAAATACACATTGATGAATATCATTGAGTTAGGTGAGACTTTTTCAAATCAGGTACACAGTTTCCAATGTACCCAACACTTGGAATTAATTTTTGTAAGTTCTACATTCTCTTACATTTCTAGTTGCTTGTCGGAAATATTGTATTATTGACACACATAATTATGTTGGTTCCTTGTCTTGCATCAGAATCAATGTTAGAAGTACAGTTTTTAAATGCTAAACTATAGATTTAATTTTCGCACTCATCTTCTTTTTAATTTTACATAGGGAGTTCATGATTGATAATGGTCGCTCAAAAGTTATAATCACCTTTTCAATGTACTTTGTGTTTGCAATTAAAGTTGGTTTTCTTGGTAATGTACTATTTCTCTTTGTATTGAATTTGAATTTTCTTCAAATTACTTCTTTGAAGTTGGGGGCGTAACCAGAATGGGCAGCTTGGTCTTGGCACCAATGAGGATTCTCTTGCACCACAAAAAATTCAAGCTTTTGAGGTATCATGGAGTACTTACACTTTTTAAATTCGCAAAATATGCATTCTTAATTATTTTGCATGATAACTTGTTCCTTATTGCTAATTCTCGTGTCCTGCATAAGGTGATCCTTATTGAGGTTACTCTGTTCTAAGATGTATTGTACATCTGTTGGTTGAGATGTTCATTCTTTATCATATCCTTATGGAATTGTTGAACTTACCCTTGAGCATGTATACTTAAATATAATGTTTCGTGTAAATCTCCTATAGTTATGTTTTCCCTGAGTGTTTTTTTACACCGAATATGCATTATCTTTACAGTATCCTCATTACCATATTGTAAGTTGCATTTAAAATTTCTACTTTTTTGTATAAACTGATTTCACAGAAGTTCACATGAGTCGATATTGCTCTTTGCGCGGTTAATATATGTGATTTGCAGTAGATTTTGATATTGTATTTTGTTGTAATTCTTGAACTTCATTTGTTGTAGGGAAGATTGAAGATGGACTTGAATAAGATAGTATTAGAAGTATTTTGTATTATTTTTCCGTTTTTATGTATGACGCGCCTATGGACGGCATTCTACCATGTAGTAGAGTTCTCCCTTCTTCATTGAATTACAATTCATTTTTTATCCTCATTGCGCATTACATATTATCACAGCCGAGCCCATGTATTCGATCGATCGTGCACTAGGACAACCTCTGTCCACTTCTCTTCTTGTACACAATCATTCTCCCCAAACCCCATACTCCATCAAGCCCTTGCATTAATTCCCTTCTGACCCGCATATGTCAGGATCAACATGAGCATGGATCCACTCAACCAGGGACTCCGATCGTTCATTGGCCATCTGATCATTTTAATTTTTTCCCAAAAGAGTTTCATTCTCCCTCTATGACATCTCGACAGAGTCCCCGACTGTTTGGCTATGTGGATTGCATTACAAGGGAACCAGTGAAACTTCTTGTAGTTTGGGACAAAGGGAATATGAGAACTTGTTGGCTATGTTGTAGCTTATTAATTCCATGCAAGAACCTGTTTCTTCAAATTATTTGTTCCTAGTGATCCTATTACTTTGTTGGAGAAGAGTTTAGTCTTTATACTCACAGAAAGAGAACACATGCCACCATCCGCTTATTACTTGGAGTTTACCTACTTAAATTAGGACTATTACCATTTTAACTCCCTCAGCCTTTTCTGTAGCGTAGATGAGATACTTGTTTGAGCAAAGTGAAATCACAACAAAGTGTTTGACTTTTTACATTACTTACACCGAGATTTTGATCAGATTATAGTTCAAGTTCTTGTTCGCATTCCGTTGCCTTGCTTGAAGGACATATAAAGCATGAGTATGACTGCAAAGGATATTGGAGTTCAGAGGTAGCCTTTGAAGGCTCTGCACTAGCTGCTACTCATTATCCTGGAGGTAGCAGTACTTAGGACTTCAAGCCCAGATCCACTAACAACTATCACTTTATTTGTGACTACTGTTGGAGGAGTCATCGTACTAGGGATATTTGCATCAACCTGCATGAGTTTCCCTCATCTAGTGGTGGGACTACACAACGTGATGGGCATGGCCATGAACATGGTAGAAGCCGGGGAAGACTAAGTCTTATTGCTCCTCTCTTCACTTACTTGATAGAGCACTCAAATGACAATACTTATGGTGGCGTGATCTCCGAGACTCCCACTCTGCCTAGTGGTTTCTCAACTGATGAGATGATGACTTTATGATGCATGATGCATGACTTCTGGATCGTTCTCATCCTTTGTCCATTCAGGTACTCTAAGTCCTCACTCTGCCACCACTCGTCTTGCCACTCACTAGATCATTGAATTAGGTTTCTCGAACCATATGACTGGGTCATCATCATGTTTTATTTAATATTCTTTTTTATCAGAAAGAGACAAGGTAAGCATTGATGATGTCACTTTTCCTTCTTGTTCTTCTCTTACCTTGTCTTCTGTACTTCATGTCCCATTATTCGCAATCTGTTATCTTTTAGCGTTATAACAAATTTTATGAACTATTCAATCACCTTTTTTTCCATCTTATTGCGTCTTTCATGATCCACAAACGAAGATGGTGATTGACTCTGGTAGAATGCAGGATGGGCTGTATGTGTTTGATGCATCTGCTATACCTCAGATGCTTCATGCTCTCTAGTCTCTTAGTTGAACACTTGGCATCAGTGTTTGTACCATCCATCTATGTAATCTTTATTTCCTAGTATTTCCTTTTATTTTTTTCGAACTTGTATGTGATGTATGTGTACTTGCTAAACATAAGCTTGCTTTCTTTAGGCATACTCTACCATGTGCTGTTCCTTTTCATACTCTTCATACTGATGCTTGGGGCTTGTGTTCAATTGCTTCTATTTCTAGTTATCACCCGTTTGTCAAATTCAATGATTGTTTTTCTTGTACCACTTTAGTATACTTGATGTGCATTAGGAATAAAGTTTTCTCCCTCTTTCAATTTGGGGCCACCATTAAAATTCTTCCTGGCGATAATGATCACTTGTGTTTATTCTCCATCACAAAATGGTGTTGTTGGACAAAGAAACTGTTATCTACACGAAGTTACCTGATGTTTACTATTGTTAAGAGATAATGAAGAAGCCCATTAAAAGAGCCCATGTACAAGCCCATGTATAGTCTATTTAGTCACACATTGTAGATGTAAAAGACTCTCCATCTTTTCCTCTCTATATAAGTGTATGTACTCATGTATTTGACTATCAATAAAATTACTGTGTGGTTTTCTCTACATAGTATCAGAGGCATCGATTTAGTTTTTTTTCTGCTCCCAGCGGTTACCCTTTCTCTAACCGCCGGTCTCCTCTAACTATCCGCGGTCTGTTGCGGACTCCCTCTAACCGCAGTCAGTCCGCTCCTCTACTGCGCCTATTTCTTACCTGCAAGTTTTCCCCTTCTTCCTAGATCCACCCCCCTCGTGGCCTTTATATACTTCTTCGTGGGACCCACCGATTTTTCCGCTGTGACCGCCGCGACCTGCTTCTATTCGCCGCCGACTTCTCTGATTGTTGCAGACTGTTCTCCCTGTTCGCCGCGGACTACAGTCTTTGATCAATTGCGGACTTGGTCTCTGCTCGCTGCGGCCTGTTCTCCCTATTCGCCGCGGACTACAGTCTTTGTTCGATTGCAGACTTGGTTCCTGCTCGCCACGACCTGCTTCTATGCACCGCGGACCCTCTTCTCTGCTTGATGCAGACCAACTTCTCTGTTCGCTGCGGACTGCCTTCTCTGCTCGTTGCGGACTTGGTTCCTTCTCGCCGCGACTTGCTTTTGTTCGTTGCAGACTAGGTGCCTCTCTGCTCGCTGCGGCCTGCTTCTTCTGTTCGTCGCGGACTGCCGTCTCTGATTATTGCGGCCTGGGCTCCTGCTCGCCGCGGGCTGCTTGATTCTTCTTTATTCGACGCGGACGACCTTCTCTGCTCTTCGCGGCTTTGCTTCGCTGTTCGCTGCGGACTCCTCTCCTTGCCGCTGCGACCCGTGCTTTTGCTGCCGCGGATTGCTTCTTCCTATTCGCTGATTGTGTCTGCGCGACTTGTGTTGGCTTAAAGGGTTTGCCACTGCGATCTTCCTGCCCTAGCCGACATGGTCACTGTAGCCCCCTCCCTACCCGCACGTGTTGCCCCACCGTTTGAGGTTCGTGATGAGCTTCGTATAACCACCATCTCTCTCAGCGGGAAGACTAATTTTGTTGAATGGGTACATTCGGTCCGCCGTGTTCTACAAACCAAGGGTCTTCTCAACCATCTCACTCTGGCAAAATCTGCTGAGCCCACTGATGACTGGCTCCGTGATGACTGGTAGATGCAATCATGGATGCTTAACTCCATGGACACTGAGCCCTACCGAATGACCATGTATTATGAAACGGCCAAGAAAATGTGGGATGAACTATATTCTCTCTACTCTGACAAAGACAGCATACAACACTTGTTTGATATTATCTCCGCCCTCCAATCACTGGACCCTGGCCCCACGAGCGACTTAACTTCCTTTGTCGTAAAGGCTAAATCTCTGGTAGAAGTCTGGATACAACATTAGCCCCCCCTCCACCGATCTGGCTATTCAGCGAGCACAAAAAGAAGTTGTTGGGATCACGATGATGATGGCCCGAGTTCCCAGTCAGCTTCACAGTGACATGGCTCAGATCCTTTCCTCTTCCGTTACGCCTTACTTATCTTCTGATGTTTGCTCCATGGTGCTCAAGGTCACACCACCATCCGAGGCTCCTGCCAATTTTTCTCCATCTCTACTCCAACAACCACTTTTACCTACTCTGGCTCCTCTGGCTCGTAACTCTTCTACTCGGGGTCGTCACTTCACGTTTCGAGGACGAGGTCGTGCCGGACGCTCTACTCTCAAGTGTACCCACTGTGGTCGGAATGGTCATCTTGAAATCACCTGCTACCGCAAGCATGAACTGTCTCCTTATCTTTCTGCTACTACTACTGTTGCACCACCCCCCGCAGCCCCTACAACCCAAGATATCAATGACCTTCATCTACAGCTTCAACAGCTCCAAGGCATTGTTAATCGCACCTCTGGTTTGGTTGCTTCTTTCTCCACCGAAAGTATATCCTGTCTCTCTCATAGCTCTCACTGGATTGTCGACTTCGTTGCTACTCACCACATTATCTCCCAGAAGCCACCTTAGTACATGCACTCTGAGTATCCCAAGTTCATCACTATGGCAAATGACGACACAACTCCGGTCTCTGGATCTGCTGACCCGCGCCTCACTCCTACTCTCTCATTATCCTCGATTTTTCATGTTCCGGGATCCCCCTTCAATCTACTCTCTGTGAGTAGGCTTACGCAAGACCTTGATTGCTGTCTAATTTTCTCTCATTCCTCTTTTGTTGTGCAGGATCGTCGAACGCGAAATATCATTGGTAAAGGACGGCTGTCAAATGAGCTTTACCTCTTGGATGTCTCCCCTACTATCCTCTCTGCAGTCCCCTCCGTCAACTGGCATCGTCGTCTTGGCCATGCTCCTCTCCCGATTCTCAAGAAGGCTCTTCCTGATGTCTCCCTACATGAGTTTTCTTGTGAATCATGTATCTTTGGCAAACATCATCGTGTTTCTTTTTCGCCTACTTGTACTCAGGGTTCTCCGTTTTCTGTAGTACATTCTGATATATGGGGCCCCTATAAAGTCCTCAGTGTTTTTGGTTATCAGTACTTTGTTACCTTTATCGAATGATTATTCGCATCTTACATGGTTGTACCTCCTTCGTGATCGTACTGAACTAACATCTGTTTTCCGGTACTTTTATCACTGAGACGCGTACGCAATTCTCTGTTACTTTAAAGGTAATTCGCACCGATAATGCTCGTGAAATATATTCGCATTCTCCACCTTATGCACTGAGTTTGAGATATTCGACATCCTGTGCTTATACCCCCCAGATGTCACAGAAAAATCGGTCCCTCATGCTTCAAATGCAGGTTACCCACAAAATATTGGAACTTCGCTGTTTCTACTGCTTGTCATCTCATCAATCGCATGCCCTCCTCCGTTCTTGATTTCGCTTTTCCGTTTGGCCTCTTTTTTCCTACTAAATCTCCATTCTCTCTCACTCCCCGTGTCTTTGGATGTACATGCTATGTCCACTCTCTTGGCCCACCGACCGACAAACTTGCCCCCCGGAGCACAAAATGTATGTTTGTTGGCTACTTCCGCACTCAGAAAGGATATGTTTGCTACTCTCCTGAAAATGAGAAGGTGTTCGTCTCTGCGGATATCACCTTTCTTGAAGTACAACCCTTCTACTCCATCTCATCCGTACTGCCTCCACCTTCCCCTATTTTGCGTCCGGCAGTTCCCGTCACCACGTTGCCCCACACCGCACCTCCTCCTACTCCACTCCCAGTGCCAATCCTCAACACCCTCCTCCTCCACTTCCCTGTGTCCACCCGTCGCTCATCCCGAATAAAGGCCCTCCAGCAGCTCTCTTCTACTGATGCTATCCTGCAGATTGACGGTCAGACAACATCCTCTACGGCTCATCCAATGACAAATTATGTCTCATTGCATCGTCTTTCTCCGCCTCTTCTCCAATTTGCCCTCTCTCTCTCCACCATCTCCATTACTAACTCCTTGTAGGAAGCTCTCCAACACCAAGGGTGGCGTGCAGCCATGGATGAAGAAATGACAGCTCTCTGGGCTAACCAGACTTGGGACCTTGCCCCTCTACCTCCTGGTCAGTCTTATGTTAGCTGCAAATGGGTCTTTGCTATCAAGCATGCTCCATATGACACTATTGAACGTCTCAAAGCCCGCCTTGTGGTCAAGGGCTTCACCCAACAACATGACATTGATTACGACGAAACATTCTCTCCGGTTGCCAAGCTGAATACTGTTCAAGTCTTGATTTCCCTTGTTGTGCATCGACAATGGCCTCTACATCAGCTCGACATCAAAAATGTCTTTCTCAATGGAGATCTCCAAGAGACTGTGTATGTGCACCAACCACCGTGCACCAACCACCCAGGGTTTGAGACCATGGGGGAGTCTCGTCTATGCCATCTGCAGAAGTCTATATATGGTCTCAAACAGTCTCCTCGTGCTTGGTTTGACAAATTTAGCAAAGTAGTTCGCGAGGTGGGCTTCACACGTAGCTCTGCTGATTTCTCTCTTTACACGTCATCAAGCAACATACACTATGATTTTTCTGGTATATGTTGATGATATACTAATAACGGGAGATGACATTACTGGGATCCGAAACATCAAAAAATATTTAAACTCAACATTTCAGACAAAAGATCTGAGCAATCTTCGATACTTCCTGGGGCTCTAGGTTGCAAGGAGACCTGATGGTCTTGTTCTGTCCCAATGAAAGTACTGTATTGATTTTCTGCAGGATGCAAACTACTCAGGATGCAAACCTGCGGACACTTCGATGGATGTGAATCACAAATTGCCTTCACATGACTATGGAATTGATCCTGTTCTTACAAATCCAGAGTACTACCGTCGATTGGTAGGGAAACTAATCTATCTCACGGTTACACGACCCGATATTTCATTTGCTGTTGGGGTTGTGAGCCGATTTATGCATGCTCCTCGGACGTTCCATCTCCAAGAGGTCGAACTGATTCTCAGATACTTGAAGACTGCTCCATGATAAGGACTTGTTTATAAACCGTCCTCCTCTCTGTCTCTTGTTGCATATTCTGATGCTGAATACGCAGGTTCCCTTGATGATAGGCGTTCCACGACTGGTTTTTGCACATATCTTGTGGACACCTTATTACCTGGCGTAGCAAAAAACAGTCGGTTGTGGCTCGCTTATCTGCTGAGGTTGAGTACCGTGCCATGGCAGCAGTTGTATCTGAGCTCACCATGCAGGAGAGTCTTTTCAGTGATTTGGGCCTCATCCTCTCTTCTCCGGCAACCCTATTCCGTGACAGTCAAGCCACCATACATATTGCCAAGAATCCTGTATTTCATGAACGAACAAAGCATATTGAAGTCGACTGTCACTTCACTCTGGAAAAAGTTCAATCAAAGAAGTTGAAATTAGAGCATGTATCTGCATCAGGACAAGTTGCTGATATATTTACCGAAGCTCTCTCTCGGACATTATATCATCAGTTCTTATCCAAGCTTGGTGCCTACGACTTGTACGCTCCAGCTTGTGGGGGGAGTGTTAAGAGATAATGAAGAAGCCATTAAAAGGAGCCCATGTACAAGCCCATGTATAGTCTATTTAGTCCCACATTATAGATGTAAAAGACTCTCCCTCTCTTCCTCTCTATATAAGTGTATGTTCTCATGTATTTGACTATCAATAAAATTACCGTGTGGTTTTCTCTACAACTATTTATCATGCATTTTACTAAATATTATTGGGGTGATGCACTTCTTACTGATGTATATTTTATCAATCGTATGCCTTCATGCCATTTAGGAAACCACACCTTTTTATATACCTTAGGTATTCCTCCAACGAAACTTCCACCCAAAATCTTTGTATGTTTATGCTTTGCCCACATTCATAATAGTGCTCGAATGAAACTCGATACTCGTGCCTTTAGGCGTGTCTTCATTTGATACTCCCATACACAAAAGAGTACAAATGCTACAATTCTCCTATTAAGAAGATCATTATCTCCATGGATGTGAATTTTCATAATACTATATCTTACTACGAGTTCTCACTTTAGGAGGAGTCTATATCACACTTAGAAGTGAGCACTCCTGCTCTTCCTTCGCCTATTCCACCTCTATATAACACTTCTGATAATGCTAACAATGGGGAGATTGCCGACATTTCCTCAAAGGAAAAGAAGTTGTAAGTGTACACTAGAAGAAGCAAGGGATCAAACACCATGTCTCATTCCGTATTACAAAAGCAAATTCCAGATTCAGCTTCGGTGCTTATTGAGTTACCTATTGTTCTCAGAAAAGGTATTCGCTCATCTAATCAACACTTTTTATCTAAATATATTTCATATGCCTCTCTTACCAAATCACATAAAGTTTCTGTCTTCTACCTATCTGATGCAATCCGGGTCGCTTCGTTTTTATTATTTTTATCGCACGTGTCTTTTATTATTGTAGCGCACGTTTTGCGCATTTTTGGATTATGGTGTAGCGTCAAGTTGTATCACGCACGTATTAGCGCTTTTGATGTAATTTTGTATTGTGCACGCTTTCGCGCAATTTTTGTTTGGCTCGTTTGTGTGACCGACCAACGTGACCCTAAATGCATAGGTCCGTTAATTAGGAGAAGGATTAGCTTAGGGCAAGCTTTAATTTATTTAACTATTTTAATTTAAACATTTATAAGCTTTTAAAACACCCATTTGGGTGAGCCCAATCAGCCCACTTCCCTTTGGCCCATTTCTCTAATTCCTATATTCATTTAGATGGCTGCCAATAGCTTAAAAACCCTAATTCCCTTCTATAAAACGAACTCTCCCCCTCTCTTAACAATTGGCTGGAAGAAGAATTGAACCGGGTGTTTCCTCGGTTTGTTTCTTTCAGCACCGCAAGCCCGAAGCCATCGCCTCTCAGCCCCTGCTCGACGAACCCGACACCGACATCTCCACGCTCGCCCTCCGCGCCGCAGATGCCAGAACCTCTCTTGGGTGTTGGCGACCTCTCCTGCAGCCTCCATCAGCGGCGCTGACGGGATCTCGATCGGTCCCGCACCTCCAGCACTCGTTTTCATCGCCTGAAGCCTCCTCTAGCAGCGATTTCGGCCTTCCTGGACCACTCCTTGCTCGACAGCCTCATTAGAAGCTCCCCGAGGTTTCTCCTCTCTCCTACGAGTCCCTCCTGTGTCTCCTCCGGCTGATTCAGAGTTCCTCCCGCGTTTTCACCGTGCTTCCAGTCGGCGCCTCTCCTGTTCCAGTGTTTGCTGCCGCCACCAGATCTACTACCAGCCCTAGTGACTCTTCCACGGCCAGCCTCCCTTATTCTCGGCAACCACCACTCCGCCACTGCCCCGTCCTCGGCGGTATACCACTACACCTCTCTCGCTCGCAACATTTTCAGTTAATTTCATGCCCCAAATTTGAAATGGTTAATTATTAGTGCTTGCCCGGCTAATCTCATATCCTAATTATCGTTTACTTTCCATTGCCTTGTATGTCCGCTTTCGTATTTTGTGCCTGTGGAATTATGTCTCATGACGTCGCTATAATCGCGCTGTAGCGTTACGTTCGTGTGCGACGCTTAGGGTCGTTTATTTTGTTAGAGAATAGCTCGCGAATACCCTCGCGCCGCAATTATTTTAAATAGATCGCAATTTTATATTTTAAAACTGCAGCCTTAGGTTTCGGATCACATCAGTTTTGTGTGGCTGCTGAGATATCTCACTTCTATCGTGTGATAGCCGAGCGTCGGTCGTTTTCAAATTTTAAGTTCAGTTTTTGTTCGTTTTAAAAAATAATGAGTGATTTAGATGCGCGTATTAGAGCTTTGATGAAAGATGTTGAGTGCGTCACTGCTGACGTCCGACAGAATCTGCGTGGGTTGTGCACCTCTGTTCACAACCTCGAGGTAGCAACGCGCACGTATTATGCTGCTCCTGCATACCTTCCCACTTCATATCACATAGTGGAACCCAATGTTAGGTGTTTCGATAGTCCTTCACATCTCCTCAGTTTCACGACGAGCACTTTAGCTCCACCCACCCCCACTGTGACACTCACTTCAGTCGAGGGGATTCTTTCGGAGCCCCTGCCCCGGGAAGAAAATTTTTCTCCTATCTTTATTACCCTGACTGATGTCGTGACTCCACGTGTCTCCACTACAACACTCCCTTCAGTCGAGGATGTTCTTCCCGAGTCCCTGCTCCAGGAAGAAGAGCTTCTTCCTATTTTTACCACCCTGACTGAAGTCGTGCCTTCAAATGTCTCCGCTTTAGCGCCCCCTTCGATCGAGGATGTTCTTCTCGAGCCCCTGCTCCAGGAAGATGAGTTTTTTACTCCTCATTCCTTCCGCCCGATTGACTTGGTGTGTCCACTTTCCTCCACTGACTTACATCCTTCAGCCGACGAGTTGTTTCATGATGCCCTGCTCCAGGGAGAAGGACTTACTAGTGATGTGTCACTCACCTCGGATGACACATCATCGCTCT
Organism: Platanthera guangdongensis; assembly: GCA_039583875.1. Lineage (NCBI taxonomy): Eukaryota > Viridiplantae > Streptophyta > Magnoliopsida > Asparagales > Orchidaceae > Platanthera > Platanthera guangdongensis. The sequence goes on along the minus strand of CM077158.1, from coordinate 218,121,418 downwards.
CCCTTCACCTAGAGGAGTTGGTTAGTGATGAGGCCCTCATCTTGGGTGACATAGACTCGTTCATCGCATGTCCTGCTTTTCATAGCCCACTGTCGCTACAAACCATTGAGCCCGCAAACATTGTGCTTGGAGGCGCATCTCCTGTGGCATTCGAGGCACCGCCTTTTATCGATTTCGTATTCGACGAGCACACATTTAGTCCACATCACTTCTCTTTAGTTGTCGACGAACATGTAGAGTCACCACCTTATGTGGATTTTATTTTTGGTGAGCACGCTTTCTGCCCACGTTACTTCCCTTTAGTTTTAGGCAAGCATGTTGGGTCACCACATCACTACCATTTGAGTGCTGACACTTCTAAGTTTAGTATTCTTGAGGGAGTCGAGACGATCCTTAGATTTTTTACTCCTCATAGGGACACCCGTTTCAAAGGATTTTTATGCAAAATTTTACACGGTAAAATTGAGATCTTCTTAAAATTTTGTGACTCGAGGGGGATGTTGACAGGTGAATCATGACGACAGACGATCTTGGCCTAGCAGACGTTCGTAGGTGTCTATCGGACGAGAGTATGCTGTGTTATGAGTTACTGATTCCACGGGCTGATTCCACTTGCTTCCTGTTCTCCGTACTGCCACACGTTTTCCCCACACACTGCCCCTGTAATCCTTTAAAAGCTCTAATAATTACTGTTTATTTAAATATTTGACATGAAATTTTGACTAATGGATTGCGAGTTTTTGAGATGAGAGGTTACTTGCAGGTTTTGGGTCGCAGCAATGACATCAGCATGACAATATGCAACATCTCTCCGATCGACGCTTGAACTTTCTACTTGCAGGTTACATCGAGTCTCGTCGGGGTCGAGCTCTATTAACCCCGGGAGAATTGATGCAATGCACATCACTTCGTTTTTATTATTTTTATCGCGCGTCTTTTATTATTGTAGCGCATGTTTTTGCGCATTTTTGGATTATGGTGTAACGTCAAGTTGTATCGCGCACGTAATAGCACTTTTGATGTAATTTTTTTTTGCGCACGCTTTCGCGCAATTTTTGTTTGGCTCGTTGGTGTGACCGGCCAATGTGACCCTAAATGCATAGATTCGTTAATTAGGAGAAGGGTTAGCTTAGGGCAAGCTTTAATTTATTTAACTATTTTAATTTAAACATTTATAAGCTATGAAAACACTCATTTGGGTGAGCCCAATCAGCCCACTTCCCTTTGGCCCATTTCCCTAATTCCTATATTCATTTAGATGGCTGTCAATAGCTTAAAAACCCTAATTCCCTTCTATAAAACAAACCCTCCCCTCTCTTAACAGTTGGCTGGAAGAAGAATTGAAGAAGGTGTTTCCTCGGTTTGTTTCTTCCAGCACCGCAAGCCTGAAGCCATCGCCTCTCAGCCCCTGCTCGACGAACCCGACGCCGACATCTCCACGCTCGCCTACCACGCCGCCGACGCCAGAACCTCTCTTCGGTGTTGGCGACTTCTCCTGCAGCCTCCATCGGCGGCGTCGACGGGATCTCGATCGGCCCCGCACCTCCAGCACTTGTTTTCACCACCTGAAGCCTCCTCCAGCAGCGATTTCGGCCTTCCTGGACCACTCCTTGCTCGACAGCCTAGTTAGAAGCTCCCCGAGGTTCCTCCTCTCTCCTACGAGTCCCTCCTGCGTCTCCTCCGACAGATTCAGAGTTCCTCCTGCGTTTTTACTGTGCTTCCAGTCGGCGTCTTCCCTGTTCTAGTGTTTGCTGCCGCCACCAGATCTACTACCAGCCCCAGTGACTCTTCCACAGCCAGCCTCGCTTATTCTCGGCAACCACCACTCCGCCACTGCCCCGTCCTCGGCGGTATACCTCTACACCTCTCACGCTCGCAACATTTTCAGTTAATTTCATGCCCCAAATTTGAAATGGTTAATAATTAGAGCTTGCCCGGCTAATCTCATCTCCTAATTATCGTTTACTTTCCATTGTGAGTCCGCTTTCGTATTTTGTGCCTGTGGAGAGGGTCGAGAGTTTGTGTGCGATGGACAAATTTTTCATACCTCCCCGAGGCGGACAACGAGGTTATAGGGTGGTCCTTTCCGTTAGAAGAGGGTCGAGAAGTAGCGTGAATGAGTGTTTCTTCGTCGAGTGTATCGAGAATGTAGAGAGGTTGGAGACGACGAAGTGTTGCGGGCGTCTAGGTCAACGGGAATCGCCATTGGTCGGAGATGCAGACGAAGGTAAGGTGGCGGGAGCGCGAGAGGTTGGAGACGAGCCGACACCCTAGAATTGGGGTGCGGACTGTATAGCTGCAGATAATGATTTTTATTTTATGTAGGAATATTATATCTATACTATATTAAAAAGAAGTATCGTTTTAGGTTTATGACAAGATAAATAAGACACTAAACAAATCACAGCCGTTCACTTTTGGCTAGGGTTCAACGCAATAAAACAACTGATAAAAAAACGTCATCCATTTCGATCCCTACCGCAGCCGCTCCTCTCATCCCGCGAAAAATGCCGCACCCGTGACAGATGCCACACCCGCACAAATGACGCCCCCGCGACAAATTTCGCCACCCACGACAAATGTCGCCCCCATGTCTCCCCCACCATGTCGCCCCCCATGTCTCCCCCCCGACCAATGTTGCCCTCACGACATATGTCGCACCCACTACATATGTCGCACCACGACAAATGCCCCCCGGGCCGAAGGCCCGTGCCTATCACTCGTATATATATATATATATATATATATATATATATATAGACACACACACACACACTATACACGGGGCTCCGCCCCTATATATATACGGCGGGCTTCGCCCTCATGGCTGCGCCCGCCCCGCGGATGCTGCGCCCGCCCCGTGGATATGCGCCCCGACACGGGGCTCTGCCCCTATACACACGCCCCAGTACCCGGCCCGTACAGCGGGCTACCGCGCACCTGGCTGTGCCCGCCCCGCCCGCGGCATACCCGCCCCCCTATATATAGGGTTAATTACCCAAATCCCAGGTACCCACACCGCCTAGGTGGTTCCTTTTTGGGTATATAAAGCCTCTTTTATCTTTAAGTAAGGCACAAAGCCGTTTGTGGCGGCGGGCGGGCCTATTTGCGTGTCAATTTCGCGGCGGGCGGGCTGGCGGGCTTGCGACAGGTTGGGTTTAATTTTGAACATGGGTTGTAGGGTGCCCTATAAAATATGTAAATTTGAGAGGCTATATAGGTTTAGAAGACTAAGAAAAAATAGTTTCAAAATTACAATTAGTTTATTATTCCTCCCTCATAAACTACTTCTTTATAATAGTTATAAAATATATATATATAATATATATATATATAATATATATGGTTAATTCTACCTCCCCTATAAGTTTGTGTATAAGTCCAAACAACCTCCCCTCATAAGAAAATTGGAACACCGAAATGAAAACTGTTAAAACTAACAGATCTGATTTCTGTATTTCTATTTTGCCCTTGTTAGTAATCCATCAGTTAAAGGAGTGTTTTTGTAATGTTTCACTTTTGAAAAGTGTGTTTTTGTATTGTTTTACTTTTGAAAAGTGTGTTTTTGTAATAATTTATTTTTGAAAAGTGTCTTTTTTTACGAAGCTTTATTCTGTAATGTTTTGTTCATTTGCGGTGCTTTGAAAAGTACATCAAAAAATCGAGCTTCAAACTCTTCCTAAGTATGAGTCATGCATCCAAAATATTTCATTCACAAAAAGAGTGGTTCATCAAAAATTACAATAATATTTTAAATACTAGTATTCCAAAATATGAACGTTTCACAAAATAAAGCTTGGCCCCTTCATGCATCATTAATATCCATTTTAGTTTGGTGTTTTCCTCCTTCATGACCCTCCTTTTATGCTTGTCGTGGTCTTTTCCTGCGGTCAACAAATGAAGCCAACGGTGTTTCATCATCCAACTGCAAAAGAGTACAAAATTAGAACCAATATATAATCGAAAAATAATGCAATAACAAATATAGATTGCAATGTATTATATAAAATTTGCAAGCTTCCACTTTTGCATGTCTGTTTGTTATGACCACCACCTCCACAGTTGCCACATTTGGTAACCGCACTCTTCCTCTTTCTTCCTATTTTATTTTTCTCCCCGGTTTCCTCCTTATTCTTTTTGGGTCTTCCCGGCAACCTTTTAATGCATGTTGGTAGAATGGTAGAGGGAGTAACATCAATTGATGGCGAAAACATCGAATCCGGAATGCCTTTAATCTTGCGATTGTATGCTTTGATGTAGTTTCCCTTGTAATAACATGAATGGGTGTATGCTTGAATTTTTTCTCTCTTGCTAACTATTGCCAATGCAACGTGTTTGCATGGAATTCCATATAAATCCCAAACTTTGCAATCGCAGCTCCTATGCATTAAGTTGGCAATGTAATGAGTGTGGTCTTCTCTTACTTGAAATTCATATTGACTTCCAACAAGCAATGTACACTTCACCGCCTCATCCTTTGTCGCATTCAACTTAGAAATGACACTCTCACAAACTTGACTTTTCCAAGTTATGCCTTTTTGATATCGGGATTCTATTCTACTCATTAACTTAGACCGAATCCCATCAAGCAAAGTTAAGATTGGTTTGGTTCTAAGTTTACCGATCCAATTATTAAAAGATTCAGTTATGTTGTTCGTAACATGATCATTCTTTAAGTGCAATGGAAAAGCATGCATAGCCCATAAACTTACTTCAATTTTCTTCAACCACTCATATGCACCTGGACTGGTTGCTCTTAGGTTGTCAATTGCTTTTGTGAATACCGCTTTACAATGTACCTTTGATGCTTCCCAAAAAGCTTCTTCACTAGTAAACCAAGATAAGATAGCCTCAAATTGGTATATATATGCCTACAACATTTTCTGTTTTTTGCATTTGGAATACTTCCATTGATGGTTTCCACTAGTCCCTGCATATAACAACAATGCCATTAAATAGATCACCAATACAATATGTGGATATATGTCAAAAAATAGCACAATAATGTTACCTTCTGTCTATCACTCATGAATGTCCAAGGCTTCTCATCCTCAAATCCTCCCAACATGTCTTCAAGACAGTTGAAGAAAAATCCCCAACGCTCTTTGCTCTCTACCTCTACAACAACAAATGCAAGTGGGTAGAGTCTCATATTACCATCCAAACTAACCGCAGAAAGCAAGACACCCCCGAATGTACCTTTCAAATGACAACCATCAAACCCAATGAATAGTTGGCATCCATCCAAAAATCCTTCTCTTAGAGCATGTAATCCCATAAACATTCTCTTGAAGGTAGGTTCTTCTGGGATTGATACACTTGCATCACTATATTGGAACTTAATGGTACTCATGGGATAGGTCCTAAAAATCATTTCAATAAATGTTGGCAGCTTACTAAAGGATTCAGTATGACAACCTTCAACCTTCTGTAATGCCTTTCTTTTGGCCCTATATAGCTGCATGTACTCTGGTGCAACCCCATGCTTCGATAGCTCATGTCTCATACCCTTAGGTTTTATTTCCGGGTTTTCCTTTATCAAGTCTATTAATTTATCTACCATCCATCTTGAACTTGCCTCCTTTGTCCTGTCTATCCTAACACAGTTATGAGAAGTGAAGCATGATTTAATTTGGTAAGTTGTTCCATCAGCCATAGGAGATGCATGCATTCTCCACTTGCAATCTCCACTTGCACAACGAAGTGTAATTCTCGTCTTCTCATTTTTCACTCCGTCTAACTTGCAGTCTGTTGAAGTTGGAGACCGGGCGGTCTGTCTTGGCGGGTTGAGGACCGCGCGGTCTGGCGGCGGTCTGGCGGTTTCCCTTCAGTGATTTGGTTGCTGTGCTGTTGCTGTCTGGTGTCCGAGCGGTCTAGCGGCTTCCCTCTGGAAACTTGGAGACCGGGCGGTCTAGCGGTCTCCCATGGTGATCTCTCTCTCTCTCTGGTGGTAGCCGAGCGGTTAGCCCTTTTGTCTAACCGCGCGGCTTGTGCGAATTGTTTTGTATTAGTCCGCTTACTCCTGTAAATTTTTAGTCCCACATCTCTTATTTGTATTCTCTCATCTCTCCTCCATTCTATATAAGGGAGGCCATACATTTGTAATAGATAACTTTTTTTCGGATAAAAAAGTTTCAGTTAAATCACTTCCGGTTTGTTTTTGTTCGTCTTTGACATGATATCAGAGGACTCGATCTTCTCCTCCTAATCCTGTCCGCGCGGTTTGTTTCCTAACCGCACGTATTCCCTGTCCGCGCGGCTTGCTTCGCCCGTTTGCGCCCTCTCCGCGCGGCTTCTTTCTCTCCTTGTCGTTGCCCTCTGTGTGCGCGACCTCTTTGTTACCTGTGCTAAGTCGCCGCCACCTTTCGCCGCGACTTGTTGTCTTGTTTGGTCTTTGCTTCTGTTCGAGCGGACTGTCTTCTAGCCGCTCGACTTCTATCCCTCTGCTTGAGTCTGCGGCTTGGTCGTGACTTTTCTGGCCGCTGGTGTCTGCCATCGTGACCGCTGCAGCTCTTCTTCTTCCTATCCGCGCGACTTGTTTCCTAACCGCACGGCTTCCCGTTGTTTTCTCCTATGGCTCTTTCTAATGCTTCTACTGCCACCACCCCTGTCGCCAATCCGGCTCCGCCTCTTCCACCTACTCCTTCTGGGAACCTTGGCACAGTTTCCAAGCTTGTCAGCTCCAACTACCCGGATTGGAGCGTCTCTTTCACCTTTCTCCTCCGCTTGCAACGCAAACGCCACCATCTCGTTGATGACCCTCCTCCTACCACTTCACCTCTCTTTGATGACTGGGATGCGAGTGACGCGCTTGTGCGTACTTGGCTCGCTAACAGCCTATCCGATGAGTGCCTTCCCGTCATCCGTCATGATGAGACGGTCAAGGCCGCTTGGCTTCATCTTGCCGCTCTGTACTCCAAGGGGGCTCAGACGTCCCGCATCTATACGTTGTATGCGAACCTCTTTGCCCGTCCTACCTTGTCTCCTGTTGCTGCCTACCAACAGGTTCAGGCTCTTGGGGCTGAGATTCTTCAGAATCGCCCCTTTTCTGCGGATTTGGCTCAACAACACAAGCACTTCCAGGAGCTTCTGGTTGTGTGTTATCTGCTCCGGCTTCCTGATACTCATGACATGATCCGCCAGCAAATTCTGGGTGAGACGGAATCTCCTACCTTAGATGCCACCGCTACCCGCATCGCCGCTGTCACCTCTCTCCTTCAGCGCCCACTTCTGCCCGCTCCGCCTCCACCGGACAACTATGCTCATCAAACTCAGCGGAGTAGCTCTGGTAGCCGCAGTCACCAGTCCAGCGGACGTGCTTCTTCCCGCTACCTCTGCTCCCACTGTGGCCGCACCAGCCATACTTCCGAACGCTGCTGGACGAAGCATCCCCATCTTCGACCCTCCGGTGACTCTTCCGCCTCCTCTTCCAAGCCGTCTGCCTCCGTGGTCACATCCTCAGGTAATGCCCACGTGGTGACTCAAGGTAAATGGCTTATCGACTCTGGTGCAACTAATCACATGACAGACAATCCTCAGTGCTTCTCTCTACTCGAACAGCATGATCGGTTGCCCCCGGTCCTCGTTGCAGACGGTTCTCCCTCCCCGGTTCATGGGTCGGGAGTGGTTCATGTTACTCCGTCCCTTCGACTAGCAGACACTCTCTATGTCCCCAAGTTTCCGTGCAATTTACTGTCGGTTACCTCTTTATGCAAACAGCTTCAGTGTTCTGTGACGTTTACTTATTGTTCTTTTCAGGATCCGAGCTCCCAACGGACGATTGCTACTGGGACTGAGAGCGGCGGCCTCTACTTCCTCGACAACGTTTCCGCCTTGTCCGCCTTCTCATCTTCTTGTCCGGATCTTCTCCAGTGGCATCTCCGCCTCGGTCATCCTCCACCACGGATTCTACATCAGCTTCTGCCCCACCTCCCTCCCTCCAGTACTCTTCTCCACTGCGACGCTTGTCAACTCGGCAAGCATCACCGTTCCTCCTTCCCGCCGAAGCAAGGTCGAGGCTCTACTCGTCCGTTTGATCTTGTCCACTCCGATATCTGGGGCCCTGCTCCTACCCTCACCATTGGTCGGGGTAGTTCTTATTTTGTAACCTTTATTGATGATTTTTCTAGATGTACTTGGGTGTATCTCTTACGAGATCGCTCTGAACTTTTCGATGTATGACTCTCTTTTTATCACTTAATTAAAACTCAGTTTGGTGTTGGTATTAAAATCTTTCGCTCCGACAATTCTAAAGAATATCTGAGTCATGCTTTTACTTCTTTTTGTGTGCAACATGACATTATTCATCAGACTAGCTGTGTTTATACCTCCCAACAAAATGGGGTGGCGGAACGCAAAAACCGTCACCTCCTCGATGTTGCTCGCACGTTGATGACCCAGATGCATGTCCCTCGCTCATATTGGGGCTATGCTGTTCTCCTTGCCTGCTACCTCATCAATCGCCTTCCCTCCACAGTTCTCCACGGGAACACCTCATTCTCCATTCTGTATTCGGGCAAGGAGCCTTTTCCTCTCCCTTTCCGCATCTTTGGGTGCACTGCATTTGTGCATGCCCCCTCTGCCACCCGTGATAAGCTATCCCCTCGCTCCACCAAATGTGTCTTTCTGGGGTACTCCACCACTCAGAAAGGCTACTGTTGCTTTAACCCCGTTCTTCGTCAGCAGTTCGTCTCCGCTGACGTTACCTTCTTCGAGAATGCCTCCTACTTCTCGGCTGACTCCTCTTCTCTTCCCCCACCTTCTGATTCTCCTGCTATTCCCTTCGTTCCCTCGTCTTCTACTGCGATATCCACCCCTACCACGTATCCGTCCACTCCTCTCCCTCCACCTCTCTCTCCCACTTCTCCGCCACCGTCTCCCTCCTCTCCGCCGCTGTCGCTCTCTTCTCCCGGGCCAACTCTCTCTGCCACGGATGCTCCGGATGCCGAGGGACCCGCCGACCTGGATCTTCCTGCCGCTCTTCGCAAAGGGGTGCAGACGTGTACCCTACACCCCCTTGCTGCTGTTGTTTCATATGATCGGCTTACCTCTTCTCGCAGGGCCTTTGCCCTGACTATCTCTGCCACTGCCACACCTCGTTCCTACCAGGAGGCACTTGTTATTCCTCACTGGAAGATGGACATGGATGAGGAAATGGCGACCCTCACGGAGCGGGGTACCTGGACTCTTGTTCCTCCTCCCTTCGGTATTGATGTTGTTGGGTGTCGCTGAGTCTTTGTGGTCAAATTTGGATCGGACGGCACAGTGGACCGTTATAAGGCTTGCCTTGTTGCTAAGGGCTTTACTCAAACCTATGAGGTTGATTACTTTGACACTTTCTCTCCCGTGGCTCGTCTCAGCACTATACGGGTCCTTCTCTCTGTGGCGGTCAATCGAGATTGGCCTATTTCCCAGCTGGATGTAAAGAATACATTCCTTTATGGTGATCTTCAGGAGGCCGTCTACATGGAGCAACCTCCGGGGTATGTTGCTCAGGGGGAGACACGAGTATGCCGGCTGAAGAAGGCAATCTATGGCCTCAAGCAGAGCCCTCGAGCTTGGTTTGACAAGTTCAGCGACATCGTGGCGGCCGTTGGTTTTGCGCGCAGCTCTGTCGATCACTCGCTATTTATTCGCAAAACCTCCTCGGGACTGGTGGTTCTTGCTGTGTACGTCGATGATATTCTTCTCACTGGCGATTATCAGGAAGGGGTAGCCTTGACAAAGCGGCATCTTCGTCAACATCTGGTCACAAAAGATATGAGCTCTCCGAAGTACTTTTTGGGGATCAAAATCTCTCGGAAGCTCAACTCCTTAGTCCTCTCCCAGCGTAAGTATGCCCTTGATCTGTTAAAAGAAGCAGGATTGACTGGAGCCAAACCTGCCCGATGCCCCATGGAAATTTGAGAAGACAAAACCTGGACAGATGATTCGCCTCTTCTTTCAGATACTACGCGGTACAGGCGTCTAGTTGGTAAGCTCATATATCTCACAGTGACCAGACCCGACATTTTCTATGCTGTGGGCAAGGTGAGTCAATTCATGCAAGCACCTAGGGAGTGACATCTACAGTTCGCTTTGCGGATCTTGGAGTATGTTAAAGCAGCACCTGGGAAAGAATTACTCTTTCAGAAGAATAGTCATCTGAGGGTTGAAGCATACTCAGATGCGAGTTATGCTGATGACAAAGGGGATCGCAAGTCTACCTCCGGTTTTTGCACCTTTGTTGTGGGAAATCTGGTAAGCTGGAAGAGCAAGAAGCAGTCTGTTGTTTCCCGGTCCAGTGCTGAAGCAGAGTATCGAAGTATGACATCAACAACTTGTGAGTTAAAATGGCTACGGGCTCTCATGCTGGATTTAGGAGAGGTCTACAACCATTCTCTACCTATGTTCTGCGACAACAAGGCTGCCATATACATTTCCAAAAATCCGGTCTTCCATGAAAGAACCAAGCACATTGAGGTTGACTATCATTTCATTCGTGAAGAGATTTTGAAGGAACAAATTTGCACTCCCTTCGTCACTTCTGATAAAGAGCTGGCTGACATCTTCACCAAGCCAGTATCCGCCTCGTTTCTTCATATTTGTGACAAGCTGGGCATGATCGATATATATGCTCCAGCTTGAGGGGGAGTGTTGAAGTTGGAGACCGGGCGGTCTGTCTTGGCGGGTTGAAGACCGCGCGGTCTGGCGGTTTCCCTTCAGTGATTTGGTTGCTGTGCTGTTGCTGTCTGGTGTCCGAGCGGTCTAGCGGCTTCCCTCTGGAGACTTGGAGACCGGGCGGTCTAGCGGTCTCCCATGGTGATCTCTCTCTCTCTCTGGTGGTAGCCGAGCGGTTAGCCCTTCTGTCTAACCGCACAGCTTGTGCAAATTGTTTTGTATTAGTCCGCTTACTCCTGTAAATTTTTAGTCCCACATCTATTATTTGTATTCTCTTATCTCTGCTCCATTCTATATAAGTGAGGCCGTACCTTTGTAATAGATATCTTTTTTTCGGATAATAAAGTTTCAGTTAAACCACTTCCGGTTTGTTTTTGTTCGTCTTTGACACAGTCCTCTCTAATGGAATATTCAACTAATGATTCCCTAAAAGCATGCACATCAACAAACACCATGCCCGCTTGGAAGGTTATAGACTCGCTTTGATTTGATGGCATTTCGAATTCAAGTATATTAGATTCACATATCTTTCTTGCAGCTCCTTCACCCCCAGGGTTGTTGACCTCTACGTCTGATAATTCAAGATCACATTGGTCATTTGAATCAATGTTTGATAACACATCATTATCACTCACATCAAACTTATCAGAACTTAGTAATGCTTCCATCTTATCTTCCACGTTGGCGTTCCTCATGACTACAAAAACAGTATGTACACATAATTAGAAGAAATAACAAGATAAAAGCTCATTATATGCAGCCCCAAATAAAGTCCCAAATAAAGGCTCATTATCTGAAGTAAAAAAAATTTACCAAAGTAAAATTTTTTTACTGAAATAAAGTCCCAAATAAAGTCCTAAATTCTATGATGCCAGAGCCTTTGTCCAAATTTACTGAAGTAAAAAAAAATTAATTCATCCCCAAATAACGTCTCAGAATAATGTTGAATTTGGAGAAAATTTAAGAAATATGCAGAGGATTATGCTAATCTATATCACCATACTATACTAAGGCTTTACCGGACAACCTAGCGAACTGAAAAAGTATGACGGGAGAACTGAACGACCCTAAGCACTTGAGTCACGAGAGAATTCAAGAATAAAGAGGCTCACCTGAAGAAAACTGCAGGAGCTCGCTGGAAGCAGAGAACCGAAGCAGCGACAGGACGCAAGACTGGAAGCAAACATGTCGCGAGAGATGAAGAAGCGTCGTCACCGAACAAGGAAGCTTCACCGGACGATGCAGCCTCACTGCCCTAAAAATGCCACTGGAAATGTCGCCGGAAAATGGCGGTAGGCACCGGAGAGGGGAAGCGCGGCCGAAAAAACACTAAGCACAACGCGTCGCGGGAGATGAAGAAGCGGTCGAAGGAAAATGTAATTACTGCCTGATGGAGGAATAGCCGAATAGCCCGTGGTTTTAATAACTCTAAGGTTATTTTGGTCTTTTAAACACAAAAGTTATGTGTTTTGGATGGATTGGGCCTTTTGGTAAACTGTATAACTTATGAGGGGAGGTAATTGTAATTTTGAAACTAAGAGGGGTGCAACCTGTAATTATAGAAACTTATAGGGGAGGTACCAGTAATTAACCCTCTCTCTATATATATATATATATATCTTTATTATATAATACAATATACATATTTGGATCACATCATGAAACGCATCTGGACCGTCCGATCTCCAAACAATTGCTTCTGGCCGTTGGATCAAAACAAGGTGGCCTGCAATTATCCAAACCATACAAAATTTACTGTTCACTTTGATTTCAATCCCGATACCCACCCCCTCCCGCATCCGGTGCCCCACGGCTCACCCCGCCGCGGCGGCGGAGCCGCCGGCGGCCTGCCCGACGCCCACCGGCGGGTTCGCCTCCCTCCGGCGAACCCGCCGGGGGTTGTCCGGCGGCGAGCGGGCAGGGCCACCGCCGCCGCCGGACAACCCCCGGCGGGAGGCGAACCCGCCGGTGGGCGGCGGGCAGGCCGCCGACGGCGGTGGGGTGAGCCCGTGGGGCGCGGGATGCGGGAGGAGTTTTTTTTTTCTTTTTTTTTTTAAATTTAATGATTACTTTAATAATTATTATATTTTTATAATTACTAAAATTATACTTTTAATTTAATAATTATTATACTTTTAAGCCCGACGGGGGCGGGCGAAGCCCGTCGGGGGGCAGGCGAAGCCCGCCGGGGCCGGCGGTGGCCCTCGCCTGCCGCTCGCCGCCGGACAACCCCGGGTTCGCCGGAGGGAGGCGAACCTGGTGGTGGGCGGCGGGAGGCCGCCGGCGGCTCCGCCAGCGACGGCGGGGTGAGCCCGTGGGGCGCGGGATGCTGGAGGGTTTTTTTTTTTCTTTTTTTTTAATTTAATAATTACTTTAATAATTATTATATTTTTATAATTACTAAAATTATACTTTTAATTTAATAATTATTATACTTTTAAGCCCGCCGGGGGAGGCCGAAGCCCTCCGGGGCCGACGGTGGCCCTGCCCGCTCGCCGCCGGACAACCCCGGCGGATTCGCCGGAGGGAGGCGAACCCGCCGGTGGGCGGCGGGCAGGCCGCCGGCGGCGGCGGGGTGAGCCCGTGGGGCGCGGGATGCGGGAGGGGTTTTTTTTTTAATTTAATAATTACTTTAATAATTATTATATTTTTATAATTACTAAAATTGTACTTTTAATTTAATAATTATTATACTTTTAAGCCCGCCGGGGGGCGGGCGAAGCCCGTAGCGACGCATCGAGAACGGGCGGAGCCCGTTCGAAGATGCTTATATATATATATATGTATGTATATATTTGCGTCACAACACCCGTAGCATTAAATTTTGAAGGCCAACACTTGGTAAACTCTGCTTCAAAATGATAGGAGGAGCTGACATCAAAGGATCAAAAAACAAACGTCGTTATGATTGCTTGGCTTCCACAAGCCAATTATCCATGTGGTAACTTTTCCACAAGCCAATTATCCATGTGGATCAAAAAACAAACGTCGTTATGATTGCTTGGTTTTCAAATTTAGAGGGCCTAAAGATGCATAAGTCACACCTTCACGGTTCGTATTCATACGGGAAACATTTGCCCTTTTATTCCCCCACAAGATTACTGTTCTCGTTGGGTCGCTTTAGGACACCTGTCGCTCGTTCTTGTGCTAAAGCTGAATTTAGAGCTATGAATTATTGTATATGTGAAGGGATGTGACTTCGTACTCCCATGAATGATCTAAGATTACTGGAAACAAACCCTTTTAACTTGTACTATGACAACGAGGTCGCGATCATCATTGTTCATAACCCCTTTCAGCATGATCACACTAGGCATGTTGAGCTTGACATATATTTTATCAAAGAAAATATTGTGAAAGGAATTGTGTGCACTCCTTTTATACACTCAAAAAGGCAACTAGTTGATGCACTCACAAAGGGATTAAGCGAAAAAATGTTTGTAGAGCTTATTAGTAAGTGGGTATGAATAATAGTAGATGCCAAACTTGAAGAGGAGTGGTAGAAGTATTTTGTATTATTTTTCTGTTTTCAAATATGACACGTCCATGTACGACATCTACCATGCAAATGAGTTTTCTTTTCCTCGTTGAATTGCAATTCTTTTTTTCTCTGGTTGCACATAACAGATAGATCTAATTTTTCAGTTTTTTTGGTTCTTTGGAGTAGAATGATCGTGAGATATTTATGATTATCTTATTTAAGTAAGCTTAACTTCTTCCACGAATGTCTTGTTGAAGATAAAATTTATCAGAATTATGGTTTATTTTTTGTTGAATATTTATAAAGATCTTTTTTCTTTGCCCAACTTTTGTCTCTACACAATATATTATCATTTTATGTTCTGTTTTATTTCCCTTTGCAGTTCAATTATCTATCATCACATAATATATTAGGGAAACCTCAATGGAATTAATGTCTATTTGACCCTATGCAAGCATGCACAAAAATTGTTAGCGTCCTTATATTAGTAGTGATATATCATTATATACGCAAATATTGAGATAAAACTTAGTTAGGGGAAACCAGCTTGACTATTATAATATTTATGTACCATTATAATTTATACATGTTGTACGTGTCAATTCTTTTTGTGTTAAGCTCGGTATTACAGCTTCTAGCAGCATTGGTGTTGATATGCCTGATCTGCTGGGTCTACTTCTAATATATCAGCAGTGTTTCATGTTTGGTTATCTGGATCATCATCATTAGTAGTCTTCTGTGGATATTTATTTCATTACAATAGTATCTACAATACTCCTTTGTCTGCTAATGTTTGTCATCACAGCGTGGTTGTTATTATAGTTAAGTTGTAAGTTTCCTTATTTATGCCTTCTATTTATTCTTTTTATAGTGGTATATGTTTTTTTTGCTGTGATCAATTAACTTAGTGTTTTGCCTTGTTATTACAAGAGGTCCACTAAACACATGTTCAAAATCTTCTTGTGCCCTGGCAGGGAGTTTCTGTCATGATGGTTGCTGCTGGTGCTGAACATTCTGCTGCCATAACAGAAGATGGCGGACTTTATGGATGGGGTTGGGGTCGGTATGGGAATTTGGGCTTAGGTGACAGAAATGACCGCCTTGTACCAGAAAGGGTTTCTTCTAATGCCGTATGTAACTAATGCTATCTTCCATACAATTCTAATTAGATGTGCAACACCCTTTCATTGCCGTTCAAATAAATTACATCTCATACAGTGCCAGTAATTCCTGCTGTCTGATTTCAAATCCTCAAGAATTGCATTTTCTTAGCACATTGTTAAGAGTATGGGCTTCATTCAACATCAAATAAATGAAACATGTGTTGTGGAAATTTTAAGCAGTTGTGCCTCACGTGCTTATGCTTTTGGGTAGAAAGTAAAGTTGATCACTGATATATTTGGCGCTACATTGACTTCCTATTGGTTTCAATTTCTCAACAAGTGGTATTAGAACCAATGATTCAGTTGAAATCAAATATGTTCACTCTGCTTGCAGCTTCCGTGTGTCTTAGGTTCCTTCAACCATAGTTTAGCAAGGTTCAAAAATGGACAACTTCAATGTTGACTTAGTTGAAAGATACTTATTATTATTTACAAGTCATCATTTATTATATTAGTATTTATATGTGTAAGTGGGTTCAGTCCCACATCTTGTGTTAGACTTTATGAGTCTCTTGTAATGCTATAAATATCCCCCTTTGTGGATGAATGAAGACACGGATTATTCCCCTCTTTTCTAATTTAACTTGGTATCAGAGGCTCAAAAAAACCCTAGCCGAATGATTCGACTCTTCCTCACGCCGCTCCTCCCGTTCATTCCATGTTGCTATTTTGTTCGCGTTTTATTCTTCCCGCTCATGCGGCTTTCCGGCGTATCGGTCGTTGTCGCCGACTGCTGAAGGGGTCGACGCCTCCGCCCTCCCGTGACGCCGCCGTGTCTCCTCTCTTCTGATGTCGCCGCCAGGCACATATCCCGCCTCCTCTCTCAATCTCGCCCGAAGATCCAACCTTCCCTGATCCCGTCGGGCGTTCATTCTTGTCCGACGGTTTCTCTCTTTCGTTGATCTGACAGCTAGAGGGGTCAACGCAGATCGTGCTTTTTTTTCGGTGGCTCCTGCTAGTGTGCGTCCCTCTATAGTCTCCTTCTTAGTCGCCACTTGTTCTCCCAGAGACTTTTGTCGTCGTTCCCGTTCTCCGGCTCGTGTTGTTGTGATGTCTGGTGGTTCTTGCTTGCTGCGTTGTACTGCGACTCTTGTCTGACCGTTCCTGAGTGCTGCGATGTCTCTGTTCACTGCCTGAGATAGTCTCTGGTTCCTGTCGATATGAGTGACTCTTCTACCTCGTCGCCGGGTGTGATCGGCCTCAGATGGGTGACCCTCAGCGGTCCCATGGTCACTCTGGTTCCTTGAAGATCACTACGGTACCATTGGATGACACAAACTGCCTCGAATGGTCAAGGTCTGCTCAATATGTCATTCACAACCATCAAATGTTTGGCTATATTGATGGAACAGTTAAGGAGCCCCCCAAGACTGATCCCTCCTGGAAGCGGCGGGACTCCGAAAACTCTCTGGTTGTTTCCTGGCGTCTTCACTCGATGTCTCCGAAGGTCTATCAGAGTTACATGCTGATGGACTCCGCCCTCGAGATCTGGACACACGCCCGTGAGACATACTCGTAAATTGGCAGTTCTACATAGGTCTATGAACTTACTCGCCGCATTTATGAACTGCGGCAAGGTTCTATGACGGTGTCGTCCTTTTTTCGGAGTTTGAGTGCTTCTATCAGGAATTGGACTACTTTGCGCATTTCACTCTTGCATGCACCGCAGATGCTGTCCAGTTGCAACGACGGGAGGACCGTTTTCGTCTCCATGTCTTCTTGATGGGACTGCACACGAAGATCGATATGGTGCGGATACATATCCTTCACCGTTCCCCTCTCCCGTCTCTTCGGGAGTCCTTCAACAGTGTCCTTGGTGATGAATATCGTCAGAAGTCCCTCAGTGTTAGTTCTCCTCCTGATCGCTCTGCTCTGACTAGTGTTGGTCGTGGTCATGCTCTTAGTCCTTGCTTGTCTGCCCCTACTTGTGGTTATTGTGGCCGCAAAGGCCACACTTGGTAGGTGTGCTACAAACTCCATCCACATCTTTCCCCTCGTGGCTGTGAATGTGGTCGGGGCCGAGGTCGTGGGGGTCATCGCCAGGATGGTTTCAAGTCTCAGGATGCTGTTTACTCTACATATATCTATGAAGAGACCTCCCGTGCTGTTTCTGGGCAGCTCACTGCTCATGAATTGGATGTTTTCCATCACCTGCGCCACTCTCAGCCTGATCTGTCACCTCGTGCTTCTGCTTCCCTTGCTCCACTGCCTCATCTTCCAAGTGGGTGATTGATTCTGGTGCCACCCACCAGATGACTCGCCCCTCTTCAGGTTTTCTCTCTTATTCTCCTTTGTCTGGTTAGGACAAAGTCATTTCTGCTAATGGCTTGTTGTCTCCTATTGCTGGCAAAGGTCATATTTCATGTTCCCCAACTATTTCACTTCCATCCATTCTCTATGTTCCCTCTTTTCCTCAAAATTTATTCTCCATCAACAATATTACTCGATCCCTTAACTGCTCTGTGACATTTCTACTGATACATGTGTTTTTAGGAACTGGGTACAAAGCGGAACATTGACAGTAATTGGAACCGCAGTGGTCTATATTACTTGGACCTTCAGCCTCCTTCCCAGGCCTTCTCCCGCTCTACTGTTACAACTGATGATGTTTGCCGCTGGCACCCGCGCCTTGGACATCTGTCTCCTACCTATCTTCAAAAATTGCTTCCTGCTTTTTTACAAACTTTTGTAAGTGATGTATGTTATATGTCTAAACATGTGTAACATAATTCATCACATTTATGTTCACCTAGTATCACCCTGTTTGCTGTTATTCATTCTGATGTTTGGGGGCCATCTCCCATTTTATCTGTATCTGGCTTCCGTTGGTTTGTCACTTTTATTGATTGTTTTGCTCGTACAACATGAGTGTATTTGTTAAAAAAAGAGTAACGTTTTCTCCCGTTTTCATACTTTTCATAAAATGTTTCATACCCAATTTAATGGCTCTATTCGTGTCATTCAAAGTGATAATGAGGGGAATATGACGATCGCGGGGTGTTTGGCTCATATTTTACTAGTCATGGTATCGTCCATCAGACCATGTATAAGACCCCCCTCTCCTCAGTTCAATAAAACCGACAACAGCGGGAGATCCTACCGCACACCACCGCCAACACACAACGCTGAAGGACCAACGGAGACACACCCATCCGCAATTACCACCCTTCAGTTTCCCACCATTGCCTTTTGATGTTGATGTTAAGCGAGCAACATTACTCACAGAGTAAGGGAAAACAATTCCCCCGTGGAAGTCACCTTTAAGGGGTGCTTATTCGCACTTAGCGGTATGCACAATGTCATAGCGGAAGTTTAGCTTACACATAAACTCAATACTTAAAACCTGGGCAAGCCTTTCCCATCTGGGTGACATTCTCTCCATCTAGGAGCTAACAGTCACCCGCATCTGTCACCCGTGCTAATGACAGGTTATTAAAACCACGTATAGAATCCAATCCCTATTAGAATCAAGTGTAATAGTATTTATAAGGACGTAGATATGGAATTTTTATTTTGGGTCGAGGCGGTCTTCCCGTAACCACCTCCTACGTACTCCGTCTCAACCTACATATGGTCTCAGACCCACGTAGTTCTATAGTTTCGCACGGGTTGTCTTTCCAGACCGTCCACCATGCGGGTTGCCTCAGAGTAAATCTCGTCGACCATCCCTTATTCTTCCATGACACATTTCCCGAAGGTACATTTCGACGACACATATGTTGAGGGCACAATCTAATCCCGAAGGAATCACATCTCAGTGGCTCAACTTATTCCCGTAGGAAAAATATCTCAGTGGCTCAACTTATTCCCGTAGGAAAAATATCTCAGAGGCGCAACTTATTTCCATAGGAACAATATCTCGGAGCCATAACTCCTTCCTGTAGGAATAGTAACTCAGTGACACAACTTATTTTCGTAGGAATAATATCTCGAAGGCACAACTTATTCCCGTAGGAGTAGTAACTCGGCGACACAAATTTTTTAAGTAGGAATAGTAACTCGAAGGCACAACTTATTCCCGTAGGAGTAATATCCCGGATGCACGACTTATTCTGTAGGAATAACATCTCAGAGGCACAACTTATTCCCGTAGGAATAAAATCTCGGAGACATAACTTATTCTCGTAGGAATAGTAACACGGTGACACAAGTTATTCCCGTAAGAATAGTAACTTGGAGGCACAATTTATTCCTGTAGGAATAATATCTCAGGTCACTTTTTTTGAAGGCATTGTTTAGATCCCCGTGGGTCCTTTTCCAACGTAACTGTAGAAATAGGCCCAAAACCTTGTATATATTCATTCAAGTAATAGTTACAAGTATACACACACTTATATAGGAGAAGAAGGAAGGGAGAAATTCTAATACATGATGTGGGACTAATATAAGGAGAGAGAAAGAAGAAACAACATGGGCCCTTAAATGAGCTTTTCTAACACTCCCCCGCAAGCTGGAGCGTACAAGTCGTAGGCACCAAGCTTGGATAAGAACTGATAATATAGCGGCCTGGAGAGAGCTTTCGTCAGGATGTCCGCAACTTGGTCGGTAGCAAGAACATGCTCCAAATCTATCTTCTTTGACTGTACCTTTTCCCGGATAAAGTGACAGTCAACTTCGATATGCTTTGTTCGTTCATGAAAAACCGGATTCTTGGCAATATGAATTGCTGCCTGACTGTCGCAAAATAAGGTTGCCGGAGATGAGAGACGAACACCTAAGTCTCCCAGAAGGCCTTCAAGCCAGGTTAGCTAAGAGACAACAACAGCCATAGCCCGGTACTCGGCTTCGGCAGAGGAACGCGCAACCACTTTCTGTTTCTTGCTACGCCAAGTTATGAGGTGTCCACCAAAGTAAGTACAGAATCCAGTTGTGGAGCGCCTATCATCAATAGATCCTGCGTAGTCAGCGTCAGAACACGCGGCAAGTGATAGAGATGTGGATGGATTGTACACGAGTCCTTGTCCGGGGGCGATCTTGAGATATCGAAGGATGCGCTCGACAGCTTGAAGATGAGATGTCCGAGGAGCGTGCATGAAACGGCTCACAACTCCCACAACAAATGAGATGTCTGGTCGAGTCACTGTAAGGTAGATCAGCTTCCCAACCAAGCGTCTGTAATATTCCGGATTTGTAAGCAGCTTGTCAGAGTCAGAGTTATGGGCCGAGAGCTTGTGATTTGCGTCCATAGGAGTCTCCGCAGGTTTGCACCCAGAATAACCTGCATCACGAAGGAGGTCCATACAGTACTTCCTTTGAGATAATACAAGACCATCAGGGCGTCGGGCGACCTCGGGCCCAAGAAAGTACCGAAGGTTGCCCAGATCTTTGGTCTGAAAGGCAGAATTCAACTGTTCCTTGATCTGTTGTATTCCTGCCAGGTCGTCGCCAGTAATCAGGATATTATCGACGTAGACCAGAAGAATCACAGTCCCGGTTGACCGGTGTCGGGTGAAGAGAGAAAAATCAGCCGAGCTCCGAGTGAAGCCACTAGCACATACCACCTTACTGAACTTTTCAAATCACGCACGCGGGGACTGTTTGAGAGCATAAATGGATTTCCGAAGATGACATACCAAAGACTCCCCCATGGTCTCAAACCCGGGAGGCTGCTGCATATAAACGGTCTCCTGCAGATCGCCGTTGAGGAAGGATTCTTAATATCCAGTTGATAAAGTGGCCAGTGACGATGAACAACCAAGGAGAGAAGAATGCAGACCGTGTTCAATTTGGCCACGGGAGAGAAGGTTTCCTCGTAATCAAGGCCATGTTGCTGAGTAAACCCCCGTGTCACAATACGAGCTTTCAGACGGTCGATAGTGCCATCCGCCGCATGTTTAATGACAAAGACCCATTTGTAGCTAACAGAGGTGTGACCAGCAGGAAGAGGAACCAGATCACAGGTCTGGTTAGCCCAGAGAGCCTGCATTTCATCGTGCATAGCAGCCCGCCATCCTGGGTGGTGAAGTGCCTCCTGCACATTGTTAGGTATAGAAATAGAGGAAAGGGAGGTGACAAACGCGTAGAGAGGCGGCGTTAGCCGATGTAGAGAGACGTAGTTGGCCAAGGGATGAGCTGTAGAGACGGGAGCGTGATCTACCGTAGCCGAGCTATCGCTGGCAGCAGGGAGCTGGGTCACGGGAGCATCCTTGGATGGACGACGAGAGTAGACACAGATTAGTGGTGGAGGAACCCGAGGAGGAACGGGGGAGAGGAGGAAGAAGACGGCACAGATGGCGTGACCGGTACAATAGGCCGGGGAAGAGAGGGAGCAGAAGACGAGGTGGTGCTGGGTAAGTGGAAGGGCTGGTCTTCGCAGAAGGTGACATCCGCAGAAACAACCAGCTTGCCGGTAGTAGGAGAGTAGCAGACGTACCCCTTTTTAGTGCGGGAGTAGCCAACAAACATATACTTGGCGGCCCGATGAGCAAGTTTGTCGGAAGGAGGGACAAGAAGATGGACATAACAAATACACTCGAAGATCCGTGGTGGGAGAGAGGTGAGGGGGATGGAGGGATAGAGGAGTTGGATGAGTGAGGCAAAATCAAGGACAGAGGAGTGAAGGCGGTTGATGAGATGACAGACGGTGGAAACAACAAAGTTCCAATATTCGATGAGAACGTGCATTTGGAACATAAGAGAGCGGGCAACATCGAGAAGATGACGATTTTTGCGTTCTGCCACCCCGTTTTGTTGAGGGGTATACGCACAGGAAGTTTGATGGATGACACCAAAGTCAGTGCAGATAGTGGAAAAGGCACGACCCGTATACTCTCGAGCATTATCAGTGCGAATGACTTTGAGAGGGGTGGCGAACTGCGTACACATCTCAAGTAAAAAGGCGCGAAAGACAGGGAAGTTCAGTGCGATCATGTAGTAAATAGAGCCACGTGGTACGAGAGTAATCGTCAATGAACGTGACAAAATACCGAAAGCCAAAAATACTAGGGATCCTATAAGGACCCCAAATATCAGAATGAACTAACGATAAGGGAGTACTACTCCTGGTAGAGGCAGGGGGGAAAGAGGAACGATGTTGTTTGCCGTAGATACAAGATTCACAGGAGAACTCCTGTAAAGGTAGATCAGGGAGAGCCCGCTTGAGAATCGGAAGGGGAGCATGTCCAAGGCGGCAATGCCAATCAACAATGGAGATGGCGGAGAGAAGAGGTGGGGGGATATCCAAGATGTACAACCCATTCACCATCTGTCTCTTACCAATGGTACTCCGGGTGCGGCGATCCTGCATAAGAAAAGAAGAGGGTGAAAATGTAATACAACAGTCAAGGTCGTGTGTGAGACGACTAACTGATAATAAATTGAAGGGAGACCCCGGAACGTGAAGAACCGAGGAAAGAGAAAGGGTGGGCGTAAGCTGAAGAGCAGCGGAGCCAAAGACTGGGAGGGTGTCACCGTTGGCCACAGTGATGCGAGCAGGATGAGGCGTTGGGAGATACGCTGGGGGCTTCTGGGAGGTGATATGGTGAGTAGCGCCGGAATCAACGATCCAACAAGGATTAGGAGAGAGACATGTGATACCCTCCGTAGAGAAGGACACAACAGAGGTGACAGCTGAGTCATCAGGCGCCATGCGGTGAGCAGAAGAGACGACCGGGCGGCTTGCAGAGAGGAGGCCGGCCGGCTAGCAGAGAGGAGGCCGGACGGCTAGCAGAGAGGAGGCCGGGCGGCTAGCAGAGTGGAGGACGGGCGGCTTGCAGGGAGGAGGCCGGGCGGCTTGCAGGGAGGAGGCCGGGCGCTAGCAGGGAGGAGTCCGGGCGGCTAGCAGGGAGGAGGCCGGGCGGCTAGCAGGGAGGAGGCCGAGCGGCTAGCAGGGAGGAGGCCGAGCGGCTAGCAGAGAGGAGGCCGGGCGGCTTGCAGAGAGGAGGCCGGGCGGCTTGCAGAGAGGAGGCCGGGCGGCTTGCAGAGAGGAGGCCGCGAGTAGGAACTCGAGCGGCTAGAGGAGAGAGACCGCGAGTAGGAACTCGAGCGGTTAGAGGAGAGAGGCCACGAGTAGGAACTTGAGCGGCTAGAAGAGAGAGACCGGATGGTTAGAAACAGACAAACCGCAAGCGACAAGAGGAGCCGCGAAGAGAAGTGGGGCCCACGGAGGAGAGGAGAGGCTATAAAAAAAGACAGAGGGGTGGATCCACGGGAGGGAGAGACGAAGAGGAGAGGTCAGCGGCTTAACAAGGAAGAAGCTGCTGAAAGAGGAGACGGGTAGAAACAGACCGCTACCCGTGCGAGTTAGAGGAACAAGCCGCAGAGGAAGAGCGGCTTGGCGGAGGAGCCAAGCCGTGCGGTTAGGCGAAGGAGCCAAGCCGTGCGGTTAGAGAATGTGAAACCGCGAGGTCGGGAACCTGGGTCTGATACCATGTAGAAATAGGCCCAAAACCTTGTATATATTCATTCAAGTAATAGTTACAAGTATACACACACTTATATAGGAGAAGAAGGAAGGGAGAAATCCTAATACATGATGTGGGACTAATATAAGGAGAGAGAAAGAAGAAACAACATGGGCCCTTAAATGAGCTTTTCTAACAGTAACAATATAATTTCTATCGAATGCGAATACATCATAAAATACGACGCGATAAAAATAAGGTAATTCAAATAGAAACCTTCATAAGTCAAACAAACCAACGTCAAGATAAACAAAGATTGAGTCAAAGGCTGGAGTCTTATCCCGCTCAAATAAACCCGTAAACCATAATTATTACTATATGACTCTAGTAAGCCCCAGTCCCTGGCTCGACTTATCATATGTCGCGGCCTCTTGGGTTACACACCAATTTGATCACAAAATAACTATAAGAATTTATACCCATTCAGAAGCAACTCTTGTGCTTTAAATCGACAATTTGCCAAATATCAAACGATTTGTTAAGTGGTTAAGGTGTCAACCTCAATCGCACACTCTACTTTATCAAGAGAGTCGATCGAGTCCCTCACTGTTTGGACTTGACCTTCATGGAATTTCTCGTCACCATGTCAGCTATGAATCACGAGTAAAACCAATTAAAGAGCCTTATCCCCTAACTCACTCGCTCTGCTCTACTGACATGAGTGGAGACCTAGTTCCGCACTATATAGGGTTAACCCTGAAGGGAATCTCATCTTCAGGTTATCTCTTAACAAAAGAAGAATTGAAAAGAAATAACCATCAAATTGTTCGCTCTGCTCAACTGCCAAAACTTTATGAAGATGCTTACCCTCAGACTTGTCTACACTACTCTACCGACAAGAGCGGCGGCCAGTCCGGGTCTAACTAGGGTCGACCCTGAAAGAATGCTCCGTCTTCAGGTCAACTCTTAATTTTTTTGACAAAACTGAATAACGCAAAGCATCGAACTGTACGCTCTTCTTACTGACAAGAGTGGCGACCAGTTCGACATATTATAGGCAATATTAAAATAAAAGCCAAAACCTCAATCTGTCCGCTCAACTCGCAGAGTGACAGCCAGTTTGGTAATAAATAAAGACAGTACTAAAATAGAAGCCAAAACCTCGATCTGTCCGTTCTACTCCATGAGTGGCAGTCTGTTCGACAATAATTAGAGGCAATATTGAAATAAAAGCCAAAACTTCGATCTGTCTGCTCAGCTCGAAGAGTGGCAGACAGTTTGATAATAATTAGAGGCAGTACTGAAATAAAAGCCAAAACCTCGATTTGTCTGCTCTGCTCGGATAGTGGCGGTCAGTTCAGCAATAAAGAGAAGTAGTACTGAAACAAAAGCCAGAACCTCGATCTGTCCGCTCTGCTCATACAGTAGCGGCCAGTTTGGCAATAATTAAAGGTAGTTGTACAACCCCGTATTCGCTGAGCAGGCCCTCTCAAGCAGGTTCAGGGCATTGAAGGACGTTCGGGCCCAAGAATATACGGTTGACGAGTGAGGAAGGCTGGCCCGCACTCGCCCAGCGCCCAAAGGGGGGATTCGCATGGATTCAAAAAGGTAGTAGAGGCGGATAGATCCTCAGGCGAGTGCGATTTTTATCAAGCACTCGCCTAGGCCTCGCGCTTTAACGTGAATGGTTGTCAGGTGGACATTCTCTCTTCAGAGAATCCTGAGGAGGCGAGTGCATTGTTCTCCCGGCACACACCCCTTTGGGCGAATGGTTCTTTCATGGACCTCTCAGCGCCTTCAGTTCCTTGACATTGAGTGAGGCGAGTGCACTCATCGCCTTCAGCTCCTTGGCATCGAGTGGCGCTTATCCTCTCAGCGCCTTCAGCTCCTTGGCGTCGAGTGGAGCTTAGCCTCTTAGCG
Source organism: Platanthera guangdongensis (assembly GCA_039583875.1). NCBI lineage: Eukaryota > Viridiplantae > Streptophyta > Magnoliopsida > Asparagales > Orchidaceae > Platanthera > Platanthera guangdongensis. Next base: position 218,095,853 of record CM077158.1, on the reverse strand, counting down.
CCTTCAGTTCCCTGGCGTTGAGTGAGGCGAGTGCACTCTGTGTCTTCAGTTCCTTGGCGTTGAGTTAAGTGAGGGTGGTAGGGGCTCCGGAAGAAACTCCTCGACTGAAGTGAGCGTCACAGTGGGGGTGGGTGGAGCTAAAGTGCTCGTCGTGAAACTGAGAAGATGTGGACTAACGAAACACCTAACCTTGGGTTCCACTACGTGATATGAAGTGAGAAGGTATGCAGGAGCAACATAATATGTGCTTGTTGTCACCTCCAGGTTGTGAACAGTGGTGCACAACCCACGCAGATTCTATCGGGCGTCAGTAGTGACGCACTTAACATCTCTCATCAAAGCTTTAATGTGTGCGTCTAAATCACTCATCATATTTTTTTTAAAACGAAAACAAAATGTAAACCTAGAATTTGAAAATGACCGGCGCTCGGCTATCCCATGATAGGAGTGAGATATCCCAGCAGCCACACCAAACTAATGTGATTTAAAATTAGGTCTAGAGTTTTGAAACTGATAATTGCGACATGTTTAAAATTAATGTGGCGCGAAGGATTTCACGAGCTATTTTTAAACCGATAAAACAACCCTAAGCGTCGCTCGCGAACGTAGGATTACCGCACGTACGTTTTAACGTTATGAAATCACGATTCCATAGGCATAACATTCACAAAAGTGGCAACCACGGATATAAAATAACGGTAATTGGGAGAATAAGAAAACTAAGGCAAGCTCTAATGACCACTATTCATTTAAAGATTTAAGCATAAAATAAACTTGAGGATGGAGCCAGGAGAAGCGAGGTATACCCAAGACGGAGAGGCAGTGGCTAGAGCTGTAATAATCAGAGAACTGTACGGTGGCTGGAGCAAGGGGACGGTGGCTGGAAGAGTGATGAGTTTGCTGGAGGAAATTGCTGGAGCAGGGGAGACGCCACTGCTGACTAGAAACAAGGAGGAGGCTGGCCGGGAGCGATGAAATCGCAGGGGAATCTCTGAATCCAATGGAGGAGGGAGCTGGTGGGGTCGCCGAAACCCTAGATAGGTTCTGCGACTGTGCCGGAGGAAGAGGAAGCGCTTCCCAGTCGGCGGCGGATCAGGAGGGAGGGGAAGAGTTGGATTTCGTCGGATCCGTCGGGGAAGCTGCCGGAGGACTCGTCAGAGGCTGGAGGAGGGGTCGCCGGACCTTGGTAGGGCATTCAGGGGTGGCGCTGCTAGCGGTCGATGGAGGGGAAGGTGGCGTCGAGCGGTTCCGACGGGAGCTAGGCGGCGCTGGAGGGGAAACCGACGAAATCAAAAGTGATTCGTCAGTTTCTATTTTCCAGCCGGCTGGAACAGTGAGGGGGGGATTGTTTTTAAAGGGATAGGTTTAGGGTTTCACAATTGGAATATTTTGGGCTATTGGCACACCATGAAATTGGTTTGATGTTTAGAGGGCTTTGAGAATGGGATGAATAGGCTCACTCAAGTCGGAGATTTCAAAACTTATAGATGTTTAAAAATAAAATAGTTAATTAAATTAAAGCTTGCCCTAAGCTAGAGATGATATCGAGTCGAGTACGAGCGATTTTGACTCGGCTCGAAATCAAAAATTTCGACTCGAACTCGGCTCGAAATCGAAATTGATTTCGAGTCGAGTCAGCTCGACTCGAAATGACTCGATTCCGAGTCGGCTCGAAATCGAATCGGATCAGCTCAAAACCGAATCAAATCGACTCGAAATTGAGCAATTTTTTGTTTTATTCCTATTTTGCTCAAAATTAAATTGAGAAATCTATAACTTTAGCAAATGAAACACTTAAAGGCTAAATTTTTTTATTTAGATTTAAATTTCTTATTTTTAATCTTAAAATAAAATTATATTAATAAATACATAATTTTTTTAATTAATTCAAGTTGATTTGAATCATATTTCGAGCGATTCAGGGCTGGCTCGAAATCGACTCGAAATCAAATTCGAGTCAAATTGAATCGAATCAAATTGAGTCTAATCAATTTTAACCGATTCCGATTCGGCTCAATTTTCGAACGATTTTCGAGCGACTTTCGAGTTTCGAATAATATGCTCAGCCCTACCCTAAGCTAACCAACCTCCTACAATGACCGGACCTATGCATTTAGGGTCTCGTTGGCCGGTCACACAAACGAGCCAAACAAAAATGCGCGAACAATATGCGCGATACAAAATACACAAAAAGCGCTAATACATGCGCAATACAACTCTGCGCTACATAATAATCCAAAAAATTGCGCAAAAATGTGCGCTACAATAATAAAAGACATGTGTGATAAAAATAATAAAAACGACACGACGCGGGTTGCATCAATTCTCCCGGGGTTGAAAGAGCTCGACCCCGACGAGACTCGATGTAACCTGCAAGTAGAAAGTCCAAGTGTCGATCGAAGAGATGCTGCATACAGTCCTGCTGATGCCATGACTGCAACTCAAAACCTGCAAGTAACCTCTCATCGCAAAAACTCGCAATCCATTAGTTAAAATTTCATGCCTAATATTTAAATAAACAGTAATCATTAGAGCTTTCAGAGGATGACAGGGGCGGTGTGCGGGGAAAACATGTGGTAGTAGGGGGAACATGAAGCAAGTGGAATCAGCCCGTGAAATCAGTAACTCATAACGCATCATACTCTCGTCTGATAGACACCTACGAACGTCAGCTAGACCAGGATCGTCTATAATCATGATTTCACCCGATGAACTTCCGCTCGAGTCACAAAATTTTAAACAGATCCCAAAATTGGCGTGTAAAACTTTCCAAAAGAATCCTTTGAAGCGGGTGTCCCGATGGGGAGTAAAAAATCTAAGTGTTGTCTCGACTCCCTCAAGACTGCAAAACCTAGAAGTGTCAGGACGCAAACGGTAGTGGTGTAGTGGTGTGATATGTTGTCCTATACCCATAAAGAAGTGATGCAAGCAAAAGGCGTGCTCGCCAAAAACAAAATCAACATAGGGTGGTGACTCGAGGACCACAGGTGAGGGACCACTAAACACAATGTCTGTGGGCTCAAGGGTATATGGTGGTAGTGGGCTAAGAAAGTCAAGTCACAAGACGCACGAGTCTGTCACCCAAGATGTGGGCCTCATCACTAACCAACTCTTCTGGGAGAAGAGAAAGCGATGATGTGTCATCTGAGGTGAGTGACACATCACTAGTAAGTCCTCCCTGTAGTGGGGCCTCGGGAAACCACTCGGCGACTGAAGGATGTGAGTCAGTCGGGGAAAGTGAGCACACCCTGTCAATCGGGAGGAAGGGATAAAGAGGAAACTCATCTTCCTGGAGCAGGGGCTCGGGAAGAACATCCTCGATCGAAGTGGGTGCCAAAACGGAGACAGGTGGAGACACGACTTCAGTCAGGGTGGTGGAAATAGGAAGAAGCTCTTCTTCCTGGAGTATGGGCTCAGGAAGAACATCCTCGATTGAAGGGAGAGCTGTAGTGGAGACACGTGGAGTCGCGACATCAGTCGGGGTGATAAAGATAGGAGGAAATTTTTCTTCCTGGAGCAGGGGCTCCGGAAGAAACTCCTCGACTGAAGTGAGCGTCACAGTGGGGGTGGGTGGAGCTAAAGTGCTCGTCGTGAAACTGAGAAGACTTGGACTAACGAAACACCTAACCTCGGGTTCCACTACGTGATATGAAGTGGGAAGGTATGCAGTAGCAGCATAATATGTGTGTGTTGTCACCTCCAGGTTGTGAACAGAGGTGCACAACCCACGCTGATTCTGTCGGGCGTCAGCAGTGACACACTCAACATCTCTCATCAAAGCTTTAATGCGCTCGTCTAAATCACTCATCATATTTTTTTAACGAAAACAAAATGTAAACCTAGAATTTGAAAACGACCGGCGCTCGGCTCTCCCACGATAGGAGTGAGATATCCCAGCAGCCACACCAAACTGATGTGATTTAAAATTAGGTCTAGAGTTTTGAAACTGATAATTGCGACATGTTTAAAATTTTTGTGGCGCGAAGGATTTCACGGGCTATTTTTAAACCGATAAAACGACCCTAAGCGTCGCTCGCGAACGTAGGATTACCGCACGTGCGTTTTAACGTTATGAAATCACGATTCCACAGGCATAGCATTCACAAAAGTGGCAACCACGGATATAAAAATAACGATAATTGGGAGAATAAGAAAACTAAGGCAAGCTCTAATGACCACTATTCATTTAAAAATTTAAGCATAAAATAGACTTGAGGATGGAGTCAGGAGAAGCGAGGTATACCCAAGACGGAGAGGCAGTGGCTAGAGATGTAATAATCAGAGAACTGTACGGTGGCTGGAGCAAGGGGACGGTGGCTGGAGCAAGGGGACGGTGGCTGGAAGAGTGATGAATTTGCTGGATGAAATTGCTGGAGCAGGAGAGGCGCCGCTGCTGACTGGAAACAGGGAGGAGGCTGGCCGGGAGCGATGAAATCGCAGGGGAATCTCTGAATCTAACGGAGGAGGGAGCTGGTGGGGTCGCCGGAACCCTAGACAGGTTCTGCGACTGCGCCGGAGGAAGAGGAAGCCCTTCCCAGTCGGCAGCGGATCAGGAGGGAGGGGAAGAGTTGGATTCCGTCGGATCCGTCGGGGAAGCTGCCGGAATACTCGTTAGAGGCTGGAGGAGGGGTCGCCGGACCTTGGTAGGGCATCCAGGGGCGGCGCTGCTAGCGGACTTGGAGGGGAAGGTGGCGTCGAGCGGTTCCGACGGGAGCTAGGCGGCGCTGGAAAATAGAAAGTGACGAATCACTTTTGATTTCGTCAGTTTCCCCTCCAGCGCCGCCTAGCTCCCGTCGGAACCGCTCGACGCCACCCTTCCCCTCCATCGACCGCTAGCAGCGCCGCCCCTGGATGCCCTACCAAGGTCCGACGACCCCTCCTCCAGCCTCTGACGAGTCTTCCGGCAGCTTCCCCGACGGATCCGACGGAATCCAACTCTTGCCCTCCCTCCTGATCCGCCGCCGACTGGGAAGGGCTTCCTCTTCCTCCGGCGTAGTCGCAGAACCTGTCTAGGGTTCCGGCGACCCCACCAACTCCCTCCTCCGTCGGATTCAGACATTCCCCTGCGATTTCATCGCTCTCGGCCAGCCTCCTCCCTGTTTCCAGTCAGCAGCGGCGCCTCCCCTGCTCCAGCAATTTCCTCCAGCAAACTCATCACTCTTCTAGCCACCGTCCCCTTGCTCCAGCCACCGTACAGTTCTCTGATTATTACAGCTCTAGCCACTGCCTCTCTGTCTTGGGTATACCTCGCTTCTCCTGGCTCCACCCTCAAGTCTATTTTATGCTTATATCTTTAAATGAATAGTGGTCATTAGAGCTTGCCTTAGTTTTCTTATTCTCCCAATTACTGTTATTTTTATATCCGTGGTTGCCACTTTTGTGAATGCTATGCCTGTGGAATCGTGATTTCATAACGTTAAAACGCACGTGCGGTAATCCTACGTTCGCGAGCGACGCTTAGGATCGTTTTATCGGTTTAAAAATAGCCCGCGAAATCCTTCGCGCCACATTAATTTTAAACATGTCGCAATTATCAGTTTCAAAACTCTAGACCTAATTTTAAATCACATCAAGCTTAGCCTCTCAGCGCCTTCAGCTCCTTGGCGTTGAGTGGAGCTTAGCCTCTCAGCGCTTTTTGTTCCTTGGCATTGAGTAATGCGAGACCGTTCCGGAACCATCCAAAGTGGAGTGCCGCGAAGGCGAGTGTTTGGCTTCCCAGCACTCGCTCCTTTAGGCGAGTGGCGCCTTCATGGTCCACTCGCCTAGTGGGGTCCAGAGGTAAAATTACTTGGATACCCTTGCAGGGCTGCATATTGCCTTCCAGAACAACGGAGTTTGGATGTTGGCAGACCACTTTTGGCTGCATATAATCATTCAGAGCAGCGGAGCTACGCTATATATAGGACAGGTTGTAAAAACTATAAATAGGCCCAATGAGCTATCTCAGAAGACAAGCTTTCTAGTTCTCTTACTCTTGTCTTATAGCGCTTTCTAAGGTGCCCTTAACTCAGCACTTGACTAAGGAGGGGAATCACTTTAAGATCTTCCGGGTGTGTGGTGGGACCTCCGTGCTGGAGCCTTGGGTAAGTTCTAGGTCTTCACTTTGCCAAGCTAACTAGGAAAAGTAAATGTGCGATCACCCTTTCCCCAAGGGTTTAGACTCCATAGAAGCCGGTTTTTGGTTTCAAAATTTTGGTGCGGTGAGCGTGGAGAGTGATCAGCACCGAAAAACCTTAGCGAGCTCAATGACTGGAGGCGAAGGGCAAGGTTTTGACCAGGCCGACTCACCACTCCCTCCCCCTCTCGCCACCCGAGGTATGTTTGAGGACTTCCGACAAGAAATGCGGAACCTCATAACCTTCGCACTCACCGCTCGCTGCGAATGCTCGACACCCCCGGTACCAGTGGCCGCAGCCCCAGCCCTAGGCGAGAACGCTCTTGTTTGGCGGCCTGGGAAGGAAGCAGCGGCAAAAGGTAGTGGGCGAGATCTCCCTGGGCGAGATCTCGCAGGGCGAGTCCTGTTTCCCGGCTCGTCAAACACGGGAAGGTCTGGCGAGATGGAAGCGCGTGACCGCCCGACTCACCCGGCGAGTGGCGGGAGCCCTTTCAGCGAGTTGGTCTCGTCTGCCCCAGTTCCAGAGGGGTTCCGCGAGCCAGACGAGCCTGTCCGGCACATCCAATGGTTTGATGATGTGGTTTCTATCACGCAGATGTCAGATGCCTTCAAATGCCGACTCTTTGTCATCACCATCAAGGAGAAGGCAAGGGATTGGTTCCATTAGCTGTTGTCCAGCTCCATCTACTGTTTCGAGGACCTACGCCGGGGGTTCTTGTTGAGGTTCACCACTTCCAAGAAGAGGAAGAGGGAGTCAGAGTCCTAATTTCTCGTCAAGCAGGGAGTGAACGAGACCCTGGGGAGCTACGTGGAACGGTTCCAAGAGGAGGTCCTTCAGGTCCAGGAGATGCCAGGACATACCTTGATGATGGCCTTCACCCTGTGGCTGCAGCAGAGATTATTTAGGATGAAGCTGAAGAGGGTACCGCCTCTCTCCTACGTGGAGCTGATGGAGAGGGCAGTAAGGGAAGTCGACGAGGAGGCGTCGAACCCCGTGTTTGCGAGGAAGTTGGCCAGGTGGACCGCAGAGGAGGATCCTAGAGGTGGCAAGGGCCAGGAGGTGCGGAGGCCGAGCCCAGGCAGATGGAGCAGCTGCAGCCGAGGTGGGGGCGACAGGAGCCAAACAATCGGCTCAGCTGGAGGTAGCCGGAGTGACAAGACCAGGGCCAGCAGAGAGGTTTCCATGGAGGAGACAACCGCCAGGGGGGCCAGGGCCAGTTCAACCCTCCAGGCTGGAGGCAGGGCCAGAGGCCTCCTCTCCCCGATCAACATCAGGCTATGACAATAGCCCTGGGGAGGAGGAGAGCCCATCAGAGGAGAAGGCAAGGAGGAAGGGAGGAGTTTCCCTATTGCGACTTCCATCAGGAGGAAGGCCATGCAACGACCACGTGCCCGAAGTTCCTCGAGATGAAACAGGGAGCAACAACACCACCAGGAAGTGCGGATTGAGGAAGTCCTGCCCGGGGCAGATGAAGACAGGTGTGAGGACCGGGTCGATGTCGGAGGCCGCGGAGGGATCAAAGTGATCCACGGGGGGGGGGGGGGGGGGGGGGGTTGAGACCGCCCGCAAGGCAAGCCTCCATACCATGTACCGCTCGCCTCCACATCCCTAGCCCCACCCCCGGAGGAGAAGATCACCTTCTCAAGGAAGGACATGCCGGATCATGAGGATCCATTTTGCGACGCGCTGGTGATACAGACCGCGGTCAAAAATTTTACCGTCTCTCGGATTCTCATTGACAATGAGAGCTCGGTCAACGTCGTCTTCAAGAAGGCGTTCAACGCGATGAAGGTGGAGGCCAGGAGGGTGTTGGCCTCGGATGGTCCTCTCTTCGGATTCTCCAGGGATAGGAATGAGGTGGAAGGAGTGGGACTCCATGTTACCCTGGGGGGCCAGTCCAGAAACTGCCGGTTCGTCATCGTGGACGCCCCAGCAGCTACAACGCCATATTCAGACGACCCCTCATCAACGCCTTCCGTTGTGTGTCCTACTCGTTCCACCAGTGCCTCAAGTTCAACGCCGAGGGCGTCCAGGTCTGGGTCCGGGGAGATCCCTAGGTAGCGAGGGAATGCTACGTGACCGCGGTCAACTACATCTCCTGGAAAGGAGGAGCCGATGAGATGGAGAGGAGGATGGAGGAGCTGTCGGGACAGGAGGCCGCAGGCGGAGATGGGGAGATGGAGGTGAAAGAGGATGAGGTCCGCACCCACGTGGAGGTGGCGGAGGAAGTGCAGGAGGAGTCGGCCGAGGTGATGGCTGTGGAGGAGGCTGATGAGGAAGTTCTTGCCCCAGGCGAGGGGGCCGTGGCGAGTGGGGAGACCAGTCCCGGTTGGAGGCGGCATAGGAGGTAGTGGAGATGGAGGTTCTCACCCGAGAAGGCAGGATGGAGAAGGTGCGCGTCAGCGGAGGGCTGAGCCAGGAGGACCAGAGGAGGATGTTGGAGTGCATCAAAAAGAACATCGACATCTTTGCATGGAGCGCGACGAACATGCCGGGGATCGATGCCGATGTTGCATGCCATCGCCTCAACTTGGATCCAGGAGGCCCTCCCCATCCGTCAAAAGAAGGGGTCTACCGCGGATAAGCTGCCCGAGCCCATCCGAGAGGAGGTGGGTAAGCTCCTCAAGGCCGAATTCGTTTCAGAGATCCAGTATACAGGCTGGATCTCCAATGTTGTAATGATCAAAAAAGGGGATGACCGCTGGAGGATGTGTGTAGATTTCTCTCTTTTGAATAAATTATGCCCTACGGATTGTTATCCCTTGCCTCAAATCGACGCGCTAGTTGACTCAGGCGTCGGTTTCTCTCTAATGAGTTTCTTGGATGCTTTTTCAAGTTATCATCAAATCAGGATGCACCCGCCTGATGTAAAAGATGTCTCCTTCATCGTCGGGGACCAGTGCTACTACTACAAGATGATGCCTTTTGGACAAAAAAATGCAGGGGCAACATATCAAAGGATGATGGACCGGGTCTTCCAAAAGTAGAAGGGGAGGAATCTGGAGGTGTACGTGGATGATCTTATGATCAAGAGTCAGGACGTGGACTCTCACCTCCGGGACATGGAGGAGACCTTCAATACCCTGCGGAAATACAAAATGAGGCTGAACCCCTTGAAGTGTCTTCGAGGCAAGCAGGGGTAAGTTTCTAGGCTATCTCCTTACTCCCGCAGGTGTAGAGCCCAACCCTGACAAGGTGAGGGCAATCATGGAGTTGGGGTCGCCTCGGAATGCCAAGGAGGTCTAGCGCCTGACGGGGAAGTTGGCAGGGTTGAGCAGGTTCCTCTCTCGGGCAGGAGAGAAGTGCTCCCCCTTCTTCAAAGCGCTAAGGGGAAATTAGAAATTTGAATGTTCTAAGGAATGCGAGGAAGCGTTCCAAGCCTTGAAGAGGCAGTTGACCCAGGCCCTGCTGCTCCAGGGACCAAAGGAGGGGGAAGATATATCCCTGTACCTTGGGGTCGGGGCGAGGCCTTGAGCTCTGTTCTAGTCCGGGAAGAGGGTAAGAAGCAGCTGACGATCTATTATGTGAGTAGGGTCTTGAGGAAGACAGAGCTTCAGTACCCTATCTTGGAGAAGTTGGCTTTTGCCCGGGTTATCTCAGCTCGGAGGCTCCGTTCGTACTTTCAGGCACACTCCATCCGGGTGGTGACTAACCATCCCCTCCGCAATATTTTTGAGGGGGTGGAGCATTCGGGAAGGTTGGCAAAGTGGTCAGTGAAGCTGAGTGAATTCGATATATCCTTCGTTCCCCGCCTCTCGATCAAGGCTCAAGCGATGGCCCGCTTCCTGGCTGACTATGTGGTTGAAGTAATAGAAGCCGAGCTCATACACTCGGTTCCTTAGAGGGTGAAGGTCGATGACGCGTCAGGGAGACACTCTTTGGGGGCGAGAGTGATCTTGGAGAGTCCGCAGGGGACGAGAATCGAGCAGATAGTGGTCGTTCACTTCCCCATTACCAACAACCAGACGAAGTATGAGGCAGTAAGAGCGGGGCTTCGTCTGACAAGGGAGTTGGGGGTGGATAATGTGGAAGTGCTCACAGATTCTATGGTGGTGGCCTCCCAGATCAATGAGGAGTTCGAGGCAAGGGAGCCTACTCTCCAATTGTACTTGGCCAAAGTGAAGGGGGTCATCATCATGTTCCAAACGTTCTCCATCTGTCATGTGCCGCGGGAGGAAAATGAGCAGGTGGATCAGTTGGCCAAGCACGGACCCTGAGTGGGAGGTACCATCACCGACTTGTTCCGCCCTTCCATCGAAAAGGGAGAGCTGATGGAGGTGGACCAACGCCTCTCGTGGATGGATCCTTTTGCAACCTTCCAAACGTTCTCCATCTGGGGAATGGATTTGGTAGGACCCTTCCCTCAGGCCAGCGGGCAGAGGAGATTCTTGCTAGTCATGATCAATTATTTTTCTAAGTGGTTGGAGGTGAAGGCACTGGCCAAGGTGACTTCCCAGGTAATCAAAAACTTTATATGTGGGGAGATCATCTGCCGGCATGGATTGCCTCAGGCCATTGTCACGGACACTGGGCCGCAGTTTGTCAGCGCTGAGTTTATCAACTTCTGTGGCCAACTTGGGATTGATATCAGGTTCTCGTTGGCCCATCATCCCAGGAGTAACGACCAGGTGGAGGTGGCGAACAAGATCATCGTGAATCTCTTGAAGAAAAAGGTGGAGAACTTGAAAGGAAGTTGGGTGGAGCAACTTCCTTCAGTCCTCTGGGCCCTGAGGACCACCCCCAATACAGCCACCGGGGAAACTCCCTTCAAGCTCTCCCACGGCTGTGAAGCTATGCTTCCAGTTGAGTTCGAGGTCCGGACACCGCGGGTGGTGGAAGCAAGGGAAGGCAGAGAAGAATGGAGGGTTAAGAATGAGGATGAGCTGCGACTCTCCTTGGACCTGATAGAGGAGCTCCGGGATGTGGCTGCTATCAGGCAAGAAGAGGTCATACGGAGGATGACTAAGTACTTTGACAAGCACGTCCGGATCAGACAGTTCGCGGAATGGGATTTGGTCTTGAAAAGGTGGATGCAGCAGGAAGATCAGCTGCCGTGGGAAAGCTCAAGTCGAACTGGGAGAGTTCATATAGTGTAAAAGAAGCATTGAGGTCAGAAGGGTATCTCCTCCGGAATGTGGAGGGCGTGACCCTAAGTCACACCTGGAGTGGTGATGACTTGAAGCGTTTCTACCCATGAATCATGTACCTACATCCCTTTTGTAAATATGAAATCTCTCGATCTTTCAGCTTTTCTTGCGATAGAATTTGTGACATGCCATGTTCATAAAGTAGACCCCGAGCAGATCTTGCTGCCAGGCTCCCATCTAGCTGGCCGGGCTGGATGTCACTCGAGTGAGTCTACCCTGACCCCGAGCAGATCCCGCTGCTAGGCTTCCATCTAGCTGGCAGGGATGGATGTCACTCAGTGAGTCTACCCAGACCCCGAGCAGATCCCGCTGTCAGTCTTTCATCTAGCTTGCAGGGCTGGATGTCACTCGAGAGAGTCTACCTAGATCCCGAGCAGATCCCGCTGTCAGACTTTCATCTTGCTGACAGGGCTAGATGTCACTCGAGAGTCTTCCCATACCCCGAGCAGATCCCGCTGTCAGGCTCTCATCTAGCTGGCAGGGCTGGATGTCACTCGAGAGAGTCTACCCAGACCCCGAGCAGATCCCGCTGCCAGACTCTCATCTAGCTGGCAGGGCTGGATGTCACTCGAGAGAGTCTACCCAGACCCCGAGCAGATCACACAGTCATGCTCTCATCTAGCTGGCAGGGCTGGATGTCACTCGAGAGTCTACCCAGACCCCAAGCAGATCCCGCTGTCAGGCTTTCATCTAGCTGGCAGGGGCCGTAGGGCTGGATATCACTCGAACGAGTCTACCCAGACCTTGAGCAGATCCCGCTGCCAGACTCTCATATAGCTGACAGGGCTGGATGTCACTCGAGAGAGTCTACCCAGACCCCAAGCAGATCCCGCTGCCAGACTCTCATCTAGCTGACAGGGCTGGATGTCACTCGAGAGAGTCTCCCAGACCCCGAGCAGATCCCGCTGCCAAGCTCTCATCTAGCTGGCAGGGTTGGATGTCATTCAAGAGAGTCTACCCAGACCCCGAGCAGATCCCGCTGTCAGGCCTTCATCTAGCTGGCAGGGCTGAATGTCACTCGAGAGTCTACCCAGACCCCGAGCAGATCCCGATGTCAGGCTTTCATCTAGCTGACAGGTCTGGATGTCACTCGAGAGAGTCTACCCAGACCCCGAGCAGATCACGCTGTCAGACTTTCATCTAGCTGGCAGGGCTGGATGTCACCCGAAAGAGTCTACTCAGACCCCGAGCAGATTCCGCTGTCAGGCTCTCATCTAGCTTGCAAGGCTGGATGTCACCCGAGAGAGTCTACCCAGACCCCGAGCAGATCCCGCTGCCAGACTCTCATCTAGCTGGCAGGGCTGGATGCCGCTTGAGAAAATCTACCCAGACCCCGAGCTCCTCCCGCTGTCAGACCCTCATCTAACTGACAGGGCAGGGGTCCTCGGTGGATGTCGTTGATGCTCGGGAACCAAGTCCCAAACTGCTCTTGCCAGTCAATGAGGCTTGAGTTTAGGGAATTTGGGGGGGGGGGAATACAAGGTTTCAAAACGATCTCGCCAAACAAACAGGAGGCAAGCGAGTGCGAGTGCTTGTGGTTGTGTCTTACGAATTAAACACCTAAGTGCGCGTGATCCGATATGGCTAGAACGGCACAAGACCCTATCCTAAGCAATGAGTTCGAAAAGCCAAACATCCTCAGCGCGCGAGAGTCACTGATGTAGGAACAGCGCGAGACCTGGTTCTATATATTGAGTTAGCAAAGACTGCAGGTCGGCACGGCGAAAGGTTGATCTATGGTTTCGCGAGATGTCTCGACCATGAGCTACCTAAGCCGAAGCGCGAGTGGGGTATGTTTTCGCACAATATCATTCATAGTTAAATCAGACGCAGAAAGAAGATAAAAAAATTTACAGCAAAAATCACATTTCATTTATAGTTTGATGGTTATATTTAGCCAAAAAATGGTAAGGCCCAAAGAAAAGGAAAGAAGTACAAAAATTGTAAACCGAAAACCCTAAGACGATGACGCCGATCCCTCGCTCTAGCCGGAGCATGCGGCACTGTCTTCAGGCTCAGGGATGGGCAGGAAGAGTTCCAGGAGTAAGATCTCGACCGTCACCTTCTCGCCATCGTTGTTCAAGAATCCAGCCCACCTCATCACCTGGATCGAATGCCTCGCCGCCACAATATCATTCTCCTGCATCATCAGCTCGATCTCATGAGCCGTGTACATTAGGGCCTTCTTCCTTTCGCTCGAGGGGGGAGGGACCAGTGAATCGATCCATTGCTGATTCTGGGCCCTTATTCTCCGGTTCTCCTCCTCGAGCTGGGCAATGCGCACATCGTTTTCGGCGACAGGCGCGACATCCTACATAACAATCAAAGGTTAGTGCGAGAACAATATTCAGTGAGTACGCAACAAAGAAGGAAGGCTTACCACTCCAGCCTCTCGCAAGGCGAGGTCTTTCTTGGCGGTGTCCAGTTCCCGCTTCAGGGTTGTAACCTCTTTGCACAGCATGGAACACGCATCGCTTACATCTGCTAGTTGTTGCGAGAGGCGGATGCCGCGGCGGGTGACATACGGGCGAGCTCGATGACGCAGAACTGAGCTCGCGAGCTCGCGTAGGCGAGTGACCTCATCAGCGCTGTGTCGTAGTAAGCGGCACTGTCCCGCCCATACATGCCGAATGCGAGTGCATAGGACTGTCTCGAGACCATCTCGCCCTCTTGCCAGGAGGAGAGTATAGTGGAGATGGAAACCCTGTTGTCTTCCCGGTCCCATACCAGCAGGGGCTCTCTAACGTCATCAAGCACCCTCTCGCCCAGGCCAAAGCTCCTATGGTCCTTAGGCCCGAGTTTTTCTTTTGCTGCCGAGGTCCGCTAAACTCGCCCGTCCCCTTCTCTACAGTCTCGCCAGCATCACTCGCGGGGGAATCTAAGGCGGTCCCCTTGCCCTTGGGGAATCTAAGGCGGTCCCCTTGCCCTTGGGGAGAACTGTTGTTTGTTGCTTCTTAGGAGGTGGTGGAGGGGAAGTGTCGGGCTTTCGCTTCTGGCCGCTTGATCTCGGCAGCGATTTCGTTGGGCCTCTGCAGGTCGCAGCGGCATCCTCGGCACATGCCATCACAGAAGCGAGTGCGGTGCTGCCGGCAGAGGGAGGATTGAGAGGGAGATCTCGCACCCCTGCACAGGTATCGTAAGTTAGAAAAATTCCCAATCATCTTTAAAAGTAAACGAATGCGAGAACTACCTTTCCCGGCGAGAACTGGAAGAAGCGTGTCGATGTTCCTCCTCAGAAAGGGAACGTCGAATTCCTGCCCAAGGAGGAATTGGTGAAGCCTGGAGTCATTACCGCCGAGATTGGGAGAGCGTATGTAGATTCTTCCTGTTGGACTGGCTAAGGGGGAGGTTGCCGAAGTTACCAGAAACAAAGATGAACTTCTTGACCCAGTTATGATTTTTGTTGGCGAGACCTTTCGCCTTAAGGTTGTTGCCAGAGAAGAACGCGACCCCGTCCCTCTTGGCGCGTAAGTTGAATAGTTTGCGGAAGACGGGTAGGCTGAATTCCATTCGCTCCGACCACAGGTAACAGGCGAATGCGACTAGTAGGGCTATGGAGTTGGGGTTGAGCTGTGCGGGAACCACGCCGAAATAGCGGAGGGCTTGGAGAATCTCGGACCAAATGGGGAGGCGAAGCCCCACTTCGAAGTGCTCGGCAGGAATGACGAGTTCATAGGGCGTGAAGTTGTTTATCGATTCATCTCTCCCCCGATGTCGCGCGGTGAAGCCCTGCGTAACGTAGAGGTTCACGAGCGAATGATACTCCTCCTTGGACAGGTTACAGTTCACGAATGGGTAATCGGCGAATGCAGCCGCGCACTTGGTTCGTCCTTCGGTATCCCCTATCATCTCGCTAGAAAGGAAAAAGAGAGAAAGGAGGCGAGTACAATAAAAAGAAAGATGACGAGAGATTTGGAGGCTATTGAATGCGATAGCTAACGTGGTAGGTGAGGGTCTATTTATTGAAATTTTGGGCAGGAAAGGGCCCAGGCATGGAAAAGTGCAGATAGCATATTTGCTAGATCCCGCCTCAGATCCCTTCTTGGACAGTTGGACCCTGGCGAGATCTCGCACTCCCTCACTCGCGCTGTTGTTCTAGGCATATATGACAACAAATGTAAAAACATACGCAGGAACAGGAAGAATACGTGGCGGAAAAATAAAGCGAGATCAAATAAAGAATACACAGTCACAACACATCGTCCATACTCGGCATAATTGCCGGCAGTCATTATTATACAGTTCAGATAAAATAAAACTAGAGTGGGAAGGCGAGTGTCGGTAGGCCCACCAGGGGCCATTACTACCGTCCCCGACCCCGCCTTCCTGCCCCAGGCATTGCGCGAGCATAATGGAGGGAGCGAATGGTTTGAAGTTCCCGCTGAGCAAGGTGTAGTTGATCCTCGGCTCTCGCTATGTGAATGCCGGGGTAGTCTGTCCTGCCGCCGGCTTCTCCCCCCAGATTGACGATCAGTTGCGTGTAGCTGTTTTCTAAGCTTAGAAGCCGCTCCTCGGCAGACTCCTGGTTCTCCTGCACCCGGTTGGCTATCTCGCGCAGCAGTAGTGATGGCTTTCGAAGTATCTCGGCCAGCTGCCGTTTTATCCCCTCGGCATCTTTCGGGTCACCTAAGTACTCAACAATCGAACCCTGAGAAGGGAGAGGCGAGATCTCCTCCTCGTCAATATCAACATCGGTGGACGAGTTCTCGCGGAAGCCTGCGTTAAATAGTGTTAGGTGTGCCTGGTTTTCACGCATGTTGCAGAAAGCGAGTAAGGTTCGTTACCTGGTCCGGTACTCGCATCCTTGTCGAGAGGTCGGCAAGAAGTGCTGGGCCGCCCTTCGAAGGAAGCGGTGAATGTTATGTTTCCTTTCCCAAGCCTGGGGTGAAAGGTTGTGGGTTCTGCAGCAGAAGTGTTGACCTGCGGAAGAAGGTTGGGTATAGTATCCACTGTAGGCGGATGGCCCAGGGCGGGATCCACAGACATTTGGCGAGTAGGGGATCTCGGCGTGGGAGCTCTTAATCCCGTAGTTTCAAAAGGGGAGGCTACGAAGAAAAGACGGGTGAGGCAGATGGTGAAAGGCTAGAAGATAGAAGAAGGCTTACATTTCTCTCGCAGGGGAACATCTGGTCGGAGCGGAGAGGTGACCTCGGGGGCCGTCTCGCCATTCCCGGTCCTGAGCGAGAGCGGTTCAACACTCCCTTCTCCATCTCCTTTCTTCTTCGGCGGAATATGCACGCTGAGCGTCAGCATCTATTTTTATCCAAGCAAGTAGTATAAAGCGAGCAAGAATACCAGAGGAATCCCGGAGTAGGAAGGTTCCTGCGAGACTGACTCATCTCCGGTCAGGTCGCGTCTGACCACTTTGGCTTTCTTCATCTTCGGGGTCGATCCGGGGACTTTGCGTGTAAGCTAAGGGGCGAATGAGCCCATCGAGGCTTTGTACTTAGCACAGACAACGTTGAGGCGAACTAAAGCTTCCTTCGAGAGCGACATTGTAATGGAGGCGAGAACCTAGAAAGTGGAGGGGCAAAATAGTCTCTGCCCTGGTTAGAAAATTTATAGAGCCATGGAGGGGCCCACCAAAGATTCTCTTCCAGGTCAGCAAACACTCAGCGAATGCTTGATGTTGGATGATTCTTTCCGAGCTTTGCGAAAGCTCGCAAAGAGCGGGGATTGTGTACAACCCGATATTCACTGAGCAGACCCTCTCAAGCAGGTTCAGGGCATTGAAGGATGTTCGGGCCAAAGAATATAAGGTTGGCGAGTGAGGAAGGCTGACCCACACTCGCCCAGCGCCCAAATAGGGGATTCACATAAATTCAGAAAGGTAGTAGAGGCGGATAGATCCTCAGGCGTGTGCGATTTTTATTAAGCACTCGCCTAGGCCTCGCGCTTTAACGCGAATGGTTGTCAGGTGGACATTCGCTCTTCAGAGAATCCTGAGGAGGCGAGTGCATTGTTCTCCCGGCACTCGCCCCTTTGTGCGAATGGTGCCTTCATGGACCTCTCAGCGCCTTCTGTTCCTTGGCGTTGAGTGAGGCGAGTGCACTCAGCGCCTTCAGCTCCTTGGCGTCGAGTGGAGCTTTTCCTCTCAGCGCCTTCAGCTTCTTGGTGTCGAGTGGAGCTTAGCCTCTCAGCGCCTTCAGTTCCTTGGCGTTGAGTGGAGCTTAGCCTCTCAGTATATTCAGCTCCTTGGCGTCGAGTGGAGCTTATCCTCTCAACGCTTTTTGTTCCTTGGTATTGACTAATGCGAGACCCTTCCGGAACCATCCAAAGTGGAGTGCCGCGGAGGCGAGTGCCTGGCTTCCCAGCACTCGCTCCTTTAGGCGAATGGCGCCTTCATGGGCCACTCGCCCATTGGGGTACAGAGGTAAAATTACCTGGATACCTTTGCAGGACTGCATATAGCCTTCCAGAATAGCGGAGTTTGGCGGTTGACAGACAACTTTTGGCTGCATATAACCATTCAGAGCAGCGGAGCTACCCTATTTGTAGGGCAGGTTGTAAAAACTATAAATAGGCCCAAGGGGGTACCTCAGATGACAAGCTTTCCAAGTCTCTTACTCTTGTATTATAACGCTTTTTGAGGTGCCCTTAGCTTAACACTTGGCTAAGGAGGGGAAGCGCTCTAAGATCTTCCGGGTGTGTGGTGAGACCTCCGTGCTAGAGCCTTGTGTTAGTTCTAAGTTCTAAGTCTTCAGTCAGCCAAGCTAGCTAGGTAAAGTAAGTGTGCGATCACCCCTTCCCTAAGGGTTCGGACTGTACAGAAGCCGGTTTCCGGTTTCAACAGTAGTACTGAAATAAAAGCCAAAACCTCGATCTGTCCGCTCTGCTCGAAGAATGACGGCCTGTTCAGCAATAATTTAAGGGAATACTGAAATAAAAGCCAAAATCTCGATCTGTCCGTTCTACTCGAAAAGTGGCGACCAGTTCAGCAATAACTAGAGGCTGTATTGAAATAAAAGCCAAAACCTCGATCTATCCGCTCTGCTCGAAGTGTGGCATCCAGTTCGACAATAATTAGAGATAGTATTGAAATAAAAGCCAAAACCTTGATCTGTTCGCTTTGCTCAAAGAGCGGCGGCCAGTTCGACAATAACTAGAGTCTGTGCTGAAATAAAAGCCAAAATCTCGATCTGTCCGCTCTCTTCGAAGAGTGACGGTCAGTTCGACAATAAATAAAGGCAGTACTGAAATAAAGGCCAAAACCCGATCTGTCCGCTCTGCTCGAATAGTGATGGCCAATTCGGCAATAAGTAGAAGCAGTACTGATATAAAGTCAAAACCTTGATCTGTCCGTTCTGCTCGAAGAGTGGCCATCAGTTCGACAATAACTAGAGGTTGTACTGAAATAAAAGTTAAAACCTCGATCTGTCTGCTCTGCTCGAAGAGTGGCGACCAATTCGACAATAATTTGAGACAGCACTGAAATAAAAGCCAAAAACTTGATCTGTCTGCTATGCTCGAAGAGTGGCGGACAGTTCAACAATAATTAGAGGCAGTACTAAAATAAAAGCCAAAAACTCGATTTGCCCGCTCTGCTTGAAGAGTGGCAGCCTGTTCGACAATAAATAGATGCAGTAATTGAAATATAAGTTTTAACACTTACCCACGTGAGTGATGCTCCACCATATAGTGCTTGAGGGAGGGCTGTCCCTTCATAAAACATGTTGTAGCATGACTTTTATCAAAATAAAACTATATCAAGCCTTATGATTTGCGTAAAAACTTGCGCATATTTTACAAACTAACGCTTCGTTTGGCGTGGTAGTGGCGGTCGCGAACGCGATGATCTTGAACCGTTGTTCCTAAACGCCCGACCTCTTCCAAAGTTCATGCATTTTACGCTCAAACTAGTTTATTTTCTTGATAGCGGTCATAACCTGTCTTGCCAAACATATATTTAAGATACTACATTTTTGACCCAACTTGCCAAAGCAAATAAGCCCCGTCGAACAGGGCCTAAAATTTCGTAGCAAGTGCAACTCCCTGCATGATTGCCATATATATATATATATATATACATACACTAGTGCCCGACACGGGGCTCCGCCCCTATGGCTACGCGCCACAGTACCCGACCCGTGACGACGGATTTCGCCCGCCCCCCTGCGGGATGCGCCCGCGCCCGACACGGGGCTCCGCCCCTATGGATACGTGCCACAGTACCCGGCCCGTGACGGCGGGATGCGCCCGCCCCCCGGCGGGCTGCGCCCGCCCCAAGAGGGCACAACTTATTTTTAAATATTATATAAATATTAATATACAAATATTAATATATAAATATTATTATAATATAATATTTTAAAAAAATATTTAAAAATATTATAAAAATATTGTTACATAAATATTATTATAATATTTTAAATATTAAAAAATATTTTAAAAAAAGCCTAAATTAGGCGGGATTAAATCCCGCCTAAGCAGGCAGGATTTAATCCCTCCTCACATAGGCGGGATTAAATCCCACCTAAATCCCGCCTCACATAGGCGGGATTTAATCCCGCCTCACATAGGCGGGATTAATCCCGCCTCACATAGGCGAGATTTAATCCCTCCTGTTTAGGCGGGATTAATCCCGCCTAATTAATCCCCTCTGGAATTCTATTAATCCCAGGCGGGATTTAGTTCCACACCGCCGGTATGGATAGAGTTTTTGGGTATATATTGATTGCTTCCCTTTAACAATTGTTGGCAGAAAACTCTTGGGTTGGTGGGTTTGCTTGGCTAGCGGGCGGGCCTGGCTTTGCTTTTCTTGTTATAACGGGCTTTCATTTGAATGATTTTGGACTTCATTTTGGATTGAGTTGATGTGTTGTAGGGTGCCCTAGAAAATATGCTGATTTGAGAGACCCTATATAGGTTTAGGAGACCTAATAAAATATGAATGGTCCCGATTCGTTGTTGCGATCAACGGCTGCGATCAAATATTTGGTTTATATTCAACGGTCGTGATCTGATTTCGATACATCTTTATAATAGATAAAGATATATATATATATATATATATATATATATATATATATATATATATATAGTACAGGTGGTGCGTGAGGCGGAACTAGAAAGCTCGCAGCCTCCCACGGCCACCGTCCGGCTGGCGGTTCGTCGTGCCCATACCGGCGGTGGTCCGGCGGCCTGGCGCTGCCTCCGGCTGCCAGGCAAAAATATTACATAGAGCTGAGCTCTTGGGCACCGCCGAAGCTCTGCTCTCCGGCGGTGCCGCTGCCTGAAACTTCCCCAGAGAGGGTCGCCGCTCCCTCTCTGGCGGCGTATGGCCTTCCACCGGGATAAGAGGCCCTGGGGAGCCTTCCATGCAAGGTGGCAGAGAGAGAGAGAGCGACAGAGGTGGCTATGGAGTCCTGGGTCCTCTTCTTCATCTCCGACAGTGGTTTGGATGGCGGGGTTTGGCTTGTTTGGAGTCGGGTTGAGCTCTGGAGGTGGAAGTGCCTTTCCTACTTAGGGGGGAAGGGCCTTTTATAGAGGTGGCCGAGAGCTCCCTCCTCCCAGGTTACATCAGCTTGCCAACCAACTATGGTTGAGGTGGGGGAAAAGGCAGCTGCATAACCTTAATATTGGCATGGTTTAATTGGCTTAACCAATCAGAGAAGACCCCGCGAATTGTGTTTCTTTGGCTTGAGTGGATGAGTGGTGAGGATTTAGGCTTCGTTTGGGAAGACTTATTTTCACCGGTCAAGCGGTTACGACCGCATGAATCGGACCTTAATTATGGTCCGGTTCATGCGGTCATAACTGCTTGACCGGAGAAAATAAAGTCCCCTCAAATGGAGCCTTAGTTTTGGTTTGGTGCAACCTTAGGTCTAACCCCATGGTTAGGAAAAATATCCAAACCACCCTTTAGTTTCATGCTTTGTGATTAGTGCTCATCTTAGCCCAAAATTATATGGTGGGTTTGGTGAGTTATATACATGTTGTTTTGATCAACATTTATTCATGAAAACCACTTAAATGAAGGGGTTTGACCAAGTCAACAATAAGTGGGTCCCCTGAGCATGACAAAGTCCATATGGGTTCGCGTCGTCGAGTGTCGAGTTAACGTTAACGCGTCGGAGTTTAATTCAAACATTTACGCATCTCAAGTTGTAATATTTTACGAGCAATATTTTTAGTTAACCGATCAAACAACGACAAAATTCGGCAAAACGAGTCTCGTTGCACTTGTATTGACTGTACAAGTCTAATGAGACTGACATAGGTCAATTCAGAGATCATTTGTTTAATATTTTAAAAAGGCGTTCTGGCAGCGCAGAACATCGCTCAAAATGATCGTTTTCTCCAAACAACCTTAGATCGAGATGAAACGAGTTCCGGTGCACTCGTATCGACCATACGAGTCCAATGCAACTGACAAAAGTCGATTCAGAGCACATATGCTTGATATTTTAACACAACATCGTTACCCATGTAGCGTAGGTCAAGTCGTAGTTTGCCAGGAGCTGGTCCAAACCCCTTCTTGGGTTCAATTGAACCAGCTAGACCCCCTTATCAAAGGCGGAATGTTACACCACGTGTGTCCACACTTCTACCCAAAATGGAGTTGTCGAACAGAAAAACCCGCATCTTTTGGATGTTGCTCGTTGTCTACTTGCGGCGATGCACCTTCCCAAATCCTATTGGTGTGATGCTGTCCTTACCGCTGCCCACCTTATCAACCGGCTTCACTCATCTATTCTTGGCTATGCTACTCACTAGCTCGGATCTCTACCATGACTGTTGTTTACACTTCCAATCTGTCACCCGTGTCTTTGGATGTGTATGTTTTGTTCATATCCATTCGGCTCATCAAGACAAATTGGACTCTCTGGCTCATCACTATGTGTTCCTTGGCTACTCCTCCACAACGAAAGGCTATTGGTGCTACCATCCCCCTCCAGGCGTATGTTTTGCACTATGAATGTTACTTTTCGGGAAGGGGAATCATATTCTTTGTCATCGATTCACTCTATTCATCAGGAGGAGAGTAGTGATGATGTTGCTATTCCTCTTCCTCTTCTTCCTCCTCAGCCACCGCAGCTATCTCCTCCACAGGAACCAAGTCCTCCTATCTCTGTTCCCCTACCCGATACTCCGACCTCTTCTTTTCCTCACGTATACCGCCGACATTCCTCAAGTATACATGCTACTAAAGTTCCACCTCTATCAGTTCCCGCTTCTGCCTCAAATTTTGATGATGTTGATCTGCATATTCCTCTTGCATTACTGAAAGTAAGACTGTGTGTACTAAAAATCTTATTTCTAATCATATGACTTACCACCATCTTACCCTGACCTATCAGGCCTTTGCATCTTCTCTCTCATCGGTTGTTATTCCTAAAACATGACATGAAGCTTTGGGTATCTCGACATGGACTCGGGATATGAAAGAGGAAATGTCTGCCTTGGATAAGAACCATACCTGGGATGTCTCCCTTCTTCCTCCTGACAAAGAAGCTATTTGCTTGAGATGAGTGTTTTCGGTTAAACAAAACCAAGAAGTTAAGGCTGAAAGGTACAAGACACGGTTGGTTGCTCCGGGATACACCCAGAATCAGGGAATTGACTATCAAGAGACTTTCGCTCCTGTGGCGAAGATGGACTCTATTTGGGTTTTGTTGTCATGCGCGACTTGCATGGACTGAGATCTTCACCAAATGGATGTTAAGAATGTGTTTCTCCATGGTAAGTTTGATGAGGAGGTTTACATGAAATTCTCTCTTGGGTTTGAGATGAAACAAATGCACCTTTTTGTAACGGCATCCCCAACACACTGCTCGAAAGGACGACCATCGACACCCCCAACATCCATCTCGAAAGGATTATGCCTCAACCGATCTACAGACCATGCACGCCAACCCCTCTCCATGCTAACTGACGGGTTGTGTGAGGCCACAACCTCCCCTTTGATGAGAAGTGATCCATTTAAGCGCCCCTACGAGGAATTCCCAGGAGGTCACCCATCCCGAGACTACTCCAGCCCGAGCACGCTTAAGTATAAAGTTCTTTCACATCTCATCACCAATTGAGCTGAAGTTCTTGATGAACCTTCTGTAGTATCCTGCTAAACCCATAAAACTGCGGACCTCCATAACTGCCTTTGGTCTCGGCCAATCTTTTATTGCTTCTATTTTCTTCGGGTCGATGAAGAGACCTCTCTGACTGATAACGTGTCCCAAAAATGCAATCTCTGAAAGCTAGAACTCACACTTAGAAAATTTGCCATAAAACTGATTCTTCCGGAGCGTACTCAAAACAGTTATGAGGTGAGAGGTGATCTTCCGCACTTTTAGAATACACCAGAATATCTTCTATAAAGACGATAACAAAACGATGCAGGAATTCCCGAAAAAATCATATTCATCAGATCCATAAATGCGGATAGGCCATTGGTCAGCCGATATGACTACGAACTCATAGTGTCCGTATCTGGTACTGAACGCCGTCTTCTGAATGTCCACATCCTGAATCTTCAACTGATGGTAGCCTGACCTCAAATCTAACTTGGAGAACGTGCAAGATCCTTCAACTGGTCAAACAAGTTGTCAATGCTGCGGATAAGATACTTATTCTTAACTGCCAACTTATTCAGCTCGCGGTAGTTTATGTACAACCTCAAACTGCCATCCTTCTTGACAAACAAAACTGGCGCACTCCAAGGTGAAGTGCTGGGGCAAATAAAACCCAAGTCGTGCAACTCCTGCAATTGAACCTTCAACTTTGAGAGTTCTCTGAGAGCCATGCTATAAGGAGACTTGACCACTGGTACAGCTTCAGGTAGAAGATCGATTTGGAAGTCAATCTCTCTGGTAGGAGGGACACCAGGTAATTCCTCTGGGAAGACATCACAAAATTCTTGTACTACGTGCACTTCTAGCAGATCAGCCTTGACTTCAACATTCATGAACACTAAAAAGGTTTCACAACTTTTGCTGTACATCTGACAACTTTGACAGATGAGATAATTAATTTATCGACTCCTTTCATACCCTGGAAGGTAATGGCGATCTGGTTGGGTCCTTCAAATTATATCACCTTATCACTACGATCTATCTTGGTGTTTACAACCGATAATCAGTCCACACCCACAATCAGATCGAAACCTGCAATAGGAAGGAGTGAAGCTTCTATAACGATTTCCGTCTCTCTAAATTTCATTGGTACCCTACACTTATGCCTGGTCTGCAAGAAGGATCCATTAGATATCATAACTTCTAATGATGCCGCCTCTGGAAGAATTTCTAAATCCATCCTACACACTGGAGATTTTGCTATGAACGAGTGCGAAACATCCGTGTCAAAGAGAATCTTGGAAGGTACGCTATGAATCATAAGTACGCCTACATGAAAGGTTGATCCTTCCAATTAGCAGTGTCATTAAGGACGATTTAATTAAGTTATCTATATGACACACATACATATTACAACATCCTCCTGCTTCTTAGTTTCCTGTTGGCCGAACCCATAAGCTCTTAGCTGAACCGGACTTCGTCCCGGAGTTGACTTTACGACAGAAACCATTAGTGATTTTCCCTTGTCAACTCTAATAGGGCCACCAACCTCAAACTTCGATTACAAGAATGAGTTAAGTTCATCAGACAAAGGTGAAGAGGGTATACTTATATTTAAAAAATCAAACACTTAAGTTTAAATTACCTGGTTCACGGTAGCTGCCTAGTAGTAGCGGGCTATGTGTCCCGGTTGCTGATACTTATGACATACCCCTGTAGTAGCCAAACAGTGAGAGCCTGGACATCGGTACCGTCTCGGAGCAAAAGGGACTTGGCCTTCACGAGAGGTCAACCGGCCCTGCCAGCTAATGAGAGCCTGGACAGCGGGACCGTCTCGGAGCAAAAGGGACTTGGCCTCCACGAGAGGTCAACCGGCCCTGTCAGCTAGTGAGAGCCTGGACAGCGGGACCGTCTCGGAGCAAAAAGGACTTACTCTCCCCGAGTCACATTTGACCCATCCAGCTAGTGAGAGCCTGGAATGAGAAGATCCTCTCAGAGATTGGGAACTAGGTACGCCACCTAAACTTTACCAAATCCAATATTCTCAAACGGGGGAAAAATTTGGGTTACATGATCCCCTGACTCAGCCGGTCAGGGGTAGAGCTTGTTACAAGATAAGAAAAAGGAAAAGACTTCACCAAGGCGAGACTTTTTCAGGGGGCCTGAGCATGATGGCCGTCATCCGCTTCCTTTTCGTCGGACACTTCCATCCTGCTCAAACTTTCCATGACCTTCTCCATCTCCTCAGCCTTGGCCAACCAAGAGATGGTGTTGACGGTCGTGATGTAGCACTGCCTTGCCATCCTGGGGTCTCCCTTGATTCTGACCTGGATCCCTCCTGAGCTGACCTTGAGACACTGGTGGAAAGAAGACGGCACACAACGGAAGGCGCTGATGAGGGGCCTTCCGAAGATGGAGTTGTAGCTGCTTGGAGCGTCAACAATGACGAACCGGCAGTTCCTTGAAGTCCCTCCTAATTTTACTTGGAGTCCTACTCCACCTTCTACCTCCTTCCTCTCCCCTGAAAATCCGAACAGGGGTCCGTCCGAGGCCAACACCCTTCTCGGTTCTACCTTCATCTCGTCAAACGCTTTCTTGAAAATGACGTTGACGGAACTCCTGTTGGCAATCAAGATCCGGGAGACGGTGTAGCCCTCGATGGCCGTCTGGATGACCAGCGCATCGCAAAACAGATCTTCATGATCTGACATGTCCTTCATTGAGAAGGTGATCTTCTCCTCCTGGGGCGGGGTCTGGGATGTCGAAGCGACGCTCCGTCGGTACATCACATGGAGGCTTGCCTTTCGAGTGGCCTCGATCCCTACACCACCGTGGATCACTGCTATACCACCTCGGGGTCCGATATCGACCCGGTCCTCACATATGTCATCCTCCCTCATTCTGGGTAGAACCACATCAACCTGCACCAACGGCTGCTGCTGGGCAGGGCCTCTCACCCCCTCACTTCCAGGAACTCGGGGCAGGTAGCCGTGACGTGACCCTCCAACTGGTGGAAGTCACAGTATGACAATGCTCTTCCTCCCCTCCTTCGGCGGGCTCGGCGGTCTCTCCCGTTGGCTCCCCCTCTGCCTATTGCCAAGGCTTGCTGCGGTGGGGGTAGGAGCTGCCTAGGGGCTTGCCTCTGGAAGTTGAACCTCCCCTGGCCTCCATGGAAGTTCTCCCTATCTTGGGCGAGACCTCTTCCTGGACCCTGAACGGGTCATCCTTGCTGCATCCAACCTGGCTCCGGACCTTCCTGAGGTCCCTATAACGTCTGAGCTCTCTGCTCCTCTCTCATTTTCCCCTCCTGATGTCTCGAGCCACCTTGATCCTTCGACTCTGCCTCTGTCAACCTTGCCAACTTCTTGACAAACACCGGGTTGGCCGCCTCAGTTGCTATCTCCTCTGCCGCCATTTCCATCAACTCCTCGAATGAAAGGGGGGCCTTTCGGGTCAGGCTCATCTTGAAGAACCCCTCGCGCAACCCCACCGTGAACACCATCTGGAGGGCATACCCCGACATCTCCTGAATATCTAGGATCTCCTCTTGGAACCTTTCAACGTAATGGGTCAGCGACTCCTCGGCCCTCTGCCTTACCAGGAAGATGAACTCAGGACTCTTCTTCCTCTTCTTGGAGGTGGAGAAGCGAAGCTGAAAGCTCCGGCTCAAGTCCTCGAACCCATAAATCGATCTCGGTGGGAGTTGGTGGAACCAGTCCCTTGCCTTGTCCTTCAACGTGATCGCGAAGAGGCGACACTTGAAGGCATCCGTCATCAGCCTGATGGAGATGACATCCTCAAACCACTGCAGGTGATGCACGGGGTCATCCTTCCCGGTATAGTAAGCCATGTCAGACTCTCTGAACCCCTCGGGAACGGGAGCTGAGATGATCAGCTCGCTGAAGGGTGACCCTCTGAGTGGTGGTCTCGCACCCTCTACTCGCCTGGAAGGTTAGCACTAGCCGGGCTGGGGAACAATTCCCGGCCGGTGAGGTCTCGCTCGACCCCATCTCCCATCCTCTCCTTCCCGGGCCGTCTTCCTAGTGCACTTCCTTCTCCTCCTGCTGGGGTCATCTCGTCTAGGTCCCTGGGAGACAGCTCGCCGATAACCCTGGGAGCAGTCTCGCCACGACCCATGAGAGATAATTCCTGAGGGGTGGGAGTTGAGAAGTTACCTCGAGCAGCAATACTTCGCAGCATCTCTATGATGCCTTGGATGGATGCCATGAACTTTTCCCTCCCCACAAAGGGTCCTGGGTTGGGGGTCTCGCGGGAGTCATCACTACCTCCCTGATCTCCAGCCATGACACTCTCATGAGATCTTCTGTACTAGTCACTCTCCACGCTCATCGTACCAAGATGTTGAAATCGAGAAATCGGTCTCTGTGGAGTTCGGGGTCCCTAAAAAGGGGTGACCTCACACTTACTACACTCAGACGAATGTCACGGACCAAAGGCTCAGGAAAATAGGAACAGACCCTCGGCTCTAGCGTGGAGGTCCCACCTCACACCCGAAAGACCTCTGGGGTCTCCCCTTTCCTAGCCAATGCTTGAGGTAGGTGTCTTGGAGGAAGAACGCAGAGGGATTTAAGTGGCTAAGAAGCAATGCCCTCCAAGGCTAGGCGAGCTGCGGCTAGGCGAGAGGCGGCTAGGCGAGCTGGCGGTCTGGGAGAGCCGGCGGCCTGGGCGAGCTGGGACCCTGGGCGAGCTGGGACCCTGGGCGAGCTGGGACCCTGGGCGAGCTGGGACCCTGGGCGAGCTGGGACCCTGGGCGAGCTGGGACCCTGGGCGAGCTGGGACCCTGGGCGAGCTGGCGGCCTGGGCGAGCTGGCGGCCTGGGCGAGCTGGGACCCTGGGCGAGCTGGGACCCTGGGCAAGCTGGGACCCTGGGCGAGCCGGCGGCCTGGGCGAGCTGGCGGCCTGGGCGCGACCGAGGCTGGCGAGCTGCGGCTAGGCGAGCTGGCGGCATGGGCGAGCTGGCGGCCTGGGCGAGCTGGCGGCCTGGGCAAGCTGGCGGCCTGGTAGAGCTGGGACCCTGGGCGAGCTGGGACCCTAGGGGAGCTGGGACCCTGGGCGAGCCGGGACCCTTGAGTCGGCCTCTCGTCGCATCTGCCCCCTGAAAACAGGTCGGGGGGAGGCAAATATTGCATCCCCCTACTAGTATATTATGAAGGTCGACCCTAAATTGGCCCCCAAGAGTGCAAAACTCTCAAAAAGCTTATAACTGTGAAGCAAGTCTTACGCCTTGCTTGGGGGCCCCTTTTCGCGAATACGGGGTTGTACACAGGGAGATCAATTTTAATCTTCCCGGGAGATCAATTTTGAACTCCCGGGTGATCAATTTTGAACTCCCGGGAGATCAATTTTGATCTCCACCCAGGAGATCAATTTAATCTCCCAGGAACATATAAATATTAATTTGATTTATTACCTGAATCCTATCATCTGGTAAACAAGTTGTATTCCAATTTAAGTATGAACATATAAATATTCTCCATTTCATTATAAATCAATTCTCAACTACATCAAACATTATTATCACCAAAAGATTTAAAACTATCATACGCAATTTCTGCCCTAAAGAAGAGCATTTTCTCTTCTAAGTCCCTAAATGTTTTCCAATCTATTACACCAGGCGTTACGATGTGCTCCATGTATTTGATTATATAGACATCATAATCATATAAATTATTTATCGGGGAACATTCTTAACTAGAACCAGATCCCCAATCATTGAAGTTAGTATTTGTTCTATTTTTTGTCGCTTTTTGAAGAACTTTAATATGGATATGAAAAATAATATAAACACCATGATTCAAACTCCCAAAACAGACATTTACATATATACTCATGTCATATACTTATTGAGTCTCTTGCCATATCTATTCGTTTAGGATTTGGAAGCGAGTCATGTATAGCCCATGTATTCTTACTGGCGATGCCCACTAACAAAAACAAATGTTCAACGTTGCACACCGATATTAATATGATGTGTGATAGTTGGATGTTGGTCTTTGTGATGTGGGAGACAAATGATTTAACTGAGGAATACTTAATTATAGTCGTGGAATCTTTGTTGTGCAGCTATAAAATCAAACATTGGTTAATTTATAATTAATTTAATAATTAAAATATAGTAGATCGTGAAAAAAATTACCCATAGATTTGGACTGACATAGAGAAATGGATGACATAATTTATCGTTATGTTCTCTACGAAGTTCCAAAATCTTGCCATACATTTATATGACAATCTCCAATGTATCCAATAGAAAGGAGTTGTTCCATTGAATCTTTAAATGCAACAATGTTCCACCCAGTAAAGACAATATAGTTCCCAAAACATTATTGCAAATAACAAAGTTAGTATATATAATATAAAGTCAATTTAATTACCATATAAAATCAAATTAAATTGTATCTTATTTGGCGGGAATGAAGCTCATTCTGGCATGGATAAAATCTCTTTCTTCTTGAGATAGAAGCCTCCTTCCTGGATAATTTTCATTATAGGCTTCAATAAGATTATCCTCAGTAGAAATTTTAACTCCTTTATATGGAGAGTTATTAATATCTATAACCTCTATCTCTAAACCGGTGGGAGAGCAAGGAATGCTATGAGAAGCTTGCGGCCTATGAATGACGTCATCAACACGCTCGCTTAATAAATCAAATTTTTTATCTAACGTACTAACACATGAAATAATATAGTGTAAGTGGGCAAACAATGTT
Source organism: Platanthera guangdongensis (assembly GCA_039583875.1). Classification (NCBI taxonomy): domain Eukaryota; kingdom Viridiplantae; phylum Streptophyta; class Magnoliopsida; order Asparagales; family Orchidaceae; genus Platanthera; species Platanthera guangdongensis. Next base: position 218,065,851 of record CM077158.1, on the reverse strand, counting down.
TGCTCTAAATCTAGCAGAATTTTTTCAAAATGAGGTGGGGTGCGTGCATTTTGTAGAGGAGGGGAGGAGGGTTAGTCAACACCTTGGCCTACACAATGAGGAATTACATTGTATAGTCCTGTGTTTACTGATCCACTGTAACCTAACATTGGTGTGTACCTGACAGTGTCGACTCAAAAGAGTTTGACTTCTGCGGATGAAGATCTCCTAGGAAAAGACCACGCTAGGACCATTACCCTAAACCCTAAAACCAACCCTAAACCCGAAACCCTAAACCCTAAACCTTAAAACCCTAAACCCTAAACCAACCCTAAACCCTAAACCAACCCTAAACCCTAAACCAACCCTAAACCCTAAACCCACACACACCCACACCCACACCCACACCCACACACCCACACACACACCCACACCCACCCCCACACCCACACCCACACACACCCACACCCACACCCCCACCCACACACCCACACCCCCCCACACACACCCACACCCACACCCACACACACACATCCACACCTACCCACACCCACACACACACCCACACCCACACACCCACACCCACCCACACCCCCACACACACACGCCCACACACACACCCACACCCCCCCCACACACACCTTGGCCTACACAATGAGAAATTACATTGTATAGTCCTGTGTTTACTGATCTACTGTAACCTGACATTGGTGTGTACTAGACATTGTCGACTCAAAAGAGTTTGAATTCTGTGGATGAAGATCTCCTAGGAAAAGACCATCCTAGGACCAGTACCCTAAACCCTAAAACCAACCCTAAATCCTAAAACCCTAAACCCTAAACCCTAAACCAACCCTAAACCCTAAACCAACCCTAAACCAAGCCTAGGAAAAGATCATGTTGGTCTGTATAGTGTTTAGGGTTTAGGGTTTAGGGTTGATTTAGGGTTTAGGGTTTAGGGTTGATTTAGGGTTTAGGGTTTAGGGTTAGTTTAAGGTTTAGGGTTAGTTTAGGGTTTAGGATTTAGCGTTTAGGGTTGGTTTTAGGGTTTAGGGTACTGGTCCTAGCATGGTCTTTTCCTAAGAGATCTTCATCCGCATAAGTCAAACTATTTTGAGTCGACAATGCCAAGTACACACCAATGTCAGGTTACAGTGGATCAGTAAACACATGACTATGCAATGTAATTCCTCATTGTGTAGGCCAAGGTGTGTGTGTGTGTGTGGGGGGGGTGTGAGTGTGTGTGGGTGTGGGTATGTGTGAGTGTGTGGGTGTGGGTGTGGGTGTGGGTGTGTGGGTGTGGGTGTGTGGGTGTGTGGGTGTGCGGGTGTGGGTGTGTGGGTATGGGTGTGTGTGTGTGTGTGTGTGTAGGTGTATATGTGTGTGTGTGGGGGGGGGGGGGGTTTAGGGTTTAGGGTTTAGGGTGTAGGTCACGCCCGTGATCAGTAGGTCACGCCCGTGACCAGTAGGTCACGCCCGTGACCAGTAGGTCACGCCCGTGTTCAGGGCGTGTAACCCATAACCAACGTGTGTTGTGAATCTGGAGCTCCTGATGGCGGCACCCCCCGTGTAGGATGGTCACGTCCCATGTCATTCTCGTGACATTGGGGCGTGTAACTTTAATTGACGTGGAATTGCGGCGGAGCATCACCTGGAAGTCACGGCCCGTCACTATGGTCACGCCCCCATGTCATGCCCGTGACAGGGGCATGTACGAGGGAAAAATTCGGCTTTTCTCCCGATTTTCTCCGGATCAATCCTGTCAGCTCCAAATTGCTGTTTGCAGCGCAGATTAACCTCTAAATAGAAAAAAGAAAGGAATTAAAATAAGTATTAATATAAAACTAAATAGAAATCAATTATTCATTAACTAAAAGTTATATTAAAATACTGTAAATATTGACTTATCAAATACCCTCATACTTAAGCTTTTGCTATTCCAGAACAAAACTATGAGAAATACTTATAAGAAATTAATATAATTTCTAATTAAATTAAAAATTTATTAAATCAAAGGAATGTTAAAAATAAACTTTAGGGATTCAAAATTTAAGTCCTAAAATATGAAATTAAAATGTGAAGAGCCAAATATATTTAGAAAAATTTTCTCATATAAATTAATTAGACTTCAAAATTAAGTAGTTAGAAAATAAAGTTAGATTAAAAATTATTAACACTTTTTAACTAAAAAGAAACTTAAAAGAAAATTTAAACTACTGCTTATGTTCTCTCGGAATTTTAATTTACTTCTAAACCAATTATATTAGGTATTCAGTTTTGGGAAAGCAAGGAAAATTGAAGAGGTTATTTGATTGAAGGTGATGAATTTTATTCTCTCACCCAACAAAACATTTTTCTTTTGATATTTGCATATGTTTACCAAGAAAATGATGAATTTTATCATCTTATTTTTCATGATATATGAACAAATATTTTCTCTCTTCAAATAAAAACAAAATAATTAGGAGTAATGAATTTTATCCTCTTACTCCATTTTTAATTTTTGGGGTTGCATATGTGTACCAAAGAATACTTAATTCCCATGACATATGATCTAACCCAAAAAGAAAAATTGCATATGTGTACCAGAGGATAATGAATTTTATCCTCTTATGCCCATGACATATGATCTAACAAGAAAAATTTAAAACATGGGAAATGTTAACAAAATTTTTTAGATTAAATTAAAATAATTATAGAATAACTATAGTAAATTAAAATTTCCTAAGAATCTCAAAGTATAAGCGACTATAATTGCAATCTAGAAATTGTTGAGCTAAGTAATATAATATTTAAACTAATTTGAATTAGAGAGAAAAATAACTAAATAAATTACTCTATACAAATTTAATTCATAAGATATTCCTTATAATTAAATCACCTAAAAATTAAATCTAACATACCATGATAAAATAAAAGATTAGTAAATCAAAAATTCATAAAAATTTGTATAAATAAACGCAAAATAAATTTCCGAAAATAACAAAAACTAAGCAAGGGGTTTATTATATTTTTTGTGTATTTTTTGGGTTTGTTTTGTTAATTTTTGGGTTTTTTTATTAAATTTCCAAAAACAATATTATTTAATTTAAAATAAAAATAACAGTAATAAATCTCACCCCCATACTTAAAAATAAATATTGTCCCCAATATTTATAAGCCAACTAGAAGGGAGAAAACAAAAGCAAATTAAAAAGAAATGCAAAAATTAAAAAGATAAGTAAGGGGTGTCTCCCAAAAGCGCTTTTTTTCCTGTCTTTAAGCTAGACTGTTATTGTTAGGAAAAAAAATAAAAATTAAAATGAGCGGGCAACTCACTTAATTTGCGTTTCGGCGAATGTGCCAAAGTTGGTCGCCCGGGAACTCCGCTTAATTCTTGATTTTTCTCCTTGCTTTTGACTTGAAAATATAAATTCAAATCACCTATACATAACTGAGGTGATTTGAATTTTTGTAGATGAGCGACAAATGGATCGTTTACGAGGTTTAATTGTAACAGCTCATCTTTTACATGAAAATCATTAGAACAAGAAAAATAAAAATAAACGTGTCAGAAACAATTTCACACGGAGGAGAGTCGTGTGAAATAAATTGATCAAGCTCCGGTTGTGTATTTTCTAAAATTAATTTTTCTTCCGAAAAATTATTTAAAATAAAATCATCGGACGCATCAAGTTCATAAATTTTCATTCCTAAATATTTATACGTTGCTCTTGGAAATTCATAAATATGAGAAAAATTGAGAGTAGTATGAGTAGAAACATGTTCTTCTTTTACTCCCCCAGCGCGTCCATACACTTAACGAATTCTTGAAATAAAAGTTTTTCTTCTTCTTCGGTATAAGCAACTAAGGGGGTACATGAAGATTCATGTTTCTCATTAGCGACATTATCCAAAGAAGGAGAAAAATAACTAAAAGTAATAAAATTCTCATCCAAATTTTGGGGAGAAGAATCAAATGGAAATTGAGAAGATTTCCCAAAAGTAGGAGAGAAAGCTTGCGATGCGGAAGCAGAACAAAAAGTCGGATCTATAGAAATATTCTCATTACTCGGGAATCTTTCCGGGTGAACATGCCGGAAATCAATATCCGAGGAAAAAGGAAATTACTAAAATTAGAAAAATTGTTCTCATTGAAGCTTGAAATAGTATTTTCATGAAAATTATTTCCATCAAAATTTGAAAAATTATTTTCATTGAAATTGGAAAAAATATTGGAAAAGTTATTTTCATGAAAATTTGATAAAGAGTTCTCATTAAATTAGGAATAATTATTTTCATAATTATTATCAAAATTATAAGAATAATTTTGATGATAAAAATTATAATAACATTCTTCACTCCGATGAGTGGCACCACAAAAATTACACAAAACTTGGCGCTTCTTTGCGGCTTGCAAAATATTAACTTTGTGTGTAAGCTCGACAGTCATAGCGGCCAATTGTGATAATATTTTTTTTCTAAAAAAACAACCGGTACTTAATAGAATGAAATTCAAAAAAGAAAATGAAAAAGTGAATAAGGGTAGAGAAAGAGAATGATAAAATTAATACAATTCACGTTTTCAAAATATCAACAAAAATGTTCATCGGCAACGACGCCAAAAACTTGATGGTTAAAATTTAGGATTAAATATATCTCTAAATTCTACAAACTATAGTCAAGAGCAGCTATCGTTCATAATATAAGATATTTAAGAATGTCAAGTGTCGTATTCTTCCGCGTCTGTTGAGTACTTCTACTCACACAAATTTATATTTTTTTATCGAATATTAAAAATAGTGAATAATTAAACTAAAAGAGGAATTTCTACGAAATGAAAATTAACACTTAATTTAGAATCCCTTTGGATTAAAATAAAATTTCATGAAATGATAAAAAACACAAGCTCCTAATTACTTACTTCGACCGTGAATGTTCCCAAAATACGAAAGTGTCTCTCTCGAGCTCATGCTTTTGACTAACCTTAGGTTGATCGATTAAGACCCATCAGCCCGTCGAAACCCCTAAGCTTGCTTTAAGCAGTGAACCATACTATTGAATTTGACTCAAATCCGGCAGATTTATGTCGTCCTCTCTCGAGCAATGCATGTAACTGCTTTTATCTTTGAGCGATCTACTAGTATCCGCAACCTCTCGGTCATTTAAGATACGGATGTAGGATCGAAGAACATATCCGCGAAATATGAATTCGACACAAAATAATTCAAAGATAAATCGATAGTGAGCAAAATAGAGAACTTGGCCATTTAAATAAAAATATATAAAGCTTTATTTCATCCAGAGTTCATCATGATTAAGTGCTAAATAAAGTTTAGCTACTTAATATAATGAAGAAATTACAAAGAAAAAAAACATTGCAAAATAGAAAAACTTGAAATGAAAATACAAAAAAACTAAACTTATAACGCAAACGGAAATTACAACAAAACAGTAAAATAAACCTAAACTAAACTACAAAAAGATACTCCAAATCTTCCTCCTCGGCTCTGAATTTTTCTGAAATTTATAGACAAAGTTGCTGGTAGTCACGCCCCTAGGTCACGCCCGTCACCTACGTAAGACTCGGAAACCGCTGTCTTGAAAGCCCGAGAACGTTAGTGAGAAACCTCCAAAATCTGTTAAATCGCGGGTCACGCCCCTACGTCACGCCCGTGACCTAGGGCGTGTCTAGTCTGTTACTGAAAACAGCGGGAAGGAGTAACGGCGGGAGTTAATCTGTCGGTTGCTGGACGAGTCACGCCCATAGGTCACGCCCGTGACCTAGGGCGTGTAGGCTTGAACGGTTTGCAACGGAAACTGCTGATTGATGACTGAGTAACGTCGGGGAGTTACGCCCATGGTCACGCCCGTGACCAATAGGTGACGCCCGTGTTCAGGGCGTGTAACCCATAACCGACGTGTCTTGTGAATCTGGAGCTCCTGCTGGCGGCACGCCCCGTGTAGGATGGTCACGTCCCATGTCCCGCCCGTGACATTGGGGCGTGTAACTTTAATTGACGTGGAATGGCGGCGGAGCAGCACATGGAGGTCACGACCTGTGACTATGATAACGCCTCCATGTCACGCCCGTGACAAGGTCGTGTACTAGGGAAAAATTCGGCTTTTCTCCTGATCAATCCTGTCAGCTCCAAATTGCTGTTTGCAGCCCATATTAACCTGTAAATAGAAAAAGAAAGGAATTAAAGTAAATATTAATATAAAACAAAATAGAAATCAATTATTCATTAACTAGAAGTTATACTAAAACACTGTAAATATTGACTTATCACCTATCCTGTCCACTCACCTGCCCCATCATTTAGTCTTCCTCTTGCCCTATCTTGTCCACTCATCCTGCACGCCAACTTTTATTTAGTCATCCTGTCCACTCACCTGCCCCATCTTTTATTTAATCTTCCACCGGCTCGCCAACTACACCTCATTTTTTAAATTTTTCTTTTTCTATTTTTACTTCCCCACGCGTCCACCACCACCTTATTATTATTATTATTATTATTATTATTATTCTTTCTATCTTACTCTAATTTCCTCCCAACCGACCCTCTCTCTTCCCCCCCTTTAATTTTATTTCCCTTATTTTTTGGAGTTCACTGCCCCCTTCTCTTAATTATTTAATTTGTTAATTAATTATCCCATTTTCATCATGATACTTACTGTTGCCGATCGCATTGAGCTCCTCACCACCCTCGCCAAGCTGGACCGTCGTATTACTTATCGGGAGGCTCGCCTCAGTCACATCGATGCTCAACTCGACCTCACACTCGATTCCCTCCGCATATCTCGCGGCTTGTTGGTGGTTTTTCTGTCACCACCACCACCGGAGCTGGACTCGTCGCCTCCCCCTCCAAGGATGGTGCCACCAACATCCGCCGTCATTCATGATGCGCCGCCGCCATCGCCATCTCCTCTACCGGCTCTTAATATGCCAACCCCGGCATTGCCGCCCCCTCCGGCTACATCACCGCTGCCACCGCCATTGTCGCCACCACCGCCATCGTCGCCGCCACCTCTACCTGCTTTTGCTCCGCTGGACCCTGCCTTGCCACTTCCACCGGTCACATCGCCGTCTCTTCTGCCGGCCTGTGCTCCGGCGACCCCGACAGATCATTTCCTACTGCGGGCCGTCGACCCTTCGACCTCCATGAGGCTACTACTCCCAGCCCCTCCAGCGGCCCCGACGAAGCCATTCCATATGCCGCCCATTTTATTGATGCCAACGCCGCTCCTCGCTGATGCCACTGCCGCCGATATGCGCTACCGCACGTTGTTCTGGAGGGAGGTCAAGGTACCAGATGATCCGGCCACCCGCATGGAGCACGAGCTTGAGGACAAGCTCGTTTTGAAGAACGGATGAAGTGTTACGGATCCGTCGTCAGTTATCGAGTGTTATTATTATTATTTTTATGTGAAGTCGTGTTGTATCGAGTCATGCTGCGTAAAGTCGTGTCGTAGAGTTTAAATATTTTAAGATTTGATGTACGTGGTATTATTTACGGTCATGACATCAACACTTATATTGATACGACCCCGCCTGGCGCTGGGCTGCTCGCAGGGCCATCTAACCCAGGATCCATAGCCAGCCGGCAGCTGGTCGCATCAGGGCACGCGGCCCATACACCCCAACCCCTCTCCACTGCGGGACCCAGGCTGCTCACAAGGCCCAACGCGAAGTCAGCCACCCAGGATCCATAGCTGGGCTGCCCGCAGTGACGGGTTGTTGAGGCGGGGGCTCGCGGCTCAGTTGGTGATGGGGACTCAGCGGAAGCGAGTCTTATGTCTAGGAGGTTGGGGGATCGAGCCCCCGCCTCAACAACCCGTCACTGCGGGCAGCCCAGCTATAGATCCTGGGTGGCTGACTTCGCGTTGGGCCTTGTGAGCAGCCTGGGTCCCGCAGTGGAGAGGGGTTGGGGTGTATGGGCCGCGTGCCCTGGTGCGACCGGCTGCCGGCTGGCTATGGATCCTGGGTTAGATGGCCCTGCGAGCAGCCCAGCGCCAGGCGGGGTCGTATCATATATATAGGGCCTTTGGGGTCTTGTAGTTTCATGCAAGAAATCAATCAAGTTTTCCTTCTCTCTCAAGTCCCTCTCTCTCTCTATTTCTTCTTTTCTCACCTCCTCCCTTCTCGGGTTTCAACCTCTCATATCCTCCACCATTCTTAGGGGATTTAATCACTTGTATCCTCCACCTGCCGCTCTCCGACAACCCACCAAAACAGGTATCCTCCACCTGCCGCTCTCCGACAACCCACCAAAATAGGCACGTAACAGTTGCATCGTGGTAGTCCTACTATTTATGGACTTGTAGTAGACTAGTGGGAGATAAGGAGATGTTGAACCATCTCCAGTTCCCCGAGATGTTGTAAGCATAACATAGAGTTGTAGCTCAATGTAGTGAAGGATGAAGAACAAGCAATGGAAATGAAAGATTTGCAATAAATATTGATCTAAAACTATGTAAAGCGTGATCTCCGTTGTTGAGACATGGCTATTCCTATTTTCCTTTTCTAATATTCTCCTCTTATCGCTTGTTCTCCTCTTATCATCTCTTTTTATTCCCTCAATAAAGGTTACACGATCTCCTTAAAAGATTTGTGAAGGTTTTGAGCTTTCTAGCAAAAAAGTCTCGGTAAGAGTTATTCAATCTCCCTTCAAAAGATTACCGATGGGTTCTTGGGTCTTTGGTTGGAAAAGAATCTGTTGTCTGGATAGGCAATGTTTTCCCACAGCGATGAAAATGTGGACTACCGGGGAACACTATAAAATCAAAATATGTGTGATTCATAAGATTCTCTCTTCTATCTTTTCTTACTTTGTGGAAAATATTCAGTATCCCCTCGACCTTTCAAGCTTTTGAAGTTCATTCTACATTTCATAAGGATGGAGGCCTCGATGGTTGGCTAGGAAATGATGGTCTATTTGGAGGGTAGCGAGAGGTTGTGCAACGGTGGTTTCATTGAAGGGCGGTTTGAATGTATAATGATGGGTGTAGGAGGGATGTGGTGGATAGAAAGTGGAGGTGGGTATGGAAAATTATGTATGGTCGATGGCTAGACAAAAAAAATCCATTTCAACTAACCAAGCAACATATATAATGTTAGATATGTGAACGGTGGTGTGTCCGAATATATAAGCATATGCATTACATGAAGAGCCCAAGGTTGTGCAAGGCCCAAAACATGGTTGACAGGTTCAAATGAACTCATCGATGTAATGGTTTACCGTGTTTATGTGGTAGAGACCGCACTGGTTTTCCACCATGTTACCTGAATATCGATGATCGTAGTTCTTGTTGATGGCCTATTTTAGCTCCTTTCTCCACAAAGTACTTGATCAAAACCTTTTATGTTTTGGATTTATGCACTCACTTTTTTAAATGTCCTCCGACATGTCAGACTTGCCTCTTATGAATAAAGATGAACTGAACTTACCTGCTATGAACGGGGTTGGAACTGAACTTGTCTCCTATGAACGAAGATGGAACTGAATTTGCCTCCTATGACTCTGCTAACATAACATAAAATAAAGAACACACCTTATTTATTGGTAAAAAAATGAATAAATTCAAATGACCCATCATGGAACATTTGTCTCTGGTGCTCCAAGGCAGCTCATGAAAAATTCAAATGGCCCATCATGGACCATTTGTCTCTGGTGCTCGAGCCCTTCTCTCAAGAATGTGGCTGCAGCCAAATTTCCAGGCCATCTACCAAAATGATGTTTTCCCCTAAAAACATCATTTTAGGGGAATCACATATATTTTAGAGGAATGAAGATGAGTGTCTTCAAGGCAGCTCATGAAGAAATTCAAATGCCCCATCATGGACCATTTGTCTCTGTTGCTTCGGCCCCTCTCTCAAGAATGTGGCTGCAACCAAATTTCTAGGCCATCCAGTATATGTTTAAATCACATATAATTATATTATATTATATATGCTTAAAATGCTTAAAATTAGTTTTAATTTTGTATAATTATTTCACATTATATTTTACTTAATTTATACTACAAAAAATTTACAAATGTTTATCACATTTATTAGTTGATTATTTTTATGTTTTTTGCATAAATTTATTAAACTTGGGAAGACCTATTATCATTCAATGATATTTAGCTTTTAAATATTATGTATTTACTTTATTATCAAAATAAAATTATTTTATAATAGTAAATATACTTTATAAGATATCTATTTGTACTTCTTAATAATATTTTATTTTGGATGTTTTTCGAATTTATTTAGGGATGTACACAACTAATTCTTTGTCTACTTATTATTTTAACTTTTTTTTTCCATTTAGAATATATAATTCTACTCAGCATGCATAAAACTAAATCTTTTTATTTACAAGATATAAAAATAAGACAGAAATTTGATATTTATAACTTTGCTAATAAGTGTCTTTCTTTCTCTCTCTATCCACTCTGTCTATTGGCGCCAGTAAAGTGGGGACACCTCAGTGATACACAGAGTGATGTGTCTGCTTTGGCCATGTTGGGACTGGAGGCCAAAGGACTAGCTTGTTGTCTTAAGAGCAATGATGCTTCTTTGGATAGTAGATGGGAGGAGAAATGGTGCTCTGCACAAGCCTCACGGGCTTTAATGCGAGAAAAGGGCGACCTACAGTGAGGCGAGGGCGCTAGATTGCTCCTCAAGTCATCATTTGATTGTGTTGATGGATGCTTCAACTATAGTTCACACGAGAGACTTGTACAAAAGTGTTTTTGCTTGATCACATATGCTTGATTGCATGTCGAGCAATTATCTAAATCAGTCGTGAAGCAGTAGAAATGGGTCGAGAGGGTTCCTACAGATCGATCCTATGAGATTAACACTTGGTCTGATTGAATTGCTTTGTATGGTAGAGCTGATGCGGTCAGTGAGTTTGATGCCACCTCGAGGGAGGCGCATCTTGTGAGGCACGTAAGTTATTTGCAAGTGCGGTTGGTGTGCACATGCGCTACACGTGTCGGTAATCGTTAATGGTGCGTAGAGCCCCGTGACCAAGAGGCTGCTCGGATCGACATGTTGGACTCATGTTACCTCTAGGCATCAAAGAGGGGTCCACACTGAGAAGAAGATGGGGAAGCGAAAAAAAATCTTAGGGATCCCTGGCTAATACTTGAGTTCAATTACTCAAAACATAATGAGATTCTTGCACATCTACACATATATGTCCAATATCGTGAATGGTGTTAGGCAAGTAAAAACAAAAAAAACAACAACAATAACACTCAAGCCTTTATTCCACTATAGTGGGACTGGCTATATGGATCCTTTGTCTCCATTGTAGAGAAATCCCCCTCAATTGCAAACATTGAACTTAGTCTCTTGTACCTTTTCATATGTTTACAAATTTTACTTGAAAATACCAAAGAAGTGAACATGCTGATAATATCAAATTCCAGTACATCAATTATAGACTAACAGTGGTCCATGATACACACAAAAATAGCCGATCATAACTAATATATAATAAGCAAATCCGACAACATAAGAAGTAAAATACATAGAACCTGACATAGCAACAAACAAAATTATTAGAAAAGCCCATGTAAAAAGGCCCATTTAATGGCCTATTTTTCTTCCTCCTTCTTTAGTCCCACATCATGTATAGGATTTATTCTTCTCTCTTCTCTCCTATATATTTGTATTCTCTCCTTGTATTTACATACGGAAATAATACATACAAGCTTTGGGCTCTCTCAACATGGTATCAGAGGGAGGTTGCGTCTAGCCGCGGACTGCCCCTTCTCTGTCCGCCCGGTCTCCTGCGGACTGCCCCCTCTCTGTCCGCCCGGCCTCCTGCGGACTGACCCTTCTCTGCCCGCCCGGTCTCCTGCGGACTGCCCTTCTGCTTCTGCCCGCCCGGTCTCGTGCGGACTGCCTTCTGCATCCGCTCCGGTCTCGTGCGGACTGCCCTTCTGATTCCGCTCCTCTTCTCTCCCTCCGTGGTTCCACCCTCCCCAGGCTTCTTATAGCCATCTTCTGCTCTGACACGTGGGGCCCACCTCTCTCCATCCGCTCCGGACAATCATTCCTGTCCGCTGCGGGCTCTGCTTGTATCCGCTCGAGTCTCTCTGCTCGCGGACTGCTACCTCTAGCTTCTCTCTCTCGCTGCGGGCTCTGCTTGTATCCGCTCGAGCCTCCCTGCTTGCGGACTGCTCCTGTCCGCTGCGAGCTCTGCTTGTATCCGCTGTGCTCCTCTTCCAGCGACCTGCCCACGGTTCGCCGCGACCTCTTGCGGACTGCTCCTGTCCGCTGCTGCGACCTGCCCCAGTTCGCCGCGGCCTCTGTCGCGGACTGCTCCTGTTCGCCGCGGCCTCACTCCACTCGCCGCGATCTCCAGACCGCCGCGGCCTCCAGCCCGCCGCGACCTCCAGACCGCCGCGACCTCCAGACCGCTGCGGGTTGTTCTCTCCAGGCCGCGCCCTGCTGCTTCTCAGTCGCCATGTCCTCCAGCGACTCCACTACCGCTCAACCCCCTGCCGACCGCGTGGCTCCTCTCGAACTCCGGGATGAGCTTCGGATCACTACTATTTCTCTCTCTGGCAAGGCTAATTTCATTCCCTGGGTCCACTCTGTCCGCCGGGTCTTACAGGCCAAGGGCCTTGCCCGTCACCTTACCCAGGGCCCACCAACTCCGTCTACTGATGATTGGCTCCGCAATGACGGCCGTGTCCAGACCTGGATCCTGAACTCAGTCGAGGGTGAGCCGTACCAGATGATCATGTATCATGAGACTGCTAAAGCCATGTGGGATGAACTTCATTCGCTGTACTCTGGAAAGGACAGCCTTCAACACCTTTTCGACATCCTCACTGATCTTCAGGCCTTGGATGTTGACAAAGCTCTGGACATGACCTCCTTCGTGGCCCGTGCTAAAACTCTCACGGAAGCCTGGATTCAGCACCAGCCCGCGACTACTGATCTCGCTGCCCAACGCGCCCAGAAGGAGGCTGTTTGTATTGCTATGATTATGGCTCGCGTCCCGCCACACCTACATAGTATTCGGGCCCAGGTTCTGGCTTCACCCAATACCCCTTCTTTCTCTGATGTCTGCTCGATGTTACTTCGCGTACCACCTCCTCCGGAGGCTCCTGCACCACCCTCGCCGGCCCTTCTTCAGCAGGCCCTTCCTCCTTTACTCCCACAACCCTCCTTTCCTCGGGGTGGCCGTACGGGCTCCCGTGGGCGGGGCCGTGGTGGCCGCGGACGGCCCAAGTGCACCTACTGCGGCCGGGATGGACATACTGAAGCCGTTTGTCACAAGAAACATGGCTACCCCCCTCGCCCGCCTACTGCTGCTGTTACCGATAGCTCTCCTCCGACTGGTACGGATCTTGAGGCTCTTCGCCTACAGCTGCAACAACTCCAGGGGCTCCTCAACCCCCCTTCTGCTTCCCATGCCTCCACCTCCCATGCAGGTATTGTCTCCACCTCCGCTGCAGGTACTGCCTGTCTCTCTTCCAGCTCTCGCTGGATACTGGATTCGGGAGCCACCCACCACATCACTTCCATGCGGCCGCCCCAGTTCTCTACTGCTGCTCACCCCCCGCCTATTACTGTGGCCAATGGTGCGCTTGTCCCGGTCTCCGGCTGCGCGGACCTCCTCCTTCCTTCCTCTCTCTCTCTTCGCTCCGTTCTTTATGTGCCGGCCTCGCCTTTTAATTTACTCTCTGTTGGTCGTCTTACTACTGATATGAATTGCTTTATCACCTTCACCTCTTCTGGTTTTTTGATACAGGATCGGCAGACGCGGATTACCATTGGTAGGGGTCGGCTGCAGAACGGGCTTTACCTCCTCGATGTCTCTCCCACATCCCTTTCCTCCGTTTCCTCGTCTGATTGGCATTGCCGGCTTGGGCATGCCCCTCTACCTATCCTCCAGAAGGCGCTTCCAGACATTTCTCTTCCTGCTTTTCAATGTGATTCTTGTATTATTGGCAAACAGCCTCGCTCTTCTTTTCCAGCTCATTGTACTAGGAGCTCAGCTCCCTTTGATTTAATACATTCGGATATTTGGGGCCCCTATAAAGTCCCTAGCATTTCTGGTTATCGTTATTTTATAACATTTATTGATGATTACTCTCGTACTACTTGGTTGTATCTCCTGCATGATCGCTCTGAGCTTCCGCGTGTCTTTCAGGCGTTTGTGTTAGAGACTCGCACGCAATTCTCTACCACCATTAAAACTTTCCTCTCTGATAATGCTCGGGAATACACTAGCCACGAGTTTGCCACTCTCTGCGCAAACTTCGGTATTGTTCACCAGACCTCTTGTCCCTACACCCCTCAACAAAACGGGGTCGCTGAACGCAAGAACCGCCACTTGCTCGATGTGGCTCGCTCTCTCATGCTTCACATGCACGTTCCCAAAGTCTTCTGGAACTTTGCGGTCTCCACAGCATGTTTTCTTATCAACCGTCTCCCCTCTCCCGTTCTCCACAACGCTACACCCTTCAGCCTTCTTTTTCCCTCCACACCCGCCTTCCCCCTCACCCCCCGGGTTTTTGGCTGTACCTGCTTTGTCCATAAACTGGGCCCCCCTCTTGACAAACTGGATCCCCGTGCGGCCAAACACATTTTTGTCGGCTACTCACGTACCCAAAAGAGCTATGTTTGCTACTCTCCGCTCACCCGGAAGGTCTCTGTTTCGGCTGATGTTACTTTCCGGGAGGATCAACCCTTCTTCCCTCCTCCGTTGCCATCACTTCTCCCACCACCTACTACCACACCCTCCCTTCCCCGGCCGGTGATCCACGTCCACTCACCTCCCACCCTCCCTCCGCCTCCTCCCACCATTGACCCTCCTCGACCCCCAGTTATTCGGGTCTATGCTCGTCGCCCTCTTCCTCCCGTTGCTCCTCTGCAGTCGGCTTCGACCTCGGCTTCTCCGTGTTCTGCTGCTCCGGTGTCGGCCTCTACCGCTCATCCACTGGCGGACTATGTTTCTCTCCATCGCCTCTCTCCACATCTACAGGCCTTGGCTACTTCGCTCTCCTCGGTCTCTATTCCTACTTCTGTCCAGGACGCTCTTCAACATCCTGGGTGGCGTGCGGCTATGGAAGAGGAGATGGCTGCTCTTTGGGCCAACCAGACTTGGACCCTGGTGCCCCTTCCTCCCGGCCAGAAACCCGTTGGGTGCAAATGGGTTTTCGTCATTAAACATGCTCCTGATGGGACCATTGATCGCCTCAAAGCTCGGTTGGTTGCTCGTGGTTTCACCCAGCAACCGGGGCTGGACTATGACGAGACCTTCTCTCCGGTCGCTAAGCTCAACACGGTCCGCATTCTCCTCTCTGTGGCTGTCCATCGCCAGTGGCCCTTGTTTCAACTCGACGTCAAGAACGCTTTCCTGAACGGCGACCTTCAGGAAACGGTTTACATGCAACAACCTCCCGGGTTTGAGACCACGGGGGAGTCACGGGTTTGTCATCTTCCCAAATCTCTATATGGTCTCAAACAATCCCCTCGGGCATGGTTCGACAAGTTCAGCAAAGCGCTCCGGGACGTTGGCTTCACTCGCAGCTCGGCTGACTTCTCATTGTTTACTCGTCACCAGGCCACTGGTACGGTTCTCCTGTTGGTATATGTCGACGACATCATTATTACTGGCAGTGACTTGGACGACATACAGGCCGTTAAGCTACATCTGAGCTCCGTCTTCCAAACTAAAGATCTGGGTCCTCTTCGGTACTTCCTCGGTCTGGAAGTGGCCAGACGGTCAGATGGATTGGTTCTCTCTCAGCGCAAATATTGCCTGGATCTCCTTCATGATGCAGGCTACTCTGGTTGCAAACCTATTAACACTCCCATGGATGCAAATCACAAAATATGTGCTCAGGGCTCAGATTCTGATTCGCTTCTACCAAATCCTGAATATTACCGTCGTTTAGTTGGGAAGCTTATCTACCTAACAGTTACAAGACCTGATATATCTTTTGCTGTGGGACTTGTGAGTCGCTATATGCACTCTCCTCGAAGCTCTCATCTCCAGGCTGTGGAACGCATTCTCAGATATCTTAAGACAGCTCCTGGCCAAGGACTTGTATACAAAACCTCATCCTCCATTCCTACACTAGTGGCATACTCTGATGCCGACTACGCTGGCTCCCTCGACGATCGACGATCTACTAGCGGGTTTTGTACATATTTTGGAGGACATCTGATTACTTGGCGAAGCAAGAAACAAACAGTGGTTGCTCGATCCTCAGCCGAAGCAGAATATCGGGCAATGGCTGCTGTGGTCTCTGAACTCACATGGATTGAGAGTCTCCTTACCGACCTTGGAGTTAAACTACCTTCTCCTGCTCTCCTCCTTTGTGACAGTCAAGCTGCCATACATATTGCCAAAAACCCGGTCTTCCATGAAAGAACGAAGCATATCGAGGTAGATTGTCATTTCATCCGAGAGAAAGTCCACATGAAGAAGATCGAGCTCAAGCACGTTCCGGGTACTGAACAGGTTGCCGACATCTTCACCAAAGCTCTTCCTAGTACCCTCTTCTATCAGTGCCTATCCAAGCTTGGCGCATACGACTTGTACGCTCCAGCTTGCGGGGGAGTATTAGAAAAGCCCATGTAAAAAGGCCCATTTAATGACCTATTTTTCTTCCTCCTTCTTTAGTCCCACATCATGTATAGGATTTATTCTTCTCTCTTCTCTCCTATATATTTGTATTCTCTCCTTGTATTTACATACGGAAATAATACATACAAGCTTTGAGCTCTCTCAACAAAAATAAATCTCAAGGAATCAAGAACTTGACGCAGATAGATCTGGCTCAGGTAGCAGGTGACACAGTCACAGACGGTAAGACAAATTTCAAAAAAAGTAGGAAAAAATCTCAGAACATTGAAATAAACAGTGGACAAAGTATAATATAATACGAACAAGGAAAATAAGAAATGTACGTGTACCAATTTTTGTGAAACAACACAAGTAAGACATACAAGTAACTGAATCAAGCAAAAATAACTAAAATTATTAACATACTATGGAGTTTATCATATATATGTTTGTGTAATAACATAAGCTGTAACCAATGAAATGTGTAAATATTTTTATTTGATGCACAAGAGTTTTCATGTTCAGATGCAAGTCTTATCAGATAATTTGTGCTTGTCATTACCATTCATTTGTTCCCGAGTCAAGAGGGAACTCAAGTCAAAAAGTTTCATCAATTAAACATTACTGCTTATGATATTAACCAATTAAATGATTCATAGTTTAGTGATTTCTAGCGTATCAGGACATGATATTCATTTGACGATTTAGGTATTTTAAGTAAAATTTGTAAACATATGAAAAGGTACAAGAGACTAAGTTCAATGGTTGCAAGCGAGAGAAATTTCTCTACTTGTCTTAAGGTGAAGCTGGAACTGACGGCGACGGTTAAGCGGTGCAAGCAAAATTAACAATTTTATTTTGAACCTATTCAAGGGCAAACATGCATGATATTTGACCTAACGAGAATGCTACGTTAGCACAAACATTTTTTTTTCATCGCATAACTTAAACAAGAGCAGTTTTAGAAATTTACCTCCCTCAATAATGAGGGGAGGGGAGGCTACCACGAGGAATCAGGGATTTGACGATGCCTAGGTTAGAGAAACCCTAAATCGGAGAGGGCTTTGGAGAGATCCCACCAATTGATCCGATGAGCGGCGCCGGAAATCAAAACCGCAGCGGGGATAGATGATTATAAGAGGGCAAAACCTTGAATCAATTTATATATGCAATTTGGGACGCTAAAATTTCCAAACAAATACAAGGAAATCAGAAAAAAGGTGGGGAAAGAGAAAATTCTTACCCAATGAGGCCAAATCTGAGCCCAAGGGGGAGAGAAAAGGAAACCCTAGTTGTCTCTGTCGCAAACACCGGCCCAAACAGAGAAGAAGATGACTGTTGAAGGAAAAAGGGGAGGTTGTCGTCCTTGAGGGGAGGAGAAGAAGCTACTGTCCCGAGCAGGGAGAGGATAAATCGTTGCTGCCGGCTTTGGGAGGAGGAGAAAGGGAGGTCGACCACGCCAAGAGGAGGAGTCGGCAGCGCACAAGGAACGGCTGGAGGCGGAAACGACAACCACTGGAGTAGTAGACTGGAATCCGCGCAGGAGAGGGATACCGAGTGGCTTGCAAATGAAAAATATAGGATCGGGTGGGGGGTGGGTGTTGGTGGGTGGGTGGTGGTGGTGGGCTAGATAATAGAAGGGGGAAAACCTAATATCATATTTACAAATTTGCCATTGTTATTATTATTATTATTATTATTATGTTTTTTTTGTTATTTATCTTCATTTTAATATGGATTGTTACATTCTCACCTACTTAGGATGTTTTGTGCCGAAACTTTGGAGGATTCACTAAAAGGGGCCTCTTATGATGGAGATTCTGATATCATTCATTCCAACAAGATTTGCAAATCAAGACAAGAAGGATACTTATGAATATACTGAAATAGAAAGAAGAACAAGAGAGGAGACATACCAAGATCAAGAGATAAGTTGTGGAACTTGTTACACATGTCAGATTCAAGTTCTCAAGTCTACTCCTCGGACTTGCCATGCATCCTAAACACTCTGATCATAGAAATGGTTCTCTTTCGATGCTTGCGTTCTTGATACTCCACGATCTTATTATGTATTAGTTATGATCAACCATTTTCTTTTGTATCATGAACAATTGATGAGCTATAATTTATATACTGGATTTTGATATTATTGACATGTTCATTTCTTTGGTATTTCCATTGAAAATTTGTATCAACACTGTGTGGGATGAGTTTTATTAAAATATATGTGCATCGTGTTTTTCACTGATAAACTCTAAATCTCCCGCATAAAAACAATCTATTTTCTCCAAAGTAATTATTTTAAAACTAATACCATTAAATCAGCTCCCGTCTAACATATATGGTTTTTTTGCTTTTGCCCATTCCTGTGGCATCACGACCCGCCAAAATCGCACTCTGATCTTTGCTTTTAGATGGGTCATGACACATACTGACTTTTGGATCAATGCGGTATTTTGAGAATTGGAGTGGCTGATTACAGGGTGGAGTATCATGAGCTATATTGGATTGGTGAAAACAGAACGCACGTATTGATACACGGTTTTCAAATCCTCGAAAGTTGCCCGAGCCCAGAGGTCACGTATCCCATAAAATTATCATTTTTATTGTGGTGGCATTTATCACCGCTACTCCAAACATCGGAAATTGTGTGTTGGAGTTTTCTTTGTATATGTTACCACACAAAAAATGTTGCCCTAAACAGGGCCTTAGTAAGCCATCTGGCCATTTGATCTTAACCTTGGATGACAATGTCTTGGTTGTGAAATATCTCAGGTATAAACCATGTATAAATTTTGGGTTCCCAACTACTGTTGAAAGATGGGGATACTTTGTTTTTCGAAATCACTAATGAGTGCCCTTTATTATCATTATCATTATGGCCTCTATCATCTTAGAAGATCAATTTTTTCTCCTCTCTCATGGATGCTGGTATATTTGGAGTTCGAACTGTGTAAATCTTTATGTTCTCTATGATGCTAACCCTCTCTTCTGCTACTTCATGGTTATCTCATTTTGATCGTGCTAGGTGTTTCCACACACAGATGAGTATCTATTGCGACAAATTGTATCAGATTAGAAGAAAATTAAATGGAGTAGCTATATTAATGCAGGTCTAGGGCTGTTGGTCTGTGTAATTATTTTGTTAGTGGGATGTTGGAAGTTCATGGCTTTGACCACATATTCAAAAAATTGGGAGAGCTAGGGATTTAATTGGGAATTTCTACGTGAATGAAAAAATTATCCTAGTGTAGTAGTAGTAAGAATATCAGAAGTTGTGTTGTTTATGTTCAAATGTTATATTTGTTATTATGAAATCCTTTTTTTCTAAAGGTTGTGTTTCCAATTTCTTATACTGGCAATATGCTAAAATGATTTTAGAATGCTTCTTGGTTTTTACTGTCAATCCAGCTTTTCGCAGTTCGTTGTCATTTACTATCTTTACATGCCCCAAAAAGCCCTGTTACTTATTTTAATTGCACATTTGCATATCCAACTATTTTAGGGGCAGAGTATGGTTCTCGTTGCATGTGGGTGGCGTCACACAATAACGGTTTCCTTCTCGGGGGTTCTATATACTTACGGATGGAGCAAATATGGCCAACTAGGTCATGGGGACTTTAAAGATCATCTCACACCACACAGATTGGAGGCTCTCAAAGATAGCCCAATATCTCAGGTTTTATGAAATTTCAAAACCGAACCCTTGCCTTTGTTTAAATGAATTTTCAACAGTTCTACTGTCAAATGCGGGTTATTTTATGTAAGAAATCCTTTAAACGATAGATATGCCAATTGTCATGAGCTTCATCATTGGACAGTAAAACCTGTATAAATAACAGTATTTGAGGGGCTTCAGAAAACATCTTGATTATGATAGTGATATTTACGACATTTTGAACTCAATTTCATAAATTTAGTTATTGATCTCAATATTTGAGTATTAAGTTCTAGTAAATTTTGATTAAAATCTCTAGCTGAGTGTATAGATCTCTTAGGCAGAGCTTGAGGCTAATTTGTAAATAAGCATGTTATTTAAGATTGTGGATCTGTGGAATGATATCTTACAAAAGTCGACCAAGAATTTGTTTGATCTTGAAAGACTTCAGAAAACATTTTGTTTATTGTTAGAAAAGCCCATGTAAATAGCGCAGTATTGGGCCCATGTATTCTTTATTTTCTTCTTCTCCTATTAGTCCAACATCATTGTATAGGATTTCTTCTCTCCTTTTCTCTCCTATATATTTGTATTCTCTCCTTGTATTTTGATACCTAAGAAATACATACAAGCTTTGAGCTCTTCCAACATGGTATCAAAGGCAGCGATTCCGCCCTTGCGGTTTCCCCTTCTCTAACCGCCCGACTTTGCTTCTTAGCCTATCCGCTCTTCCTCTGCGGCCCGATCCTCTACTCGCCCGGGTAGCGGTCTGTTTCTACCCGTCTCTTCTCTCAGCGGCTTTTCCATTGTTAAGCCGCTGACCTCTCCTCTTTGTCTCCCTCCCGTGGATCCACCCCCTCCGTCTCTTTTATAACCTCTCCTCTTCCCCGTGGGCCCCACTACTCTCTGCGGCTTCGCTTGCCGCTTGCGGTTTGTCTGCTTCTAGCCGCCCGGTCTCTCTCTCCTCTAGCCGCTCAAGCTCCTACTCGCGGCCTCTCTCGTCTAGCCGCTCGAATACTTCCTCACGACCTCTCTCCTCTATGCCGCTCGAGTTCCTACTCGCGGCCTCTCTCCTCTAGCCGCTCGAGTTCCTGCTCGCGGGTTCTCTTCTAACCGCTGTGTCTTCTCCCTCTCTTTCTCGCGCGGGCTCTCTCTCGTCAAACCGTTGCGACCTCTCCTTCTGTCCGCTGCGACTTCTCCCTGTACCCGTGCGGGTTGTCCATACTTTCTCCCGCACTTGGTTGCGGCCTAGCTGCGCGCTCTCCTATTCGCAGTGGTCTTCCCCGACTCCATGGGCTCCTCCATTGACTCTACCAGACAGGCGGCTATTCCTTCTACTGACCGCCCGACCTCTCTTCCTGATCTTCGAGATGAGTTGCGGATCACCACTATCTCCTTATCTGGGAAGAAGAACTTTGTTCCGTGGGTCCACTCTGTTCGGCGTGTTCTTCAGGCCAAGGGCCTTGTACTTCACCTTACTAACTCTCCTCCTGTCCCTAATACGGAGGATTGGCTACGCAATGACGGCCGAGTCCAAACATGGCTCCTTAATTCGCTGGAGGGTGAGCCATACCAAATGGTCATGTACCATGAGACCGCCAAAGTCATGTGGGAGGAGCTTCACTCCTTATACTCTGGAAAGGATAGTCTTCAGCACCTCTATGACATCATTACAGACCTTCAGTCTCTTGATGCTGGTGGGGCGGCTGACATGACCTCTTTTGTTGCTCGGATCAAGTCTCTGGCCGAGGCCTGGATCCAGCATCAGCCTTCTACCACCGACCTCGCTGCTCAGCGCGCGCAAAAGGAGGCTGTATGTGTTGCCATGATGATGGCTCGTGTCCCACCTCACCTTCAGAGCATTCAGGCTCAAGTATTGGCTTCAACTTCTACTCCCTCTCTCTCTGATGTCTGCTCTATGCTCCTTCGCGTCTCACCGCCCTTGGATCCTCCGGCACCCTCCTCTCCGGCTCTTCTTCAGCCCGACTTTGCTTCTTAGCCTATCCGCTCTTCCTCTGCGGCCTGATCCTCTACTCGCCCGGGTAGCGGCCTGTTTCTACCCGTCTCTTCTCTCAGCGGCTTCTCCCTTGTTAAGCCGCTGACCTCTCCTCTTCGTCTCCCTCCCGTGGATCCACCCCCTCCGTATCTTTTATAACCTCTCCTCTTCCCCGTGGGCCCCACTACTCTCTGCGGCTTCTCTTGCCGCTTCCTGTTTGTCTGCTTCTAGCCGCCCGGTCTCTCTCTCCTCTAGCCGCTCAAGCTCATACTCGCGGCCTCTCTCCCCTAGCCGCTCGAGTTCCTCCTCGCAGCCTCTCTCCCCTAGCCGCTCGAGTTCCTACTCGCGGCCTCTTTCCCCTCGCCGCTCGAGTTCCTACTCGCGGCCTCTCTCCCCTAGCCGCTCGAGTTCCTACTCGCGGCCTCTCTCCTCTAGCCACTCGAGTTCCTACTCGCGGCCTCTCTACCCTAGCCGCTCGAGTTCCTACTCGCGGCCTCTCTCCTCTAGCCGCTCGAATTCTTCCTCGCGACCTCTCTCCTCTAAGCCGCTCGAGTTCCTACTCGTGGCCTCTCTCCTCTAGCCGCTCGAGTTCCTACTCGCGGGTTCTCTTCTAACCGCTGTGTCTTGTCCCTCTCTTTGTCGCGCGGGCTCTCTCTTGTCAAACCGCTGCGACCTCTCCTTCTGTCCGCTGCGACTTCTCCCTGTACCCGTGCGGGTTGTCCATACTTTCTCCCGCACTTGGTTGCGGCCTTGCTGCGCGCTCTCCTATTCACATCGGTCTTCCCCGGCTCCATGGGCTCCTCCATTGACTCTACCGGACATGCAGCTATTCCTCCTGCTGACCGCCCGACCTCTCTTCCTGATATTCGAGATGAGTTGTGGATCACCACTATGTCCTTATCTGGGAAGAAGAACTTTGTTCCGTGGGTCCACTCTGTTCGGCGTTTTCTTCAGGCCAAGGGCCTTGTACTTCGCCTTACTAACGCTCCTCCTGTCCATAATACGGAGGATTGGCTACGCAATGACGGCCAAGTACAAACATGGCTCCTTAATTCGCTGGAGGGTGAGCCATACCAAATGGTCATGTACCATGAGACCGCCAAAGCCATGTGGGAGGAGCTTCACTCCTTATACTCTGGAAAGGATAGTCTTCAGCACCTCTATGACATCATTACAGACCTTCAGTCTCTTGATGCTGGTGGGGCGGCGGACATGACCTCTTTTGTTGCTCGGGCCAAGACTCTGGCCGAGGCCTGGATCCAGCATCAGCCTTCTACCACCGACCTCGCTACTCAGCGCGCGCAAAAGGAGGCTGTATGTGTTGCCATGATGATGGCTCGTGTCCCACCTCACCTTCAGAGCATTCGGGCTCAAGTATTGGCTTCGGCTTCTACTCCCTCTCTCTCTGATGTCTGCTCTATACTCCTTCGTGTCTCACCACCCCTGGATCCTCCGACACCCTCCTCTCCGGCTCTTCTTCAGCAGGCGCTTCCCCCCTTCCCCCACCGTCTTCTGCTTACAGTGGACGTTCCGGCTCTCGTGGAAGGGGACGTGGGGGTCGGGCCCGTTCCAAGTGTTGCTATTGCGGCCGTGATGGCCACACGGATGCTGTGTGCTACAAGAAACATGGCTATCCTCCTCGCCCCACTGCGACTGCTGCTGATGGCTCCTCCTCCACTGGTACCGACCTTGCGGCTGTTCGCCTCCAGCTCCAGCAACTACAAGGACTTCTTAGCCCTCCTCCTGCCTCTGTTGCCTCCACCTTTACTACAGGTATTACTTGTCTTTCCTCCGGTCCGCGTTGGATCTTGGACTCCGGGGCTACTCATCACATCACCTCGCTGCAGCCTCTCCAGTACTCGAATGTTCCTCATCCGAAATCTTTCACAATCGCTAATGGTGCGACAACTCCGGTCTCCGGCTGTGCCGGCATCTCTCTTGCCCCCTCCATCTCTCTTCGCTCGGGTCTTTATGTTCCGAGCTCTACTTTTAACTTACTTTCTGTTGGCCGACTCACTCATGATATGGATTGCTCTGTCACATTTACTTTCTCTTCCTTTTTGATACAGGATCGGTGGATGCAGACTATCATTGGTAGGGGACGACTGCAGGACGGGCTCTACCTTCTGGATAACTCTCCCACTATTCTCTCATCTGTCTCCTCTGTGGACTGACATCGTCGTCTTGGGCATGTCCCTCTTCCTGTTCTCCAAAAGGCCCCGCCTGATGTATCTTTACCTGCTTTTCAATGTGATTCTTGTATTTACGGCAAACAACCGCGTACTTTTTTTCTTGCTCATTGTACTCGGAGCGCTGCTCCATTTGATTTACTACATTCTGATATCTGGGGTCACTTTAAAGTTACCAGTATCTTTGGATACCGTTATTTCATCACATTTATTGATGATTACTCTCGCACCACATGACTTTACCTCCTTCGTGATCGCTCTGAGCTCCCTCGCATATTTCGCGCCTTTATCCAGGAAACTCGCACGCAATTTTCCACAACTATTAAAACCGTGGGCACCGACAATGCTCGCGAATACACAGACCATGAATTTACCAACCTGTGTGCAGAATTTTGTATTCTTCATCACACCTCCTGTCCCTATACCATCCAACAGAATGGTGTTGCCGAACGAAAGAACCGCCACCTCCTCGACGTTGCCCGCTCACTCATGCTCCAAATGCAGGTTCCAAAACTTTACTGGAACATTGCGGTCTCCACTGCCTGCTTCCTCATCAACCGACTCCCTTCCTCGGTTCTCAACTTTGCCACCCCATTCAGTCTCCTCTTCCCCTCCACTTCGTATTTCCCTATTACACCACAGGTTTTGGCTGCACCTGTTTTGTTCACCTCCTGGGTCCCTCCTCGGATAAGTTGGACCCCCGGGCCGCCAAATCCATTTTGTCGGCTATTCTTGCACCCAAAAGGGCTACCTGTGCTACTCTCTGTCACTCGGAAGGTCACCGTCTCCGCCGATGTTACTTTTTGGAAGCTCAACCTTTTTTTCTCCCCCCTGCTCCTTCCTCACCGCCCTGCTCCTTCCCTCCACTCCGCCCATCCCTCTACTGCGCCTCCCTCTACTACCCCCCCGCTCCTCCCCTAGTTATCTTTACTCTAGCCGCTTCTCTCGTTTCCATACGTCTTTCTACCCCTCCACCTGCTCCTATCCAAGCCACCAGTTATCCAAGTTTACTCTAGCCGTCTTCCTCCTCGTTCCGCTACCCTCTGCAGTCGGCTTCTTCCATGGCTACCCCATGCTCTGCTGATCAGGTATCTCCCTCTACCGCTCATCCTCTGACAAATTACGTCTCCCTGCATCGTCTCTCCCCCAACTACACACATTTGCCACTTCTCTTTCCTCCATTTGGTTCCTAATACTGTGCACGAGGCGCTACAACATCCCGACTGGAAGGCTGCCATGGAGGAGGAGATGGCTGCTCTCTGGGCCATCCAGACCTGGACTCTCGCCCCGCTTCCCCCGGGTCAGAAACCGGTTGGGTGTAAGTGAGTCTTCGTCATCAAACATGCAGCTGATGGGACGATTGACCGTCTGAAAGCTCGGCTGGTCGCCCGGGGCTTCACCCAACAACACGGGATTTACTATGAGGAAACCATCTCACCGGTGGCCAAACTCAACACTGTTCGTGTTCTTCTCTCGGTGGCTGTCCATCGCCGGTGGCCCTTACTGCAACTGGATATTAAGAATGCATTTCTGAATGGCGCCTTGCAAGAGACTGTCTATATGCAACAACCTCACGGGTTTGAGACCACGGGGGAGTTTCAGGTTTGTCGTCTTACGAAAGCGCTGTATGGCCTCAAACAATCATCACGGGCATGGTTCGACAGGTTCAGCAAAGCTCTTTGGGAGGTTGGTTTTTCTCGAAGCACGACAGACTTCTCGATGTTCACTCGCCACCGTACAGTGAGGACGGTTCTTTTGTTGGTATATGTTGATGACATCATAATTACGGGAGGACTCACAGGGAATACAGGAGGTCAAACGCCATCACGGTACTGTTTTTTAAATAAGGATCTGGCACCCCCCCGGTATTTTTGGGCCTTGAGGTGGCTAGACGGCCAGATGGTCCTCGTCCTCACTCTCCCAGCGGAAGTATTGTCTCGACCTTCTTCATGATGCAGGTTCTCGAGTTGTAAGCCGATCATACCCCAATGAATGTGAATCACAAGTTATGTGCTCAGGCTTCCGACTCAGATCTCTTACTTGAGAATCCTGAATACTACCGCCGTCTAGTTGGCAAATTGATCTACCTCACGGTAACTAGACCGGACATATCCTTCGCAGTTGGTATTGTCAGCCGATATATGCATTCTCCTCGGGAATCTCATCTTCACGCCGTTGAACGCATTCTCAGATACCTCAAAACGGCCCCTGGTCAAGGATTGGTCTACAAGATCTCATCTTCAGCTCCTACATTGATAGCGTACTCTGATGCTGATTATGCTGGTTCTCTTGATGATCGATGGTCAACAAGTGGGTTTTGCACATACTTTGGAGGACACTGATTACGTGCGGAGCAAGAAACAAGCTGTTGTGGCTCGATCATCTGCTGAGGCTGAATACAGGCAATGGCGTCTGTAGTGTCTGAACTAACATGGCTGGAGAGTCTTCTTACCGATCTTGGTATAAGACTTCCTTCCCCAGCCCTTCTCCTTTGTGATAGCCAAGCACCGATACATATTGCCAAGAACCCGGTATTCCACGAGAGAACTAAACATATTGAAGTTGATTGCCACTTCATCAGAGAAAAGGTTCAAATGAAGAAGATTGACTTGAAGCATGTTCCCGGAACAGAACAAGTTGCGCATGTGCTCACTAAAGCTCTTACCAGTACACTCTTCTATCAGTGCTTGTCCAAGCTTGGTGCATACGATTTGTACGCTCCAGCTTGCGGGGGAGTGTTAGAAAAGCCCATGTAAATGGCCCAGTATTGGGCCAATGTATTTTTTATTTCCTTCTTCTCCTATTAGTCCCACATCATTGTATATGATTTCTTCTCTCCTTTTCTCTCCTATATATTTGTATTCTCTCCTTGTATTTTGATACCTAAGAAATACATACAAGCTTTGAGCTCTTCCAACATTTATGATAGAAGCTCAGTTTGAAAGAGTAGTTGAAAGTGCGAAATAGAAAGTCCGAATAATTCTCTACAAGGGGGTGAATAGTGAAGACACCCAACAATCTAGGTTTTAAATTGTTTTGATTTATTATCTATGTTGTCAGAAAAAAAATGAATTATTGCATAGAATAGAGCAACAAAAAGCTAAACAAGCATAAAAAATCATCTAGTAGACACAAGATTTATAGAGGTTTCTCAATCAACTACATACATTTTCTCTTCCACTTATCAGTGGGCTAGCACTGCCTCAACATATTGAGAGTGAGGAAGAAGGAAGAAGTTGGATTTTTGGCTTAGAGAGCTTTTTAGTTTTGTGTGCTTTCTAGCTTTGATTTTTGGGGTATCTATTAAAATATGGAACTTTTGTATTTCTTCTTTCTTTCTTTAACTGTGCAAGTTCCAAGGACACATGCATGACATGGGCAGTAAAAAGCTGGCGCATTCTATTCCGGCACTTACAATGACATTATTTTGATTTGACCGCAACTTTAAGTTTGTCAATGATCACTAAGCTCCTCGGTCAACGACCACTGAGTGGAATTCTTCCTGGAAGAGACAATGCAGTTGAGACAATGCAGTTGACGATCACAGATTTTCGATCATCAAACTATGATTGGCATTTTCCTTGATTTGTGGTCGGTGTTCGATAATCGTTGAGTGATGCTTCCGGTCACTGGTCAACGATCGTTGATCGTTGGGCTGGCTTCTTTCGATCTTCAAGAGTTGAGCGAATCGGGCGCCGATCAACGGTCGGCAGTCGACGATCGTAGACCGTGGATCTTGCTTTTTCAAATTTTGATCTGCGCGCATCCTGGTCACTGATCAATAGTCGTTAGTCAACGATCGTTGAGCTTTCCGCACCCCTTGAACGGTTACTCTCTTCTTACCCGTTGCCCGTCTCGATCCGAAGCCCGCCTGCTTGTGCGGTTACGGTTTCTCCTAACCGCACACCCCTTCTTCTTTCCCTCCTTCCCGTCTCATCCCCACCTCTCTCCCTTTATAGAGATTTCTCTGGGCCCCACTCTTCTTCAGCCGCTTTGTTTGTTCGCTACTCCCCGCGGTCTGCTCCTCGCTCCGGTTTTCTTCTCGCGATTTGTTAATCGCGTGCGAACTACCGATTTTTTTTCGCGCGGACACCTTATCAATCTGCCGACCTTCTCTTGAGCGCGATCTTCCCGCAGCTCGCCCCTTCTTTTCTGTTCACTGCGGACCGCCGGTTTCTCCTCTAGCCGGGACATGCGCTTCTAGTTGTCGGCTGCTCTCTATAACCGATGTGTTGTCACGCGGACTCTTCTATCCGCTAAAAGCTTCCTGTGGATTCCTCTACCCGCTACAACCTTCTCTGCGACCTTGTCGCTCTCCCTTCTCCGCTCTGCTCCTCTGAGGTTGTGTGCCTCTTGCGGATTCCTCTACTCGCTGCTCTCTCCTCTCTATATTCACCGCTTCTCTATTCGCGCGAGTCACAGTGCTCCTCTATTCACGGCCTCCTGTATGCACCGTGACTTGCTTTATTCGCGACCTCCTCTATTCACTGAAAGCTCAGTTGTTGTTCTCACGACTATCTGGCCGCCGACCTCTCTTCCTTGCCGCTTGTTGTTCTCTGTTCGCCGTGGACTGTTTCCCTCTGCTCGTTAGTTGTATATTGCTGCTTCTCCTCACAGGTCGCGTGTTGCTTTTTCTTCTCTAGCCACAACTCTTCTTCCTGCTGCGTACCTGTTTAGTTGCTGTGAGCTCTGCCTCCTGCACTTCTCTACCCGCTATGAGCTTCTCTGTGGCTTTCCGCTCTTCTCTACTCTACCCGCCTGCCCGTCCTCTTCTATTTGCGAGACAACGCCGCTATGGACTCAACGGTTGCTTCTTCTCTTCCGTTCGTGTCGTTGCTCCTTCTCCTGAAGTTTGTGATGAACTTAGGATCACCACCATCTCTCTCAGCGGGAAATACAACTTTGTGGAATGAGTGCACTCTGTTCGACGAGTTCTCCAGTCCAAAGGTCTTCTTCATCATCTTACTCGGGATGCTCCCACTGTCCCTACTTACAAATGGCTTCTTGATGACGGTCGGGCCCAATCCTGGATTCTCAATTCCATGGACCTTGAGTCATACCGCATGATCATATATCATGAGACGACCAAGGCGATGTGGGAGGAGCTTCATTCTCTCTACTCTGGCAAAGACAGCTTACTGCATTTGTTTGATATCATCTTTGCGCTTCAAACACTGGATCCCGGCACAACGAGCGATTTGACCTCCTTCGTTACCAAGGACAAAACTTTGGTGGATGCATGGATCCAACATCATCCTCCTTCCACAGATCTCGCTACACAACAGGCACAAAAGGAAACTGTTGGGATTGCTATGATGATGGTCCGTGTTCCTCCCCATCTTCACAGTGTTAGGGCTCAGATTCTTTCCTCTTCTACAACGCTCTCTCTGTTCGATGTCTGTTTTATGCTGTTCAAGGTTACCCTACCATCCGAGGTCCCTGGAAATTTCTCTCCGACTCTCCTCTAGCAGCCCCTTTTACCTACTCCTGCTTCAGCTCGTGGCTTGTCAGCTCGAGGAGGCCGCCTCACATCTCGGGGACAAGGACGTGCTGGACGTTCTACTTTGAAATGTACTTATTGTGGTCGAGAAGGTCATCTTGAAGCCACTTGGTACCACAATCATGGTATTCCTCCACACTTGATTTCTTCTAAAATAGTTGATCCTCATCCCGCTGTTGTTGCTCCACAAGATTCTGACTCTTTTACCCGGCAAGACATCAACGATCTCCGCACCCAACTTCAATAACTTTAAGGAGTGATTAGTCGCTTGTTTGGCTCTGTTGCATCTTTCTGCACTGAAGGTATATTCTGTCTCTCTCATAGCCCCCACCGGATTGTGAACTCAGGGGCTACTCACTATATTACATCCCAAAAATAACCTCAGTACATGCAATCTGCCTATCCCAAGTTCATTACTGTAGGAAATGGTGACACCACTCTGGTTTCTGGCGTTGCTGATCTACAACTTACCCCCCCCCCCCCACTCTCTTTCTTTTCGGTTCTTCATGTTCCGGGGTCACCATTCAATCTGCTTTCAGTTAGCCGCCTTACTCGGGAACTTGACTGCTGTATAACCTTCTTGTTGAAACCGAGAAATCGGTCTCTGTGGAGTTCGGGGTCCCTAGAAAGGGGTGACCTCACACTTACTGCACTCGGGGGAATGTCACGGACCAAAGGCTCATGAAACTAGGAACAGACCCTCGGCTCTAGCGCGGAGGTCCCACCTCACACCCGAAAGACCTTAGAGATCTCCGCCTCCCTAGCCAATGCTGAGCTAGGTGCCTTGGAGGATGAAAAGAGAGTGAAGAAGTGATCCTCTCCAAGGCACCCCTAAGGGCCTATTTATAGTTTTCTGGGAATGACATGCAAATAACCAACCTCCACTGCTCTGAAAATTACCGAAATGCCCCCGGATTGGCCTGCCAACAGCCAAATCCCGGTGGTTTAAGCGGCTAATTGCAGTTCACCAGGGGTAGTCTCTCAAGCCGGGCGAGCTGGCGGTTAGGCGAGAAGCGAGGGGCGGCCTGGGCGAACCGGCGGCCTGCGAGTGGCGATCTGGCGTCCTGCTCGGCCACTTGGAGGGCTGAAGCCGGGCGAGCTGCGGCCTGCTTGGCGAGCTGCGACCTGCTTGGCGAGACGGCGACCTGGCGAGCTGCGGCCTGCTTGGCGAGACGGCGGCCTGGTTGGCGAGACACGGCCTGGCGAGCTGCGGCCTGCTTGACGAGACGACGGCCTGGTTGTCGAGACGCGGCCTGGCGGGCTGCAGCCTGGTTGGCGAGACGACAGCCTGGTTGGCGAGACGCGACCTGGCGAGCTGCGGCCTGCTTGGCGAGACGGCGGCCTGGTTGGCGAGACACGGCCTGGCGAGCTGCGGCCTGCTTGGCGAGCTGCGGCCTGCTTGGCGAGACGACGGCCTGGCGAGTTACGTCCT
Organism: Platanthera guangdongensis; assembly: GCA_039583875.1. Lineage (NCBI taxonomy): Eukaryota > Viridiplantae > Streptophyta > Magnoliopsida > Asparagales > Orchidaceae > Platanthera > Platanthera guangdongensis. The sequence goes on along the minus strand of CM077158.1, from coordinate 218,034,526 downwards.
GCTTAGCGAGACGGCGGCCTGGTGGTTGGAGACCTGGGCGACTCCTCAAAGGGGCCGGCGGGGAGACAAATATTTCCTCCCCCTACTAGTATTTACGCAGGTCCACCCAAAATTGGCCTCCAGGAGTGCAAAACTCCCAAGAAGCTTAAAACGTGCATCAAGTCTTGCGCCTTGTTTGAGGTTCTCTCTTCGCGAATACGGGGTTGTACACAATCCCCACTCTTTTCGAGCGGGTTGCACGATCGGAAAGAAACGTCCAACCCAACGTATTCGCTGCGTAGCCTTCTTGGAGCCGAAAACTCGTGTCCTCCCGGGGGGGGGGGGGGTCAACCTGTCAAGCCAGCTAATGGGAGCCTGGATGACGAGAAGGCCTCAGGGTAAAAATACTTGGCCTCCCCGAGGGGTCAACCTGTCAAGCCAGCTAATGGGAGTCTGGATGTCGAGACGGCCTCGGGGTAAAAAACATTTGGCCTCCCCGAGGGGTCAACCTGTTAAGCCAGCTAATGGGAGCCTGGATGATGAGACGACCTCGGGGTAAAAAACACTTGGCCTCCACGAGGGGTCAACCTGTCAAGCCAGCTAATGGGATCCTGGATGACGAGACGACCTCGGGGTAGAAAACACTTGGCCTCCCCGAGGGGTCAACCTGTCAAGCCAGCTAATGGAAGCCTGGATGACGAGACAGCCTCAGGGTAAAAATAATTGGCCTCCCCGAGGGGTCAACTTGTCAAGCCAGCTAATGGAAGCCTGGATGACGAGACGGCCTTGGGGTCAAAAACACTTGGTCTCCCCGCATGGTCAACCTGTCAAGCCAGCTAATGGGAGCCTGGATGACGAGACGGTCTCGGGGTAAAAAACACTTGGCCTCCCCGAGTGGTCAACCTGTCGAGCCAGCTAATGGGAGCCTGAATGACGAGACGGCCTCGGGGTAAAAATACTTGGCCTCCCCGAGGGGTCAACCTGCAAGTCAACTAATGGGAGCCTCAATGACGAGACGACCTCGGGGTAAAAATACTTGGCCTCCCCGAGGGGTCAACGTGTCACGCCAGTTAATGAGAGCCTGGATGATGAGACGGCCTCGGGGTGAGGCCTACTCACCCCTCCGAGAGATCAACCTGCCCTGCCAGTTAGTGGGAGCCTGGCAACGAAATCATCTCGAGGTGAGGCCTACTCACCCCTCCGAGAGATCAAGCTGCCGTGCCAGCTAGTGGGAGTCTGGCAGCAGAATCATCTCGAGGTGAGGCCTACTCACCCCTCCGAGAGATCAACCTGCCATGCCAGCTAGTAGGAGCCTGACAGCGGAGTCATCTCGAGGTGAGGCCTACTTACCCCTCCGAGAGATCAACCTGCCCTGCCAGCTAGTAGGAGCCTGACAGCGGAATCATCTCGAGGTGAGGCCTACTCACCCCTCCGAGAGATCAACCTGCCCTGCCAGCTACTGGGAGCCTGACAGCGGAATCATCTCGAGGTAAGGCTTTTCATGGATCACAAATATTTTCCAGCGGTCCCTGTCATCAATCATAGTTGATACAATGCAAGCAAAGTTCATTACAAGAGATGATCCACTTCTTTCCTACTTCGCTCTTCCCTCGAGAATCATCGGATCCCTCCCCGGGTGCCCACATCAACCCTGTCCTCATATCTCTCCCCTGCCGCCTCGGGTTGGACTTCTTCAATCCGCACCGAATCTTGCGCTTGTTGAGGCTGTGGTGCTGGAGCTCTTGTCCTTCTCAACTCCAGGAATTCGCGGCAAGTAGCTGTTCCATGGCCCTCCTCCTGATGTAACTCATAGTAGGGTAACTCTACCCTGACTCTTCTCCTTCCCGCACGGTTCCTCCTCTCCCTTCGACCTATCTCCATCGCTTGCTGTGGTGGGGGTAGGAGCTGCCTAGAGGCTTGTCTTTGGAAGTTAAACCTCCCTTGGCCTCCTTGAAAATCACCCCACCCTGGATGAGACCTCTTCCTGGACCCTGAACGGGTCCTCCCTGTTGCCTCCAACCGGTCTCCGGACCTTCTTGAGGTCCCTGGAGCCACTGAGCTCTCTGCTCCTCTCCCCTTCTCTCCTCCTGGTGCCTCGAGCCACCTTGCTCCTTTGACTCTGCTTCTGTCAATCTTGTCAACTTCTTGACAAACGCCGGGTTGGCCGCCTCAGTGGCTATCTCCTCTGCCGCCCTTTCCATCAGCTCCTCGAAAGAAAGGGGGGGTCTTTCGAGTCAGACTCATCTTGAAGAACCCCTAGCGCAACCCCACCGTGAACGCCATCTGGAGGGCATACCCTGGCATCTCCTGGATATCCAGGATCTCCTCTTGGAACCTGTCAACGTAATGGGCCAACGACTCCTCGGCCCCCTGCCTTATCAGGAAGATGGACTTAGGACTCTTCTTTCTCTTCTTGGAGGTGGAGAAGTGAAGCTGAAAGCTCCGACTCAAGTTCTCGAACCCATAGATCGATCTCGGTGGGAGTTGGTGGAACCAGTCCCTTGTCTTGTCCTTCAACGTGATCGCGAAGAGGCGACACTTGAAGGCATCCGTCATCGGCCTGATGGAGACGACATCCTCAAACCACTGCAAGTGCTGGACGGGGTCATCCTTCCCGGTATCGTAAGTCATGTCGGGCTCCCTGAACCCCTCGAGAACGGGAGCTGAGATGATCAGCTCGTTGAAGGGTGACCCCCTGAGGGGTGGTCTCGCAACCTCTACTCGCGCGACCTGCTCGCCTAGAAGGCTGACACTCGTCGGGCTGGAGAATAACTCCCGGCCGGTGAGTTCTCGCTCGATCCCATCTCCCATCCTCTCCTTCCCAGGCCTTCTTCCTGGTACACTTCCTTCTCCCCCTGCTTGGGTCACCTCGCCTAGACCCCTTGGAGTCGACTCGTCGGGGGGGGGGGGGAGCTAGCTCCTGGAAGGTTGGAGTGAAGCTGCCACCCCTAGGAGCAATACTTCGCAGCATCTCCATGATGCCTTGGATGGATGCCATGAACTCTTCCCTCCCCACAAAGGGTCCTGGGTTGGGGAGCTCGCCGAGATCATCACTACCTCCCTGATCTCCAGCCATGTCACTCTCCCGAGATCTTCTGTGCTGGTCACTCTCCACGCTCACCGCACCAAGATGTTGAAACCGAGAAATCGGTCTTTGTGGAGTTCGGAGTCCCTAAAAAAGGGTGACCTCACACTTACTGCACTTGGGGGAATGTCACGGACCAAAGACTCAGGAAACTAGGAAGAGACCCTCGGATCTAGCGCGGAGGTCCCACCTCACACCTGGAAGACCTTGGAGATCTCCCCCTCCCTAGCCAATGCTGAGCTAGGTGCCTTGGAGGATGAAGAGAGAGTGAAGAAGTGATCCTCTCTAAGGCACCCCTAAGGGCCTATTTATAGTTTTCTGGGATTGACCTGCAAATAACCAACCTTCATTGCTCTGAAAATTAGCGAAATGCCCCCGGATTGGCCTGCCAGCAGCCAAATCCCGCTGTTCTAAGCGGCTAATTGCAGCCCACCAGGGGTAGTCCCTCAAGCCGGGCGAGCTGGCGGTTAGGCGAGAAGCAAGGGGCCGCCTGGGCGAACAGGCGGTCTGCGAGTGGCGACATGGAGGCCTGCTCTGCCACTAGGCGGGTTGAAGCCGGGCGAGCTGCGGCCTGCTTGGCGAGCTGCGACCTGCTTGGCGAGACGGCGGCCTGGCGAGCTGCGACCTGCTTGGCGAGACGGCGGCCTGGTTGGCGAGATGCGGCCTGCTTGACGAGAAGGAGGCCTGGTTGGCGAGACGCTGCCTGGCGAGCTGCGGCCTGCTTGGAGAGACGGCGGCCTGGTTGGCGAGACGCGGCCTGGCGAGCTGCGGCCTGCTTGGCGAGACGACGGCCTGGCGAGCTGCGGCCTGCTTGGCGATACAACGGCCTGGTGGTTGGAGACCTGGGCGACTCCTCAAAGGGCCGGGGGGGGGGGGAAGACAAATATTTCCTCCCCCTACTAGTATTTACGCAGGTCCACCCAAAATTGGCCTCCATGGGTGCAAAACTCTCAAAAAACTTAAAAACGTGCACCAAGTCTTGCACCTTGTTTGGGGCCCTCTTTTCGCGAATACGAGGTTGTACACTTCTCTCCTTCATCTTTTGTTTTGCAGAATCGTCAAACGCAGAATACCATTGTTAAAGGGAGGTTGTCGAATGGGCTCTATCTGTTGGATGTTCCACCTACCCTTCTCTCTGCAGTCTCCTCTGTTGATTGACATGGTCGCCTTGGGTATGCTCCTCTTCATATTTTCAAAAAGGCTCTTCCTGATGTTACATTGCAAGAGTTTACTTGTGAATTTTGTATCTATAACAAACAACATCGTACTTCCTTTTCTCCAAGTGTACTCGGAGTGATACTCCTCTATCTTTAGTGCATTATGATATCTGGGGGCCCTATAAACATCATAGTGTTTTTTGATTTCGCTATTTTATTACTTTTATTGACGATTACTCACGTCTCAACTGGTTATATCTACTTCGTGATTGTACTGAACTTACCTCTGTTTTTTGAGCATTTATTACTGAAACACTTATGCAATTCTCTGTTATCTTAAAAATAATCCACACCGACAATGCTCGTGAATATACTAGCTGCATCTTCTCAAATCTATGCACCAAGTTTGGAATTATATATTAAACCTCATCCGCCTATACCCCCAGCAAAACGGTGTGGCCGAGCGAAAAAATTGGCACCTTCTTGATGTCGCCCAGTCACTCATGTTTCAAATGCAGGCACCCACACAATATTGAAATTTCGCCGTTTCTGCTCTCTGTCATCTCATCAATCGCATGCCCTCCTCCATGCTCTACTTCGCATCTCCGTTTGGCCCGCTCTTTCCCTCCAAGTCTCCGTTCTCCCTGACGCCTCGTGTCTTTGGTTGTACCTGTTACATCCACATTCTTGGTCATCCTATTTACAAGCTTGCTTCTCGTGCCACCAAATGCATATTCGTTGGCTACTCTAGCATTTAGAAGTGTTATGTCTGCTACTTTCCTATTGATTAAAAGCTGATCATTTCGGCTGATGAAACTTTTCTTGAGGATTAACCGTTCTACTCCTCTCCCTCCCCACCGTTTCTCCCTTCCCCTGTCACTCGTCCAGTTGTCCCTATCAGGTCTCCGTCTCTCCAACTTCTTCCTCCACTCCCGGTGCCAACACTATCTAAACCACCTCTTCGCGTCTATACTCATCGTTCTTCCAAGACGGATGCCCTCCAGCAGCTCCCGACTACCAGCGCTATCCCGCGGTCCAACGATCCCACATCAACTTTTATGGCTCATCCTTTGGCGAATTGTGCATCTTTACATCGCCTCTCTCAGCCACTCCTCAAATTTGCCATCTCTCTTTCCTCCATTTTTATTCCTAACTCTGTACATGAGGCTCTTCAACATCGAGGGTGGCATACGGTCATGGATGAAGAAATGATTGCCCTCTGGGCTAACCAGACCTGAGATCTGGTTCCTCTTCCTCCCGGCCAGTCATCTGTAAGCTGTAAGTGAGTCTTTGTTATCAAACATGCTCCAGATGGGATTGTTGACCGCCCAAAAGCTCGCCTCGTGGCCCGGGGTTATCAACAAGGCCTTGATTATGATGTAACCTTCTCACCGGTTGCCAAATTAAATACCGTTTGGGTCCAAATCTCCTTGGCTGTGCATCGTCAGTGACCCTTATATCAGTTAGGTCTTAAAAACGCCTTTCTCAATGGCGACCTCCAAGAAAATGTTTATATGCATCAACCTCTCGGGTTTGAGACCACGTGGTAGTCTCGTGTATGTCATATCTGAAAGTCTATATATAGTCTCAAACAGTCTCCTTGTGCTTGGTTTGAAAAATTCAACAAGGTCGTTCGAGAAGTTGGTTTTACACGGAGCTCGGCCGACTTCTCCCTCTTCACTCGTCATGAATCAACATGCACTGTAATTCTCCTTGTGTACGTTGATGATATTCTAATTATGGGTGACGACTCCACATAGATTCAACAAATCAAACAACATTTAAACTCAGCAGCTATACATATTGTTAAGAATTTCGTATTTCATGAGCGAACCAAACATATTGAAGTCTACTGTCACTTCATTCGGGAAAAAGTTCAATCAAAGAAGTTAGAATTAGAGCATGTTCCTGCTACAGGGCAAATTGCTGACATCCTAACTAAAGCCCTTTCTCGACCGTTATATTATCAGTTCTTATCCAAGTTTGGCGCTTACGACTTGTATGAGTTGTGAAATGTTATGTACACGTCGTATTTTATCTTTTTCTATGTTCACCCCGGGTCGGGGTAGTTATGTCTTTTTCCTTGTTTTTAGGTTTTCCCTTACTCAAGTATATGTATGTGTAAGGGACTAGCATTATGATTTTTATTGCAATACATCTTTTTTTCCTCTCCATTTGGTATCAGAGGCGGAAAAAAAACGCGTGCCCTATCCGTCGATCGGATCGATCTCGCCGTCTCCCGTCGCGCCTCTTCCCGCAACTCGTCGCCCGTCTCCTATTGCGCGCTTCTTCGTGTAACTCGCTGTCGCCCGTCTCCCGTCGCTTCTTCCTCTTCGTGATGTCGGGCGGTACCCTTGCCGGTTGCTGAGAGGAACTACGTTGCCGTTCCTCCATGAAGCAGTCTGCTTCTCCTTCATGAAAACTATTGGGCTGCTATCCTTCTTGGCACCGATTTGTGCTGCCTGCGCCGCTACCCCGGGTGATGATTACTGCAGCCCCTGGCCACTTTCCTATTACCGTGCCGCTCCTGTGCTGCTGCTGGTGCTGCTGATTTGTTGATCTGCATGACAGAATAAGGTGTTGTTGATCCGTGCTTCTTGTGGTGGTATAGGTGAACCCGATTCAATAGTTTCTTCTCCGGTCGTGATCCAGCCTCCGATGGTTGAACCTTAGCAGCCCCATGACCACTCTAGCTCCTTGAAGATTACCGCGGTTCCTCTGAATGACACGAATTACCTGGAATGGTCTCGTGCTACTCAACATGTCATCCGTAGTCAACAGATGTTTGGCTATATCGATGGGTCGATTACGGAGCCTCCAGTGACTGATCCCTCCTGGAAGCGCTAGGATTCTGACAACTCTCTGTTTGTTTCTTGGCTACTGCATTCGATGTCGCCCAAGGTTTATTGGAACTATATGCTGATGAACTCTGCGTTCGTGATCTGAACTCGTGCTCCGGAAACACTCTCAGATTGGTAGTTCCACCCAGGTTTATGAGCTCACTCGCTGCATTTTGGAGTTGCGTCAAGGGTCGATGACTGTCTCATCTTTCTTCTCGGAGTTTGGGCGCTTGTATCAAGAACTGGACTACTTTGCACATTTCACTCCAGCGTGTACAACAGATGCCGTCTTGTTAAAGCAACGAGAGGACCGCTCCCGCCTTCATGTCTTATTAATGGGATTGAATATGAAATTTGATGTGGTCTGGACACATGTTCTCCACCGTTCTCCTCTTCCCTCTCTTCAGGAGGCGTTCAACATGATTCTGGGTGATGAAGACCGCCGCAAGTCTCTCAATGTTATGACTCCTCCAGATCGTTCTGCCTTGACGAGTGTTGGCCGTGGCCTCATCCCTGCTCCTGCATCTTATATGCCTACCTGCGATTACTGTTGTCGACGGGGACACTCTCGGGAAGCATGCTTCAAACTTTATCCGCATTTGTCTCCTCCTGGTCGTTGTCGTGGTCAGGGCCATGGACCTTGCCGTGGGGTCCATAGGCACAATGGCTACCATTCTCATGACGCTGCTTACATTACTGATGTCTATGATGAGTCTCAGTCTTCGGCTTCCTCCCCTCTTACTACACATGAGTTGGATGTCTTTCGCCGCTTGCTTCACTCTCAATCCGATCCAGTCACTGGAAGTTCTACCTCTCTTGCCACTGTTGTTATGATTAGTGCTCATGCGGACACCACCTCACCTTCTGAGTGGGTGCTCGACTCCGATGCCACCCACCACATGACTGGGTCCTCCTCAGGTTTTCTCTCTTATACTCATTTGTCTAGTAAGAAGAAAGTTATTTCTGTTAACGAATCATTGTCCTCCATTGCGGGCATGGGCAATATTTCTTATTCTCCGTCCATATCTCTTACCTATGTTCTTCACGTCCCCTCCTTTCTACACAATTTACTTTCCATCAACAATCTTACGAAATCTCTTAACTGCTCCGTAACATTCTTTCCTGATTCTTGTGTTTGTCAGGAACTGGGTACAAAGCGCAACATTGACAGTGGTAGGTGCAGTGGCGGCTTGTACTACCTGTACTCTCCTCCTTGTTCTCAGACACTTTCCAGCTCTACTGTTACTGCAGAGAATGTTCACCGTTGACATCTGCATTTGGGACACCCGTCCTCCGTCTACCTGCAAAAATTATTTCCTATTTTTTTACCTTTTCTTCAGAAATTTTTTTGTGATATTTGTGATCAGTCTAAACATGTGCGATAGACCTCTTCACATCTTTCTTTTCCAAGTATCACTTCTTTTGATATTATACATTCTGATGTTTGGGGGCCGTCGCCAGTTGTATCGTTGACTGGTTTTCGCTGGTTCGTCACCTTTATTGATTGTTTCTCGCATACTACATGAGTTTATTTATTAAAAAAGAAAAGTGACATTTTTTCGTGTTTTCAAGTCTTTCATAACATGGTGAAAAATCAATTTAATGTCACTATCCGTGTTCTTCGAAGTGATAATGGAGGGGAGTATGCCGATCGTGGTTCCTTTGGCGCTTACCTCATCTCTCATAGTATCATCCACCAGAAAACTTGTGCTTACACATCTACTCAGAACAGAGTGGACAAACGAAAAAATCGGCATCTCCTCGAGGTTGCCCGTTGTCTCCTCTTGACGATGAATCTTCCTAAACCATATTGGGGTGATGCGGTGCTTACTGCTGCACATCTTATCAACCGTATTTCTTCTACTGTTCTCTCATTTAATGCTCCTCTAGCCGTCTTTCTACCTATGACGCGGTTCATACTTCCCATTTGCCTTCCCGTGTCTTTGGGTGCGTCTGTTACGTGCATGTGCACCAACCTCAACGTGACAAACTTGACCCTCTGACTCAACGTTGTGTCTTCCTAGGCTATTTCTCCACGACCAAAGGATATCGCTGTTATCACCCCCCTCCCGGCGTATGTTCTGTACCATGAATGTTACTTTCCTTGAGGGGGAGTCCTACTTTCCGTCCTCGACTCATGTTCTTCGTCAGGGGTAGAGTACTACTACGGATGTTATTACTGCTGCCCCTCTACCTTCTCTTCCGTCCGCTTCCTCTATTCCTTCAACGCCTTCTACTGTAGTACCCAGATCTTCTCCTATCTCGATACCAGACTCCTCTACTATGCTCTCTCCTTTCCCCCATGTATACCACCGTCGTTCAGGTACACAGGTCACCGCCGCTCCACCTCTACTAGTGCCGACTTTGGACTCAGATTTTGATGATGCTGGCCTGCATATGCCTCTTGCCTTGCTAAAAAAGGGTAAAGCTACTTCCACGCAACATCCGATTTCTAATCATGCGGCTTATCGTCATCTTACTCCGATCCATTAGACTTTTGTTTCATCTCTTACTCTAGTTGTTATTCCAAAGACATGACAGGAAGCATTGGCAATACCGGCTTGGACACAGGCTATGCGTGATGAGATGTCCTCCTTGGACAAAAATCATACGTGGGATATCTCCGCTCTCCCTTCAGGAAAGAAAGCTATAGATTCCTGGTGGGTCTTCTCTGTTAAGCAGAACCAAGATGTAAAGGTGGAACGGTACAAAGCGCGTCTTGTCGCTCAAGGATACACCCAGACTCAAGGAGCTGATTATTAGGATACTTTTGCTCATGTAGCAAAAATTGGACTCTATTCAGGTTCTGTTATCATGTGCAGCTTGTCTGGACTGAGAACTTCATCAACTGGATGTGAAAAATGCATTTCTCCATGGTGAGCTTGAGGAGGAGGTGTACATGAAATTCCCTCCTGATTTTGTGATGGAAGGAACTGAAGGGCTTGTCTGCCGCCTAAGGAAATCCTTATATGGCATGAAGCAATCTCCAAAGGCCTGGTTTGGAAGATTTCTCACAGCAATGCTCAAGTTTGGGTACAAGCAAACCCAATCGGATCATACCATGTTCATCCGGAGACATGAACATCGTGTTGTGGTTCTCATTGTCTACGTGGATGACATCGGATCACTGGAAATGATACAGAGGAGATTGTAAACCTCAAGACCCTCCTATCGGCTGAATTTGAAGTGAAGTACTTGAGAAGATTACGGTACTTCCTGAGCATCAAAGTGGTTAGATCTGAGCAAGGTATCTTTATATCCCAACGGAAGTACATATTGGATCTCCTAAAGGAAACTAATATGCTTGGTTGTGTTCCTGCGAACACCCATATGGAGAAAAATCACAGAATTGATGAAGATGGTGATGGTGATCATGCGGTTGTATCACGTTACCAAAGATTGGTCGGAAAACTTATATACCTATCTCATACTCGTCCCGACATTACGTATGCAGTTGATATTCTTAGCAGATATATGCATTCTCCTAGAATCAGATATCAAGAAGCGGTGTATCGTCTACTGTGGTATTTAAAGAAAGCTCCTGGTCGCGGCCTCCTATTCTTTAGGAACAACAACTTGGAGATTGTGGTTTTTACTGATGCTGATTGGGCTGGCTGCCAGGATGACAAAAAGTCCACAACATGATAATGATCCTTTGTTGGTGGTAACCTCGTAACGTGGCGGAGCAAGAAGCAGAATGTGGTGGCTAGATCAATGGCAGAGGCAAAATATCGTGCCATGTCCCAAGGCTTATGTGAAGGATTATGACTGCGTACTGTGTTACAAGATTTGGGTTTCCCTGCGACAGTCCTTTTTTTCTTATTCTGTGACAATAAGATTGCAATTAGTATTTTCTCATAACCCGGTCCAACATGACAGGACAAAACATGTCAAAGTGGATCAACATTTTATTAAGGATCACTTGGATAAGAAAACAATTGTTACTCCGTTTATTCACTCCAGGGATCAACTAGCCAATGTGTTCACCAAAAGCTTGTGGTGTGATGTGTTTACCGACGATATCCAAAAAATTGGTATGACTGATATCTTCCGTCTGACTTGAGGAGGAGAGTTGTGAAATGTTATGTACATGTCATGTTTTATCTTTTTCTATGTTCATCCCGGGTCGGGGTAGTTATGTCTTTTTCTTGTTTTTAGGTTTTCCCTTACTCAAGTATATGTATGAGTAAGGGACTAGCATTATGGTTTTTTTTGCAATACATCCTTTTTTCCTCTACACTATATGCTCTAGTTTGCGGGGGAGTGTTAATAAGAAATGGAAAAATCCCAATATGAAAAGCCCATTCTTGGAGCTCTTGTACATTTTCTTTAGTCCCACATCATATGATTGAAGTTTTTTCCTCTTTTCTCTTCTTATATTTATGTATGCATACATGTACCCATTGAAATACAAGTTGGAGAAATTAATGGAAATTGGATTATTTTTCTCTATTCTACTCTTCTTTACAGGAAGCATAGTGGAATGCAGAAAATATGTAAAGATATTACAAGATATAACAGATTATGTGCAGTTCACTAATTATGCAAAGATGTTGGAGGAGAATATCAAAGATTATCTCGATCTTCCCATGCATACACCTAGGTCGAGCTCCATTTTTTTGAACCATGGAATTTTGATGTAACACATCCCTATGCATTCATCACATATCAGACGACCATTCCAGGATGGGAGCAAAACTTATGAGAAAACAAGAATGCTTTTATGAATTATGATTTATGTGTACTCTATTTAGATGAAGCATAATTGGTTGTGTTATTTAAAATATTTATTTTTTTTCTTTTGTCCCTTTTTTTGGCTTGTTCCCCAAGCCTCATTCTTTTCCTATAATTATGGCCCTTGGGGCTTATATTCACTTCATCTTGTGTTTTTATTGAAAAACATGAGAGCTCCTCTCCTTCTCCGGTGGATTCAGAGTCATGGATTCATCACACTATGAATTTTGCAACTTTGGCGGACATCATTAATGTAACAATGACACACTTGTTATTTCCTCATGACGTCTAACTGTTGGGTTTCAAGGGCATCAAATGCACATTGGAAATATAGGAAACCTTTGACAGGATCCATGAGAAACACACTAAATCAAGAAAGAAGTTTATACCTGTGTCAAAATTAGATTTCGAGAATAATAACTGGCGTTTGAGTCTAAACGCAGAATAATATTTACGTCTCTAAAGGTGTCCACGCAAACTCCATGCAGTCCGTTCAACGAACTCGTGGCGGAAGATCATCGTTTTTTAACCTTCAAAAATCATAGTTCTGATTTGATAGAGACATGTTCTTGGTAGTTTTATGGTATGAAGAACTCTGAGAACGACATTCTTTCTTCAGGATAAGTTGTCTTATATATAAGCACGAACTTGTATGTAAAATTTGGGATGAACACGACCCTTGGAACATGGGCGTGTGCCTGAAGCATGTCCCAAAAGTTGTGTCGGTTCATGCAGACACGACTCCTCTCAACTCTGGAACAAAAAACCGCACACACCCTTGGCACACGAGCATGTGCCTTTGAATATTGCGCTTTTTGATCCAGAACTGCTACCAACTGTTATCCCGCTATTTGAGCACACACGCCCTTGCTACACGGACATGCCTCGAATACCGTGCAACATATCATATATGCCCATCAGAACTTGGTTTCATAAACCAACACGCTCAAATACTCCGATTTTCGGGCATTCTTATGTGCGATTATATATATCTATATATCTATATATATATGTATATATATGCTCGTATTATATTGTTAATAAGACTAATATCTTGACTACTTCTAGATCACAAGATTAAAACAATCTCCCACTTAATCTAGAACGTATCAACCACAGTCTCACAAAAAATTAGCAACATCTTTCTATAAATCATCGCTACCCAAGTAATATAAGAGTTGGTAACTCAATGAGGAGACTTTTGTGCCCAATGTGTAATCTAACCCCTTTGTCTAACATCAAGACTAAACTTGAAGCATGGCCACTCTCTTAATCATTCAATCCATCTTTCTTAATTTTCGAGCAAACCATATGAAACAAGTAAGCTCGATAAATTTATTCAACTTAGCATCATATGCATTTCATAATCCCACTCTTTCAAGAGACCTATGGATGTTACTCCTATTATATAGGAGGAAAAATCCTATCTGCATTACTCGCAACCATCCATATGTCTTGAAACACACACAATAATCACTGTTATGGTCAACCTTTCTCAAAAGATGACGTTAAATGTCATCCAAGAATGCGCCTTCTCATGTAATGAATGCAATAACTTCAAGTTAAATGACAACATACACTATTGTCATTATGAGAACTGCTTGTGATACATATATAATAATCCACAAAGTAAACTCAAAAGTAGGCTTGTCTAGTATAACTTGTTATCTAACATATACCTGCATGATTACTTGATATACAATATCATGACCTATGTGACTCGGTCATCAGTACATCGCCACACTAGTCTCAAATGTATCATTATTGCCCAATTTCTACGAGAATACTTCGACTAGGGACATTTAAGAATTATGTTTCATTTATTTGTAGGATCTCCCATTCAAGTCATGCACTTGAATTTCTACGAAACAAATATTCTGAGGACAGTTATTATGTTTAATTTTATCCATCTCTATAGAGATCAATAAACACAATAAAAAATATTTCTTGAAATATATAAATAAAATCATAGTACATAATGTCATATGAACTCAAAATGACAAAGTCATACCAAGTGATCTAGTGTGACCATCATGCTTTCTCTGAGGAAGTGTCTTTGTCAGCGAATTTGTTATATTGTCATCATTCGATACTTTGCATATGTTCACATCACCTCAATTGACTATCTCTCAAATAATATGTGTTAGAGAATACTAGGGAAAATAATGTATTGGCCCATTAACATGGTCCATGTAGGATTTAGTGTTTAGTCCCACATTATTTGTATAGTTGGGTCTTTCTCTCCTAACTCCTATATATTTGTACTCATACTTGTTTTTTTGCATTCAAGAAATATATACAAGATTTGAACCTCTTTTCTACATGGTATCAGAGGATAAGGTCCGACATGTTCTTTTCTAACCGCCCAGTCTTCCGGTTACCCGAGCGGCTTGTGTGTCAGCCTGACCGCACCCTTGAGTCTTCTCCTTTTTCTAACCGCTCGGCTTGTGCTTTTTCTTGATCGCACTGCTTCTGTGGTTTCCTCCTTTCTAACCGCCTCTTTCTTCTCTTCCGTGGATCGACCTCTTCTTTCCCCTCTTCGCTCTTTTTGTATCCTTCCTCTCTGATTAAGTAGACCCCCCTTCCGTGCGGTTAGTTTTTTAACCGCTGCGGATTGTTTTCTACCCATTGCGGCTTTCATTCTTCCCGGGAGTTGGTCTCTGCTTGTCATGGATTGCTTCTTTTCCCGCGGTTCAAATCTAACCGTTTGGACTCTTGTTCTATTCACCGCGGCCTTCTCCTTCCCGCTGCGACCCGGTTCTGTCCGCTGCGGCCTTTTCTCTCTTCTTGTCGTGCCGACCTCTTTCCTGCTGCGGCCTCACTTCTTACCGCGCAGGCTCCTTGTCGCACCGCTCTTGTCGCAAGGAGATTTTCTCGCTGCGACCTAGTTTCTTGTCGCGCGGTCTCCGTGTCGCTCTGGATTCTTGTGCCGGGTCTTCTTGTCGACCGGACTGCCTTGCCTCTATTCCCTTACCGTCTGCCTGGTGCTACTTACTTCTCTGCTCGACTTCGCTGTTAGCGCGAACTGCCTACGGCTTCTTGTTTACTATGCTATTCTTATTGCAGTCGGCTCCTAACCGCTCGGTCTAAGTGCTTGTTTGCTGGTCTCTTCTTCTTCTGGTCGTTGCCAGCTCAGGTCTCTAGTCGTAGTTCCTCTAACCGCTGCAGGCCCTCCTCTTCTCGTTGTGTCTTGGGCTTGTACTCAACTCGCGGCACTGCTTTGCCATTGTTCTGCTTTCTTTGGCCGCTGCGGGTTGCCTTCTTACCGCCGCGGATTTTTTCTATCCGCTGCGGCTCTCTTCTATCCGCTGATGCTCTGTTGCTCGCTCTCTTCTCTCCGCTGGGAGTTTGTTATCTTCCGCGCTGGTCGTGGCCTTTCTTGCCGCTGGTGCGTTGTCACCATAACTGCTGCAGACTGTTTCTTGCAAGATGATCAGCTGTCCTCCGGGCTCTGTGGTGTCTATTTCCGATGATGGTACTTCCTGTCTTGCTCATATCTCATCCTGGATTCTGGATTCCGGGGCCTCTCACCACATTACCTCACGGAAACCACCACAATATTTGGACTCTGTGCATCCCAAGTTCATCACTGTTGTTAATGGGAACACCATTCCTGTTTCTGGCGCGGCAGAAATTCACATTACTCCCACCATCACTTTTCACTCTGCCCTTCATGTTCCAGGCTCTCCTTTCAACATTCTCTCTATTGGTCGTCTCACTACTGATCTTGATTGTGGTGTAATTTTTTCTTCCAATTCATGTGTTGTGCAGGATCGCAAGACGCAGTCTATCACCGAAAAATGACATCTGTCGAATTGTATCTATATCCTTGACCCCTCTGCTCCAAAAGTGGTCCTCTATTAGCTCTATTGATTGGCATCAGCGTCTTGATCACGCTCCTCTGAACATACTCAAAAAATCTCTCCCCGAAGTTTCCCTCCAAGAGTTCACGTGTGAGTCCTGTATCTATGAGAAACATCATCGGTCTACGTTCTCATCACATACTACTCAGAGTTCTGCTCTCTTTGATCTAGTATACTCAGATATTTGGGGACCCTACAAAATTGCTAGTGTTTTTGGATATCGTTACTTTGTCACATTTGTAGATGACTACTCTCAGGCGACCTGGCTATATCTCATTCGTGACCGCTCTGAATTGTCTGGTGTATTCCGTACCTTTTTCATTGAAATTCAAAACCAGTTTTCCACTACAATTAAAACATCCCGCACCGATAATGCCCGTGAATACACTAGTCATGCCTTCGCACACCTATGTGCTGAGTTTGGGATCATCCATCAAATCTCGTGTGTCTATACCCCCTAACAAAATGACGCTGCTGAACGCAAGAATCATCGCCTGCTTGAGGTCACCCGCTCTCTTATTGTTCAAATGAATGTTCCTAAACAATAATGGAATTTTACGGTTTCTACCTCTTACACTCTTATTAACCACATGCCTTCCTCTATTCTCAATACTGTTCATGTGTTGATCTCCCTCGCTGTTCATCGTCACTGACCATTGTGCAAACTGGATGTCAAAAATGTTTTTCTTAACGACGATTTACAGGAGACCGTTTATATGCAGCAACCTCCCGGGTTTGAGATCACGGGGGAGTCTGTTGTCTGTTGTCTGAAGAAGTCTTTTTATGATCTCAAACAGTCTCCTTGGGCATGGTTTGATAAATTTAGTAAGACTGTTAGTGCTGTTGGGTTCACTCGGAGTTCGGCAGACTTCTCTCTGTTCACTCGTCATCGTCCAACAGATACAATGATTCTTTTGGTATGTGTGGATGATATTCTCATTACAGGAAACGATCTTTCAGGAATACAGATGATCAAACAACATCTGACAACTATGTTTCAAACGAAGGACCTGGGAAGCCTTCAATATTTTTTTGGTCTCGAAGTGGCTCGGAGACCTGATGGAATTGTGTTATCTCAGAGAAAGTACTGTCTTGACTTACTTCATTATGCAGGCTATTCTGGATGCAAGCCTGTTGACACTTCCCATGGATATCAATCACAAACTTTGTTCTTATGCCTCAGACTCTGATTTGTTCCTTCCGAATCTAGAGTATTATCGTCGTCTTGTGGGAAAGCTGATATATCTCACTGTTACTAGACCTGATATATCATTTGATGTTGAAGTTGTCAGTCGATTCATGCATGAGCCACGTATCTCTCATCTTCAGGCTGTCGAGCGTATTCTTCGATACTTGAAGACTGCTCCTGGACAAGGACTTGTATATAAGTCCTCTTCCTCTCCCTTATCTCTGATTGCATAATCTGATGCTGATTATGCTGGCTCTTTGGATGACCGTCGTTCCACAAGTGGATAATGCACTTACTTTGGAGAACATCTCATTACATGGCGTAGCAAGAAACAGTCAGTGGTTGCTCGCTCATCTGCTGAGGCCGAGTATCCATCAATGGCAGCAGTTGTGTGTGAGCTCACATAGCTTGGATCATTTCATTCGGGGGAAGGTTCAGTTGAAGAAGATAGTGTTAACACATGTTCCTGTAGCTCAGCAAATTGCTGACATCCTCACCAAGGCCTTACCACGACCTCTTTACTATCAGTTCTTGTTCAAGCTTGGTGCCTACGATTTGTATGCTCCAGCTTACGGGGGAGTGTTAGAGAATTCTATGGAAAATAATGAACTGACCCATTAACACGGCTCATGTAGGATTTAGTGTTTAGTCCCACATTATTTATATAGCTGGGTCTTTCTCTCCTCTCTCCTATATATTTGTATTCATACTTGTTTTTTTGCATTCAAGAAATATATACAAGGTTTGAACCTCTTTTCTACAATATGGAACCACCGTTGTATGTACTTAAAGCGCAGATGAGATCTAGGTTCTTTATCTCGGGCAATTGTGCATTTATTGTTACAGTAGAGATGTACAAGATCAATAATACTAGGAACTACATTTAACTTGTCGATGAATTTTTTAATTCATACAATCTCCTTCGCCGCTTTAGAAGCAGCAATATACTCGGTCTTTATTATAAAATTGATTACTGTCTCTTGTTTTAAACTCTTACAGCATATAACACCTCTATTAAGGCAAAACACAACATAATTGAGACTTTGAGTCATCCTTATCAGTTTGGATGTTAGCATCTGTATAACCCTTTAAAACGAACTCATCATCACCACCATATACCAAGAATACATTCTTAGTCCATTCCTTCTCATGTACTTTACGATATTCTTGACTGCCATCCAGTGACCATCACCTGGATCTGACTGATACTTATTCGCCATGCTCAACTCAAATGACACATCAGGACGAGTACATAACATTACAATTGATCCATGTACTTTTCGATATATAATTGATCCAACTGCCGAGACATAGAATCAAACTCATGTAGTCTTTCTCTACCTTTGATTTAGGACACCGTGTCTTTGAAAGACTCACACCATGATTCATCTGTAATTACCTCTTCTTAGACTCAAGCATGTTGATCCGTTTCAACTCCTTATTAATGTATGTACTTCTGATCCAACCAAACAACTTCTTTAATCTATCTCTATAGATCCTAATACTAAGTATATAAATTGATTCACCTAAATTCTTCATAGAAAAGTAGTTCTCTAAGTTGCTATGAATATATTATAGGGTTGAAATGTCATTCTCAATCAATAGTATGTCATCTACATATGATATTATGAATATCACTATGTTTCCACTAATCTTCTTGTAAATACAAAGCTTATCTTCATTGTTGATCACGTCAAACTCATTGATTTTCTTATCAAAACGTAGATTTCAACTTTCAGAAGTTTGTTTCAATCTATAAATGAATCTTTATAACTTGCATATTTTAGTGGCTTCATGTGTAGATACAAAACTCTCTAGCTGTGTTATATACACATACTCAAGAATGTTTTCATTAAAGAAAGTCATTTTAACATCCATTTGCTAGATCCCGCACTTATTGTATGTATTAATGGTAAGCAGATTTTTAATGAACTTAACAATGTCAACTGGAGAAAATGTCTCATTATAGGCAATATCATGAATTTACTGAAACTATTAACCACTAATCGCCCTTTATTGTTTTATACCTTCACATCCATATCCGTCTTTTTATTGGAAACTTACTTACACCCTATGGGTCATACCCCTTTAGGTGGTTACACTAAGTTCCAAAACTGGTTTTTATACAGAGTTTATTTGAGATTTCATGACCTCAAGAAACTTCTTAGAGTCTGATCCACTTATCGCCTTTTGATAAGTTACAGACTCATCATCATTATTCCTGAACAACACATTACCAATTTGAGTCATGAGAAATCCATATCTATTTGGCTCAAATCGTTCTCTATTAAATATACATAGGACTTATGTTTCTTGTGCAATCTCTCTTGCTATAATAATTTATAGTTCTTATTCAGGTTCCATCTCAGGTTCATTAATCATTTGTGATTTTAAATTTCTTCAAGTTCTATCTTGGTAGTCTTTTTTAATATAAAATCATTCTATAGAAAAACACTTGTCCCTGCGACAAACACTGTTCTCAGAGTGCATAAAAAGTTCTATTTAGTTTCTTTAGGATATCCCACAAAATAATATTTATCCAACTTGACCTTCTATTTGTTTGACATTTGATGTCGTACATATGTCTTGCAACCCTAAATCTATATGAAATATATACTATGACGTTTCTTAATCTATATCTCATATGATATCTTTTGAATCATTTTAGTTGGAATACAGTTTACTGTAAGATGCTATGTATTCATAGCGTATCTTAAAAGAAGACAGTCAAATCTGCATGACTCATCATAGATTGCACAATGTCCAACAAAGGATGATTTCTCTTCTTAGAAACACCATTATGTTATAGTATCCTAGGTGAAGTGTGTTGTGATATAATACTACCCTCTTTAAGATAGTCTTGAAACTTCAGACTCGAATATTCGCCACCTCGATCCGATCGGAGTGCTTTAATAGTTTTTCTAGTTGGTTTTGTACTTTGTTCTTATACTGTTTGAACTTTTCAAAGGATTTAAATTTGTACTTCATAAAATACACATTCATATCTACTGAAATCATCAGTAAATTTAATAAAATTGTAAGACCCATCTTTAGTCATAAAACTCATGAGTCCATATATATCTCTATTTATTACACCAAAAAGATCATTTGTCCTCTTAGTATGACCAGTGAAATGTGTTATAGTCATTTTATTAAACAAACAAGATTCATATTTCTCATATGATTAATGATCAAATGAGTATAATAATCTATCTTTATGGAGTTTGAAAATATTTTTGTTAATTTATATGACTCAAATGACAATGTCAAATATACGCAGAATTAAATTTATTTGTTTTAAATATTTTAGTATTATTTATATTATGGATGGGTTGGTCCAAGTTTTAAACAAAAATCATTAAACATTTATGCAATTCCAAAATAAATATCATTCAAGTATATAGAGCAATAATTGTTTTTAATAATAAATGAAAATCTTTTTATGTCCAAACAAGAAATGAATATAATATTTCTTGTAATAATATGTACATAATAACAATTTTCTAACTCTATTACATGCCCCGTAGGGAAAGATAGATAATAAGTTCAAACAACAACAACAATAACTCTTGCTCCATTTCTAACTCATAGGTCTAGCTCGCAATAACTATCATTCTTCTCCTTCTCAATTCCTGTAAATTTACACAAATGAAAGAACTACATCTGGTATCAAATCCCCAATATGAAGCAATAGAATGATTGTCTTCTATAACAAATATATCTGAATTGGAGGTCACATTTTTTTCTTTTTCGGATCTTCAATGTAAAGATGACAGTTCCTTCTCTAGTGTCTTGTCTTTCCACAATGATGATAATTCCCTTCCTTAGTCGGTCATTTCGTTTTCAGTTTAGAAGACATGAAATTAAAGTTGGACTTAGATCTAATCTTAGCCTTCTTAAATCCCTTAGTCTTTCCTTTACCTTTATGCACCATCAATATGAGGATTGTAGGCTTGATCTTCTTTATATAGTTCCTAACATGCGTAGGAGCTTGGGGAGCAATTTGTCAATTTTTTTCATGTTGTAATTCAAGACAAATTGCTCGTATCAATTCAGTGGCCAACTTTTGGCCTATAAAAAACTCAATCTTTGTAGGTTTTCTATATACCAAATCATTTTGAGTTTGAGAGTTTCCACCGGGTCACGAGCTCCCATCTTACACTAAAATAATGTCCTTTACACGTCGTACCTATCCTGTCAAGCCCGTTATTGCAACAGTTTTTTTGAGGTGCTCGACTTTCTCATAACCACACATATTCTCATTTTTCTTTTGAAACTCAGAGTTCATGGTTGCGAGCATGATGCATTCAACGTTTAATGTGTCATCCTAATACTTTTTGTAATCATTTTTATCTGCACGACTGACAGATTTGTGTGGCACTTCGAGGGAGTCTTCCTCTAAGACATAAAACTTATGCTCATTGAGGACAATCCTCAAATTTCTGTACCAGTTCAGAAAGTTTATCTCATTTAATTTGTCCTTCCCAAGGACCGATTATAGGGACAAGGTGTGATGTGCATTATTTGCCATGGATATTCTACAAAAATATGCAAATTCATATTATTAGTATATTTCAAAATAACTTTTATTCTAATATGAACTTTTGTTATAATACTTTCACTATTTTATTAAATTAATAACCCTTAATATTAATTCAGAGAGTTTAAGTGAGCAACTCTCTATTGAGACAAAATCCGTATTTCACCACAATTATGAGGCAAATTTGACTAATCACCCATAATCGTGGCTATTTAGGTAGATATTTTTTGTCAAATACATCATTATGCTACTCTTGTATGACTGATGAATAACCATTATTTGCATCTATCTAATGGTTCATGTTAACCATATGTCTCTAGGCACTCAACTGTTTAGGTCACCTAGTTAAGTTAGACCCGATGTCAACATCGAGACATCACAATTATCCGCTCGCACCTCTTCAAGATAGATTGATGCATCTTGCTTTGACAAGCTCACACTTCATTGATCAAGGAAGAAAAAGTGTCATCCATCCGAAGACAATTCAAACACTTAATATTCTTTTATGTGATTTTTATGAAAATATGAATTTCTTTAAATCCCGCACATGTTTAAACATTTTTAAACAAAATATATGATTAACTTTTAATTATACTTTTATTTAATTTATTTAAATATAGTTTATGTGATTAACGCTTAATCATGTGCTCGTTTAAACCATTTAAATAAGACAATAAAAATTTATACCTTTGAAATTGTAGATACATTCAAGATATAAAAGCAATCACATTGAATTATAAGGCACTTTTGACAGGTTTCCATGGGGATGCACCCCTGACAGGGTCTTAAGGGAAAAAGTCTTAACACGAGCCAAGGGGCAACGCCCCTGATAGTGGTAGCAAGGTCCATGGGCAGAGGCCTTGCAGGGTGCATGACAGTTGCCCGTCAATTTTTGAAAAATCACCACATTTTTCTCATAGAGAATTCATCAGCAATTGATGTTCATGGACTAAAGCTTTTGCTTCAGAACCATTTTAAATTATCAGATTTACAAGCACATATATTTCAAATGCATTTTCTCTTAGACAGTAGACATACTTGCCTATCTATGTAACAATGAACGAATCTGTACATAAATAGATAGTTATTGCAAAAAAGGGAGAAACAATTTTTGAAAGAGAGGTTTCACATGATGCTCTGATATCATTGTTGGGTTTCAAGGGCATCAAGTGCGCTGTGGAAATATAGAAAACCCTCGACATGATTCATGCAAAACACACTAATTCAAGAAAAAATGTTTTACCTGCGTCAAAATCAAATTTCGAGAAAAGTAATTTGCGTTTGAGTCCAAACACAGAATAGTATTCGTGTTTATAGAGGTATCCACATGAATGCCAGAAACATCTCGCGGTCCGTCCGACAGACTCGAGGCTGGAAGATGTTCATTTTTTCACCTTAAAAATGCTAGTTCCTATTTTGTCACGATCCGTCTCGACAGAAGTCAGAGTGCGCTTTGAGACGAGTCGTGATGTCACAGGTATAGGCGGAAAGAAATCCATGCCTGCTAAGGCGGATGCAGAGAAAGATGAAAATAGTTTTAAAATAATTATTTTGGAGAAAAACAGTTTGATTTTATTGCGGAAGCTTTTAGAGTTTTAAAACAGTGAGAATTTTAAATGCACATGTATTTTGTAAAAATTGTGTTTTACAGGCCACTATTATAGTTTTCATGCAATTATGATTCAACAGAGGGTGCACATGTATTAATATCAAATTCTAGTACATAATATTTAATAGCCTAACAGTTGTTCATGTATTACTGTTCATAATTATTATATAAAGAAAACATCTGACAGTAAAAGAAATGTATCAAAAACATCAAACCTGACACGGCTAGAAGATCAATCATCGGAAAGCAGAATCTTGATGCTGATCGTGCTCAGGAACCTGGCGACGCTGCACGAACGCTAAGACAATTTCAAAACAGAAAGGAAAAGCCTCAGATCATTGAAATAAACAGGAGCACCGTAAAAGTACAAAACAGTAAGTGAAGCAGAAAAGTATGAGTGTACCAGTTCTCATGAAGCAAACTATTCAAGAAAAGCGAACAAAAGAGCTAAATAGAACAAGTTAGTTTATTAGTCTACTCCGGAGTATAACCTATAGACAGATCCAGAAACGTAATTAGCTGAAATAGGTGGAAGGTGGAAGTGTTTTATTTGATGCACGTGATTATAAAGTAAGTCTCAATACAAGTCTTATCAAAACATTTATGCTTGCTATGCTCATTTATTGATTTCCGTTATCAGTTAAGCGGAAACTCGATTTAAGGCGTCACATCAATTTAACACTACCTTTCAACAATTGCTTATGACACTAATGATTTTAAAGATTCAAGATTTAGGAGATTCATAACATACCAAGGCCTGAGACAGATTTGGCGATTCAAAGTGTACAAGATTAGAGTTCATAAACGGGTCAAGAGAGGAATTGAGTTACGGAGCAACATTCACTCAATTCTTAGAACAGACCTAAGAAATCAGATAGGCGTCAGAAACCAGACATACATCAGAAACCGGATTCGATGACTCATAAGGAATCAAACAGTGAGTTTTGACTCTTGCGGGTTCAAGGGGTTAATGTTTCAGTAACCAGAAGATTTTTCGTGTAAATCGAGTGGCAAGTTGAAATGTATCGAATCAGAGATATCAAGTACATTTTTAGGTTAAATCATACTTGGACTCAAGTAGTTTTCACGTAAAAAGTGCGTTACAAGCATGATACATCAAAACATCAATCATATACTTGCTAAACAGAATTCATTACAGTTATTATCGTGACAATGTTGCTCGTGATTAACGCTCTGTTATTCTTCAAATTATTTGTCAAAAGAGACAAAATCCATCAATATACATATTCAATCAACCATCGTTCACTAACTCGTCTCCCAATTATCCAAATATCGTCCTTTACACTCAAGACTCGCGTTATTCCTATCGCGGGAACCTCAAACGGATAATAAGTCTATTTAGGGATTCAAGGTCTAAATTATTTGACGAAACAAGAAATCAAGGACGAATTCAGACAAATATAAGATCAGACAAGGTAAATAAGTTCAATGTTTGCAAGAGAGAATGATCTCTACTTGCCTGAAAGAAGCTGCAATTGGCGGCGCCGTCTAAGCGGCGCTCGCAAAATTGGCACTACTCAAGAGAACCTGTTCAAGAACGATGGAAACGCTATCACAAACTACCACTACGCTAACACAGGCGATTTATCTATCGCAAGACTCAAGCAAAAACAAAGTTTAGAAATTTACCTCCCTCATGAGTGAGGGGACGAGAGATACCACACAGAAGTGGAGACTTGACGATGCTTGGGTTCGGGGAAACCCTAATTCAGAGAGGATTTGGAGCGATCCCAGCACTTGATCTGAAAAATGGAACCAGAAACACAAATAAGACTGGATTAGTCGAATATGCAATGAATGCACATTAGGTTGAGACAAAAATATTTATTTGGAGAGCAAAAATTTAAGAATAATCTCAATAAAAATCTGAAAAGAGGAAAAAAGAGAAATTTCTTACCCAAGAAGAACAAATCCATGACCAAAATCTGAGTGGAGGAGGCTATGAGAAAACCCTAGGTGTTCCTCGCAGCAAAACTCGGCCAAAAAGGAGAGGAAGCGGCTGACGAAGTAAGCGGAGGCGAGATATGAAGTTATCGCCCCCCTAAGAGGAAGCAGGTTGCTGCCTAAAGGAAGGAGCAGGACCTGTCGACCCCTTGGAGGTGCTGGAGTTGCCGGCCCTTGGACTGGCCAGGGGAAGGGAGGAGAAGCGGGGGAAGATGCAGCTGGCGGCCACGGCTAGAGAAGCAAGAGGAGGAGGCGATATCGTCTGCCAAGGCAAGAGGAGGAGGCGATATCGTCGGTCAAGGCAAGAGGAGGAGTGGTCGGCGGCGAGCAGGGAGGCGAAATAGGGGGTCGGCGCAGGACGAGGAGGCGGGATCGGCGCGTGCAGGAGCTGCGGCGGATACATGAGACGGGATGACCTAGTCGACGAGTTTGCGGCTTTGCGGGAATAAGAGAACATGGGGGGGGGGGGCTCGGGTAGGTTTAATATAAGAGGAAAAATTAGGTTTTTATTAATAATAATAATATTATTATTATTATATATGTTAAAAATGGGTTGTTACAGATTTTGTTGAGATGTGCTATTTGTGGTTTTACGGCATGGAGAACTTTGAGAACGACTTTCGTTCTTCATGATAATTTGGTATGTTTATAGACACGAACTTGCACGTAAAATTTGGGGTGCGCACGCTCTTGGCACATGCACATGTGCCTTGGACGCGTGTCCTAAAAGTCGTGTTTGTTCATGCAGACACGTCTCCTTGTGACTCTGTAACAAAAATCACACACATGCCCTTGGCACACGGGCGTGTGCCTTCGAAAGTTGTCTTTTGGTTCAGAACTGCTGCCAACTGTTATCCCGACGTTTTGAGCACACATGCTCGTTGACACACAGGCTTGTGCCTCGGGTCGTGTGCCTCAAATTACGTGCAACATATGATATATGCTCATTCAGAACTTGGTTTCATATGCCAACACAATCAAACAGTTCAATTTCCACACGTTTTTATGTGTGACTCTATAGACTCGTATTACATTGGCAGTAAGACTAATCTCTTAACTACTTCTAGATCACAAGATTCCAACACTGATATCATTTATAACTTTGTGTAGTATCATTACTTTAGTATCTGTAGGAATCCATTCAAAGTACTAATGTTCTATTGAAATCCATCTGGTTTAAATTTCATATATATTACACATTTAATTATCATAGTTTGCCATTACTAATTGTGAAATTTTCATGCAAACCATAAATATGTTGTGCAGAAGATTGTTCAATTTCACTAGATGTGGGGTCATTGAGAAAATTAACCAAAAAAATTTCAGTTTGAAACCTTGTTACTATTTCTGATGTATTCATGTCTATAAGTTCATTGCTAAATGTTGGAAATATTATTCTTATACCTCTTCATTGTCACAAGGATATATATACAATTATAGACAACATGCATAAAAAACCTAAATGCCCTCAAAGACCACAAACAACAACACTCAAGCCTTTATCCCACTATAGCGCAGTCGGCTATATGGATCCTTTGTCGTCATTGTGCCCTATCATTTGTCATAATCTCACTAATGCCTAAGTACATCATGTCTTTCCTTATAGTTTCATTACAAGTCTTTATTGGTCTACCTCTCTCTCGTTTAACGTGCCTAGTGACTAGACTCACAACGCCTAATAGGTGCCTCTAATGGTCTCCTTTGTACGTGTCTGAACCAAAATGCCCTCAAAGACTAAATGAAAAAAATGGACACAACTAATTACAAATATGTAACAACATGGTCTTAAAATAATAATATTTACAACACCCTTTCCCAAGATAGTGAATGATATCGATCTTTCCTAGTTTGTAAGTAAGATTATGGAATCTCTCTATGTATATCCCCTTTATCAAAACATCAGCTAACTATAATTCAGAAGAAAGATGAGAAATAGATATCAACCCACTGTTCAGTTCCTCCATAATTAAGGGAGTCAATTTTAATGTTTCTGGTTTTATCACGAACTGAATTAGGAGCAAAATACTGGGTACACACTTGTTATCGCAGAGAACTTTCATGGGAATTTCATATTTTATTTTCATATCATTTAATAGAATCTTCATTCATAGAATCTCATATATTTTGTGCCATAGCCGTGAGCTTAGCGCCGACACTTGATCTAGCCACCATGTTCTATTTCTTTCTCCTCCAGGTGATAAGATTACCTCCTTGAAAGGTACAATAGCCAAATATGAACCTTTTTTTCCACCAAAGATGCTCTGTAATCTACATTTGTATATATTTCCAGTGTCCGTTTTTCACCTTTTAAACAATAATCTTTTACTTGGAGTGTTTTTGGGGTATGGAAGAATCTTGTTAACAACCTACAGATGTTTGGTCCTTTGATCATGCATAAACTGACTAACAACGCTGGCTGCATAAGCCAAGTCATATCTTGTATACATGGAGATGATTTTCCACGTTCACAAATGCAATAGAAAAGTCCAAACACTAAGTACAAAGATGAAATAGTAAGTAGACAGAAGATAAAGATGATTCCCCTAATAATGAAACTTTTACAATGGTTCTATTTTTATAGTGCTTTGAACTTAGGAAGATCTCCTACACTTCGGAAGTTGAAGATCAGAGCATCTCCGATGTCATTCTTCTGGTATGTCATTGAAGGAAAAATGATTGCAACAGATCAATAAAATAAGATCACCACATGCTTGAAGCCTTCCGTAGATGAGATCTTTGCTTTGATTCATTCTCCGTTGTTCTCCTTGAAGGATGGACAAATGGTTGTGGATTTTTCGCCCATAATGCTTTCACGATGGTTGGGGTGTACCAAATAACAAATCCTTGATTTTGATGTTCAAACGACTCTTTTTATCAACATAAAGAAACTAAGCGTGAATACTATCAAATTACGATAACCCCGCCGGATGTGCACTAGTGTAGAATTTGAGCAGTGCAATGGCAGTAACACTATTAGACGACTGACTTTAGCATTATCGGATGAGCATTAAAGCACAAACCCACTATCCGCTTCTAGCTATAACACTAAAGCATTTGTTGTTAAGAGTTATGCCGTTTTGAGATCTGTTCGAAACCGTCACATGCGTTAAGACTTAACACCATCTGTTATAAAACAAATCCTTACAATAACACTGACATATTTTACATCGATATCTTTGATACTTCGAGAATATTTTCTTCATTATCGTCCACATTAACACTTAGTCGCATTTGTTATAGAACAAATATGTTATCAGATGGGCGATTGAGCTAGCATATTTTTTGATACGTTCTTTGTCACTTTGAAAACATTTTCTTCACAATCGTCTGCGCTATTACTTAACACCTTCTGATATGGGGATCAACTCCAGTGATATGGGGATCTCCTCTAACACTTACACTAGCTTTAGTGCCTGTCAATATAGTTCAATCTTAATCCCTTTTGTCCATTTGATTGATTTTCTATCTTTAACCTATGTAATCACTTGCACACTATCAAAACTTGAAGGCATCATTAGTAATCTCTATTATTTCTTATTCTCAAACTAAGAGCGTCAAACCATTTTCGAATCCCCCCCCCCCCCACACACAAGTATGCTCTGTGAGATCCTCTACGAGTTGGGAGAGACCTCACCATGGCCATATGAGATACTTGATTTCTTTAGTCGTAATTTTCCTCTGCTTATCCTTTTACTCACTGAATTCGGGGCATATAAGATCCTTACATTTTCTGAGCTCTCACGAGATCCTCTAAAAAGTTGCTCGGAACTCCTTGTTCCTTGTACTCCACTCACTATCTTCTATCACTATTTTCATATTGTGCAAGATCTTCATGGTTTCCTATTTTGCTATTGAACGACGTACTTCCCTTGATGATTTTAACAATGAGATGGATGATAACCCCATGTCACAAATGATCATAAAGGGAAGGGGACAATTTCACTTCGGACGAGGTATATTTGAAGGATCTTACACACAAGACCAAGTGCGATGAGCCCGTCATGGACAAAGAGCCTTCCAAGAAAATCGGGGTCACCAAGCCCACCGAGACCCTAAAATCATGAACACCGAGTGAAGCCCCCAAGAAAAGGGATATCTCAAATATGTTGTTACGACTATCTCACCGTGGGTCGGAACAAGTAACCTTTCCCAAGATCCGACGGCTCCTTTGAGAGAGGCCTAACCTTCCCCAGCCTTGAATGCCTGTGCGACGCCACCACCTCCTCCCAACACAACCGAGAAAGCATTGGAGGAGGTGGGTATGTGAGAGAACGCACACCAATTCTTCTTGAGCGATTATGACTGAGGTCCCTTCTTTTGATGTGTTGCTGGATACAACCATCGTCTACATATCTATTGGTATGAAGTCTCTGTTAGATCTATATACGCCCTTAGAGGGGGAGGGGGGGGTGAATATGGGTTTTAAGAAATTTAATTTTAAATTATAAAATGTTAGTTTGTTAAAATATTTTACGAAATATTGAATTGAAAACTTTACTTTAATTTATTATAGAAGATCACTTTTAGCATGATGATAGAGAAGAAGTTATATCTCTGTTAACTACCGCCAGCGGTAGGTGCTACCGCACGACTTTAACTCGCTGAGATTGACCCTTCTGAAAATTTATACGTATTAGAAAAGCCCATGCAAAGGGCCCATTTATTGGCCCTCTTTATTGCTTTCTCTCATCCTTATTTAGTCCCACATCTTGTATATGATTTATTCTTCTCTCCTCTTTCCTATATATTTGTATTCTCTCCCTGTATTTACCCACCTGAGTAATACATACAAGATTTGAGCTTTTACAACATGGTATCAGAGCCAGGTTCGAATTGAGCGGGCTGTCTTTCTCTACCCGCCCGGACTGTTTCTGTCCGCTACCCGCTCGGCCTCCTGCGGCCTGCCAGTCTGTCCGCTCCGCTCCTCCTCTGCCTTGAACTCCTCTTCCCGTGGTTCCACCCCTCCCCTCCGTCTTTTATAGCCTTCCCTCCCTCTTCTTCTCCGTGGGTCCACCCTCCCTCTCTCTCCTCCAGACCGCTCTCTCTCTCGCGGCCTGTTCTCTCGCGCTGCGGCTTGCCACTCTCGTTGCCTGCTCGCGGCGGACTCCCTCGCTTGCTGCGGCTTCCTCCGGTTCGCTGCGGCCTGCCCCTCCTGCTCTAGCTCGCTGCGGCTTCTTCCTGCTCTCTTCTGCTCGCTACCCGCCCGGTCTCCTGCGGCCTGCCTCTTCTACGGGTTCTTGTTGGTCGCTGCGGTCTCTACTCTATCCGCTCGAGTCTCTCTACTCGCGGGTTTCCTCTCCTCCGTTCTCTGGTCCGCCTGACCGTGCGGGTTGTTCCTTTCTCACCTGCATCTTGGTCGCGGTATCCTCCGACTCTTCCCCTCTCTATCCGCGCGGCCTGTGTCTGCCCGCTGCGGACTTCTCTGTGCGCGGCATGTCTCTGTTCGCGCGGACTATCTCTACCCACTGCGTCCTGTCTCTCTCCGCGCGGCCTCTCTCTGACCGCTGCGGCCTGTCTCTGCTCTCCTTGCCCGGCTCCAGTGCACCGCGGTCTGATCCTATCCTCCGCGACATCCTCCAGCTCGCCGCGCCCTCCTCCAGCCCGCTTCTTGTCGCGCGTGTTTGTACTCGCTGCGGCCTGTCTTCTGCTGTGCATCAGTCCGCTGGTTCTGTCCGCGCCTCTTCTCCTCCTGGTCGCCATGTCCTCTAGTGACTCCACCACCGCTCAACCCCCGGCGGCCCCCGTGGCTCCTCCTCCCGAACTCCGCGATGAGCTTCGGATTACTACTCTTTCCCTCTCCGGCAAGTCGAATTTCATCCCCTGGGTTCACTCCGTCCGGCGGGTCTTGCAAGCCAAGGGCCTTGCTCGTCACCTCACCCAGGGACCTCCAACTCCTCCTACTGATGACTGGCTACGGAATGATGGTCGCGTACAGAACTGGATCATGAACTCGGTGGAGGGTGAGCCGTACCAGATGATTATGTATCATGAGACCGCCAAAGCAATGTGAGATGAACTCCATTCCTTGTACTCGGGCAAGGACAGTCTTCAGCGCCTGTTTGACATCATCACCACTCTTCAAGCTCTGGATCTCGGCACAACTATGGACATGACCTCCTTTGTGGCCCGGGCTAAAACTCTCACGGAGGCCTGGATTCAGCACCAGCCCCCTACTACTGATCTCGCTATTCAACGCGCCCAAAAGGAAGCGGTCTGTATTCCTATGATTATGGCTCGAGTCCCGCCGCACCTTCACAGTATCCGGGTCCAGGTTCTGGCATCACCTGCTACCCCTTCTCCGATGTTTGCTCTATGTTACTCCGCGTACCACCTCCACCGGAGGCTTCTGCACCACCCTCGCCGGCTCTTCTTCAACAGGCCCTTCCTCCCTTACTTCCCCCACCATCTCTTCCTCGGGGTGGACGTACGGGCTCCCGCGGCCGGGGCCGTGGTGGTCGCGGTCGGCCCAAGTGCACCTTCTCCGTCCGGGATGGCCACACTGAAGCGGTCTGTCACAAGAAACATGACTACCCTCCTCGCCCGCCTACTGCTGCTGTTACTGATGGCTCTACACCCACTGGTACAGACCTTGAGGCTCTTCGCCTTCAGCTTCAACAACTCCAGGGGCTCCTCAACCCTCCATCCGCTTCCGTTGCCTCCACCTCTCCTGCAGGTATTGCCTCCTCCTCCATTATAGATACTGTCTGTCTCTCCTCTGGTTCTCATTGGATCCTGGACTCGGGCGTCACCCACCACATTACCTATCTGCTGCCACCACGGTTCTCGGATGCTCCTCATCCCCCGTCTATTACTGTGGCCAACGGTGCGCTTGTTCCGGTCTCCGGCTGTGCTGATCTCTTTATTCACCCCGCTCTCTCTTTCTTCGCTCTGCTCTTTATGTGCCGGACTCACCCTTTAATTTACTCCCTGTTGGCCGTCTTACTACTGATATTAACTGTTTTATCACCTTCACCTCTTCTGGTTTTTTGATACAGGATCGGCAGACGCAGATTATCATTGGTAAGGGTCGACTGCAGAACGGTCTCTACCTCCTCGATGTCTCTTCTACCGCCCTTTCCTCTGTCTCCTCTACTGACTGACATTGTCGTCTTGGGCACGCTCCTCTACCTGTCCTCCAGAAGGCGCTTCCTGACGTCTCCCTTCCTGCTTTTAAATGTGATTCATGTATTCTTGGCAAACAACCACGTTCTTCTTATCCCGCACATTGTACTCGGAGCTCTGATTCTTTTGATCTGATCCATTCTGATATTTGGGGACCGTATAAGATTCCAAGCATCTCTGGTTATCGTTACTTTACAACATTTATTGACGATTACTCTCGCACCGCCTGATTGTATCTCCTTCATGATCGCTCTGAG
The DNA here is from genome assembly GCA_039583875.1 of Platanthera guangdongensis. Lineage (NCBI taxonomy): Eukaryota > Viridiplantae > Streptophyta > Magnoliopsida > Asparagales > Orchidaceae > Platanthera > Platanthera guangdongensis. Next base: position 218,002,186 of record CM077158.1, on the reverse strand, counting down.
CTTCCCCGGGTCTTTCGGTCTTTTGTGATCGAGACTCGCAGTTCTCTACTACTATCAAACAATTCCGCTCTGATAATGCCCGGGAGTACACTAGCCACGAGTTTGCTACTCTCTGCACCGAATTCGGTATTATTCATCAGACCTCATGTCCCTACACCCCTCAACAAAACGGGGTCGCCGAACGGAAGAACCGTCACCTTCTCGATGTTGCTCGCTCCCTCATACTGCACATGAATGTTCCCAAAATCTTCTGGAACTTTGCGGTCTCCACTGCGTGTTTTCTTATCAACCGTCTCCCCTCCCCGGTTCTCCAGCATGCTTCCCCCTTCAGCCTTCTTTTTCCCTCTGCACCCGCCTTTCCTCTCCCACCCAGGGTTTTTGGCTGTACATGTTTTGTCCATACCCTGGGCCCCACTATTGACAAACTCGATATACGTGCGGCCAAACACATTTTCGTCGGCTACTCCCGCACCCAAAAGGGTTATGTCTGTTATTCCCTAGCCACCCGGAGAGTCTCCGTCTCTACTGATGTTACTTTCCGGGAGGATCAACCCTTCTTTCCTCCTTTACCACCACTTCTACCACCACCCACTCTACCACCCTCCCTCCCACGGTCGGTGATCCCGGTCCACTCGCCTCCCACCCTCCCTCCCCCTCCCACTATTGACCCTCCTAGGCCGCCCGTCATTCGGGTCTACACTCGCCGCCCTCCTCCTCCCGTTGCCCCTATACAGTCGGCTTCGACCTCAGGTTCTCCGTGTTCTGCTGCTCCGGTGCCAGCTTCTACGGCTCATCCACTGGCTAACTATGTTTCTCTACATCGCCTCTCTCCACCGCTTCAGACCTTGGCTACTTCACTATCCTCGGTCTCTATTCCCACCTCTGTACAGGATGCTCTTCAACATCCTGGGTGGCGCGCTGTCATGGAAGACGAGATGGCTGCTCTTTGGTCCAACCAGACTTGGACCCTGGTGCCACTTCCTCCCGGCCAGAAACCCGTTGGGTGCAAATGTGTGTTTGTCATCAAGCATGCGCCTGATGGGACCATTGATCGACTCAAGGCTCGTCTAGTTGCTCGTGGCTTCACCCAGCAACAAAGTCTCGACTACGATGAGACTTTCTCTCCGGTCGCTAAGCTCAACATAGTCCGAATTCTCATCTCCGTGGCTGTCCATCGCCAATGGCCCCTATTTCAACTAGACGTCAAGAATGCTTTTCTGAATGACGACCTTCAGGAAACGGTTTACATGCAACAACCTCCCGGGTTTGAGACCACGGGGGAGCCTCGGGTTTGTCACCTTCTCAAATCGTTATATGGTCTCAAACAATCACCTCGGGCATGGTTCGACAAGTTCAGCAAAGCTCTCCGGACAATTGACTTCACTCGAAGCTCGGCTGACTTCTCGTTGTTTACTCGCCACCGGGCAACGGGTACGGTCCTCCTATTGGTATATGTCGACGACATCATTATTACTGGAAACGACTTGGACAGCATACAGGCCTTTAAGAAACATCTAAGCTTCGTCTTCCAAACTAAGGATCTGGGACCCCTTCGGTACTTCCTAGGTCTGGAAGTGGCAAGAAGGCCCGATGGTCTGGTTCTCTCTCAACGCAAATATTTCCTGGATCTTCTTCATGATGCAGGCTATTCTGGCTGCAAATCGGTAAACACTCTCATGGATGCTAATCACAAACTGTGTGCTCAGGGCTCAGATTCTGATTCTCTTCTACAAAATCCAGAGTATTACCGTCGTGTAGTTGAGAAACTTATCTATCTAACAGTAACAAAACCTGATATATCCTTCGCTGTAGGACTTGTTAGTCGTTATATGCATTCTTCTCGAAGTTCTCATCTTCAAGCTGTGGAACACATTCTCAGATATCTCAAGACAGCCCCTGGTCAAGGCCTTGTGTACAAAACCTCATCTTCTATTCCTACACTAGTGGCATACTCTGATGCCGACTACGCTGGCTCCCTCGATGATCGACGATCTACTAGCGGGTTCTGCACATATTTTGGAGGACACCTGATTACTTGGCGGAGCAAGAAACAAGCAGTGGTTGCTCGGTCCTCAGCAGAAGCAGAATATCGGGCAATGACGGCTGTGGTCTCGGAACTCACATGGATTGAGAGTCTCCTTACCGACCTTGGTGTTCGACTATCTTCACCAGCTTTCCTCCTATGTGATAGTCAAGCTGCTATACATATTGCTAAGAACCCGGTCTTTCACGAAAGAACGAAGCATATTGAGGTAGATTGTCATTTCATCCGAGAGAAAGTCCACATGAAGAAGGTCGAGCTCAAGCATGTTCCGGGTACTGAACAGGTTGCAGATATCCTCACCAAAGCTCTACCAAGTACCCTCTTCTACCAGTGCCTATCCAAGCTTGGCTCCTACGACTTGTACGCTTCAGCTTGCGGGGGAGTATTAGAAAAGCCCATGTAAAGGGCTCATTTATTGGCCCTCTTTATTGCTTTCTCTCATCCTTCTTTAGTCCCACATCTTGTATAGAATTTATTCTTCTCTTCTCTTTCCTATATATTTGTATTCTCTCTGTCACGACCCGTCTCAACAAGATCAGAGTGCGCTTCGGGCGGGTCGTGATGCCACAGACATGCAGAGAAGAAACATGTCTGTTAAGGTGGAACCAGAAATTCTACAACTAGTTTTTTTAAATTAGATATTTTTGAAAAGAGTTTTAAAAGATATTGATGCGAAAGTCATACATAAATAGTTAAAAGTTGTTGTACATGCATTTCATTTATAAAAACTATTTCACAAGCAATGCTAAAATGAATGCAATTAGTCATAATTGTAGAAAATGCATAAATGAAATGAAGTAGTACAATGTTTCATCTTACAAGTTGTCCTTGATACAAGAGAAAATGTCTGACAATAAATAGTACATGAGTAGAAAGAAAAATCCAACAACAAAAGAAACAAAATACATAGAACCTGCTGATACATTTAAACAAATGAAACCTCCGAACAAGGCTGTATCTGAAAGAAGAAATAGCTCAGGAACCGGGCGGGGCAGTCACGAAACCTAAGGCAAATCCAAACAAAAGGAAAGTGTCTCAGAACATGAATATACATGAATATTCAAATTAATCCAATTGCACAAGAGTAAACAGAGGAAACAAGAGCTTAGTGAACCAGTTTTTACACGTAGCAATGTACTACCTGACAAGTAACCATGTCAAACAAGATGCTTTTAATCTAATGGCATACTCCAGAGTTTAGCCTATCTGCAATACCATAAGCGGAAAACATTGAAGGGTGAAGGTGTTGTCATTTGGTGCACAAGATTGTAGTGTTTGAATTGATGCAAAGCTTATCAACAACGGTGTTTGCAATGGTTGACTAATGGTTTCTGTTACCAGTTAGTCGGGAGCTTGACTAGACGCGTCACACCAAACCAACACTCTCCTTTCAATGTTCGCCTAAGATATTAGGCAAATTTCAAGGATTCATAAATAATTAGACGGTTCCCAGTTTATAAGAGGCTACTTCATAAACAAAGTGAAGTAAATTAGATCTCATGTTTGCAAGCGAGAGAGTGTCTCTACTTGCCTTAAGGTGATTTCGAGAGTGCTAGTGACAGCTAAGTGGCGCAGGCGAGGTTAAAAAGCTTGAGCTAAACCTGTTCAAGGTCAAAAATACATTCCAAATTGAATTAACAAGTTTCATATGTCCGCACATGCGTTTAATAATAACTCCACACAAAAGGAGAGGGGTTTAGGAGTTTACCTCCCTCGAAAGTGAGGGGAGAAGAGTCTACCGCGAGGGATCGAGAGTTTTGGCGGCGTTTGGAAGCAAGAATCCATAATTCGGAGAGGTCTTGGAGCGATTCCACCACATAAGTCCGAGGAGATGCACTGGCAAACACAAATAAGACGGGATTAGTCGAATGTACGACGAACATACGTTGAATTGACGCAGTTACATCGATTGGGGAGCCAAAATTAGCGTAACAAAATTAGAGCAAACTGAAAAATGGGAGTGAGGCGGAGTTCCTTACCCAAGGAGACCAGATTGGGCTCAATAATCCACGAAAAGGGGGTTTAGAGCGAAACCCTAGGAGTCCCTCACGAAATCCACCGGCCAGAATGAGTAGGAGCTAGGGTTGCCGGAGAAGAAACGTCGTCTATGCCCTCACTGGCCGGAGGAGGAGAAGAGGAGGGGAAAAAAAGGTGGTCGTCCTCCTTGGAAGCAGCCGGCCACGAGAAGGGTTGTTGCGGGAGTTACCGGCCAATGGAAGCGTCGGAGACGGCGGGGAAGCAAAAGGAAGGGGCGCCGGGCCTGGAGGAGGGATTTGCCGGCCACGGGGGGGGGGGGGGGGGGGGGGGGGAGTCTCGGGCGGCAGGAGGCGCTGGCGGCGGATCCGGGGCTGTCGGGGCGCGGAGACGGGAGCGGAGTCGGGATCGTGGCTTGCAGGAAATGTTGCTGTCTCGGGTTTATATTAAGGGAACGGGGGAGGGGGGGGGGGTAGGTTTAGGTGTTTATGAGTCTTTCTTTATTATATAATTGTATTATTCTTATTATTAATAAAATGGGGGGGGGGTAGGTATTAAGTTTTAAGGAGGTTGTTACATTCTCCCCCACTTATGAAGTTTCGTCCCAAAATTTTTCTGAGAACTCTCTGAATGAGACTAAACAACGAAGTTTCAGATGACATATACTTCAAACAAAAGTTCGCAGATTAACACATGAAAGATAGCTATGAAAGATGTTGAAATAACAAGAAAGTATGACTAAGAGACGTACCAAGATCAAGAGAAGAGTTGTGGATACTTGGTGCGCATATCAGATTCGAGTTCCCAAGTGTACTCCTCGGACTTGCCATGCAGCAAAAGTACCTTCACCATCGGAATGGTTCTCTTGCGAAGCTTGCGTTCTTGATATTCGACGATCTTCGAAGGCTCGATCAGATAAGACAGATTGGCTTCAGGAATCACTGGAACTTCTTCAAGAACACGATTTGGATCGTGGATATATTTTCGAAGCTGGCTGACATGAAAGACATCATGAACACCGGCCAAAGAAGCAGGTAGCTCCAGACGGTAAGCAGATCCTCCAATACGTTCTGAGATGGAGTACGGTCCCACAAACCTCGGGCTGAGCTTATGATGGCGACCAAACCGTTTCACCCCAGGAGTAGGAGAAACCTTCAGGAATACTTGATCGCCCACAACGAACTCTAACGGACGGCGACACTGATTTGCATACTTTCTTTGTCTCTCAATGACACGACTGAGCTGAAGACGAGTCTTCTTGGCGGCTTCTTCCATTTCCTGAAGTAACTCAGGGCCCAAAATCATCTTTTCGCCGACTTCCGACCAATAAAGCGGGGTCCTACAGCGACGCCCGTATAGTGCTTCGAAGGGGGCCATCTTGAGACTCTCTTGATAGCTGTTGTTGTAGGCGAATTCAACCAAGGGTAGATGTTCATCCCAAGCTCCCTTGTAGTCCAAGATATAACAACGCAGCATATCTTCAAGAATTTGATTAACTCTCTCAGTCTGCCCATCAGTCGTCGGATGGTAAGCAGTGCTTAGGTTGAGATCAGTGCCCAAAGCTTGCTGAAATCCTTTCCAGAAGTGCGATACAAATCTCGAGTCACGATCAGAAACGATTCGCAGAGGAATACCATGGAGTCGGACAATCTCTGCAACATAGATCCGGGCCATCTTCTCGGTGGAATGACCCTCCTTATACGGAATAAAATGAGCCACTTTAGTCAAGCGGTCCACAATAACCCAAATCGCATCATGTCCTCTCGGAGTGCGAGGCAATCCAGTGATGAAGTCCATAAAAACATCTTCCCACTTCCATTCAGGGATAGTCAAAGGCTGCAAAAGACCACCCGGACGCTGACGCTGAGCTTTCACCTTCTGGCATGTAAGGCATCGAGAGATAAAACGAGCGATGTAATTCTTCATACCAGGCCACCAAACGATCTGCTTCAAGTCATGATACATCTTGTTATTGCCCGGATGTCCAGATGAGAGAGACTCATGCGCTTCTCTGCAGATACTATCAAGTAACTCAGGGACATCAGGAATGCAGAGTCGACCTCGGAAACGAAGAACATCATCAGAGATGGAGAAATCCGGAAGAGTCCCAAGCTTAACTTGCCGGCGAATGCGCTGAAGTGCGGGATCAGATGGCTGTAAATCCTTCACCTGCTCTACCCATAACGGATCAGAAATCCCCTCATGACCCTCGGGTGCGATGGATATGTCCATCCGGTTGAGGTCATCAATCAGGGCTGCAAGAATAGCTGACATGGGCGCACAAGCGGCAACAGAAACCTGCCGACTCAACGCATATGCCACTGAATTGGCCTTACCAGGAACATATGTGAGCTGCAAGTCATAGTCTGAAACAAACTCGAGCCAACGTCTCTGACGAATATTGAGGTCTTGAACAAAAATGTACTTCAAACTCTGATGGTCGGTGTAAAAGTGGCACCTCACACCATAGAGATAATGACGCCACAGCTTCAAGGCAAACACCACTGCAGCGAATTCCAGGTCATGGGTGGGATAGTTACGCTCATGAATTTTCAACTGCCTCGACCCATATGCAATAACACGGTCATCATGCATCAGAACGCAACCCAAACCAACTCCAGAAGCATCAGTGTAGACTGAAAAGTCCAATCCATCTGACGGAAGAGCTAGCACTGGCGCGGAACATAGTCGCTGCTTCAGCTCAGAAAAGGCGCGCTCGCACTGATCCGTCCACTCAAACCTCACGTGCTTTTGAGTTAGTCTTGTCAGAGGAGCGGCAAGGGAGGAGAAACCCTTGACGAAGCGACGGTAATAACCAGCCAACCCAAGGAAACTGCGGATCTCGGTAGGAGTAGAAGGTCGCTTCCAATCCATCACTGCGGATACTTTGGCGGGGTCAACAGATAGCCCATCCCCTGAAATGACATGCCCCAAGAAGGCAACACGATCCAGCCAGAACTCGCACTTCGCCAGTTTGACATAGAGTTGATGTTGGCGTAGGGTGGAGAGGACGAGTCTAAGGTGAACTGCATGATCTTCACGAGTTTTGGAGTAAACCAAAATATCATCTATGAAGACGATGACGAACTTATCAAGGAACTCACAGAATGCACGGTTCATCATATCCATGAAACCAGATGGGGCATTAGTCAATCCAAAAGACATCACTAAGAATTCAAAATGTCCATACCGAGTTCGAAAGGCTGTCCTGGGGATGTCGGATCCTTGATCTTTAATTGATGGTAACCCGTTCTGAGATCTATCTTGGAAAACACAGAACTGCCTTTGAGCTGATCAAAGAGGTCATCTACGCGTGGGAGGGGGTACTTATTGTTGATGGTAACCTTATTCAGCTCCCGATAGTCGATACAAAGCCTCAGTGAACCATCTTTCTTTTTCACGAAGAGGACGGGGGCTCCCCAAGGAGACGAGCTGGGACGAATGTATCCACGCTCAAGCATCTCATCCAATTGTAATCTGAGCTCTTCCAACTCGCGCGGTGCCATACGGTATGGAGATTTAGATATGGGGCGCGTTCCAGGCTCCACATCAATAGAGAACTCTACATCACGATCGGGAGGCATTCCAGGCAGCTCGGTGGGGAACACGTCGGGAAACTCGGAGGCAACCGGGATAGATTCAAGTTGCGGTATGACAACATCCGAATATGAAGCATACACGAAACAAGCAGAGCAACCCTGACTAAGAAGGCGAGCGGCACGCACAACACGAATTACCTTCAGGTGGCTGCGGGTCTGAACATGAACACTGTAGTCCTTGCCGCCAATGCTGAGATTAACACTCTTTGCTACACAGTCCAGCTTAGCTTGATACGTGACCAACCAATTCATTCCCAAGATCACGTCGAATTCCGACATTTCCAGAACTACGAGGTCGGCAAAAACTTGCAATTCTCCAAGCAAGATCGGGCAATTGAGAATGCCGCTGGTTGAGAGGTGCAGATGACCGGGTACAGAAACCTCGGAAGGGACCTCTAGTGTCGAAGTAGGCCAACTGTGAAGGTCCACGATGCGGCGAGCAATAAAAGAGTGGGATGCACCGGAATCAAATAAGATTTGCATCCACTTATTCTTGACCCTAAATCTTCCTAGAAAGGGGGAAAAACATGATGCATATCAAGATTATTCGAGACTAAGGCAGGCCAGTTTATTTGCATGTAGAAAAATTAAAATTAAAATTCCACACAACAACGTACCAGAGATGACGTCGGTCGAAGCGAGCGCCTCGCCCTGAGTGATGACGTTCAGCACCTCCTTACCCCTGTCCTGAGCTCCGGGGACAACCTGCAGTGGCTGAGCGGGAATCGGGCTTTCCCTCATAGGGCAGTCTAGCTTGAGGTGTCCAACCTGCCCGCACTTGAAACAGGCCTTCTGCCTACGATGGCAGTCCTTCAGCTGGTGGCCCGACTTCTTGCAGTACACACAGACAGTGGAGGTAGAGGCAAGCGTCATCTGAGGTGGCGGAGCATGGATGTCCTTCTTTTGCTTTTTCAGGAGAGAACGACAGACTTGGGCAACATGACCCACCTTGTGACAGAAGGCGCACACCTCCTTGGACCCGGGACCTTGCTCCTGAGATGGAGCACTCTTGCGCTTGAGGTCGGATGCTGCAGAATTGTTGGTGCCATGCTGGACTTTCTTGGCGGAACGATCCAGCTCAATGGCTTCCACCCTCAAGGCGGCTCCCACGGTCTCCGTGTAGGTGGTGGCGCCATGGGCTACCACATGCTGCTGGAAGTCATGTCAGAGTCCCTTCACGAAACGGGTGATCCTTTTGGCTTCATCTGGCACGAATTCCACAGCAAGGAGCGATAGGCGGGAGAACTCTCTCGCATACTCGGTCACTGTCCTGCCAAACTGCTGAAGGGACAGGAACTTCTCAGCTAACTTGTCCCGTTCCACAGAAGAGAGGAAGTTCTCCATAAGAGCATCCTTGAACTGTCCCCAAGTCAAGGTGGCAGAATCAGAGAGGCTGCGGCGCTGAAGCCACCAAGTGTAAGCATCTTCGGTCAGCTGATAGGCCGCAAGGAGAACCTTTTGGGCCTCGGGAATTGCAGCACACTCAAAGTGTTTCTCCATCTGGGAGACCCATTCAGTGATCACAAAGTAATCTCGGTCGCCATTGTAGGTAGGCGGATTTAGTCTCTTGAAAGCCAGAGTATCTGCCATCGCTACAGGGGTGGTCGGACTTAGCACGAGCGGGGCCTCCATGGTGCCAGCAGACAAGCCGGTCCCAGATCCAGGTGCAGGAGGGGTGGTGGTAACAGCGACTCCAGTCGTCCCTGCGCTGCCGAAACCAGAGGCTGGATCAGGAGTTTGGCGTTCCCCCTCCAGACGGGTGACACGCTCCAGAAGCTGTCTCAAAAGCTGGGCAGTTTCATCTCTAGGGGCCTCCCTCGCAGCAGGAGTAGCTTTCTTTCGCTGCGATCGCTTAGGAGTCATCTAAAATGAGCATAAAAGAATTGAGTAAGAGAAACAGTCAAGCTAAGCATAGCAGATCGAGACTACAAGTTCTAGCATTCTAACACCATTGGTTACCTAAATCATGTAATAGTTACAGCATTTTCATTGGATAACTCTAGGTGAAAGCCATGCAAATGCAAATGCGATGATAGAATCGCGTGCGATAGAGTTATGATTGTGAAATCCATGTGTGCACAATCATCATCTGTTGCTCTTAACTTAACACTTGTGCAATGAGTTATGATATGCATGCAATGTAATTATGCCTATAATGCATTCCTAAAAATGTCATGAATGGAAACACATGCCATGTTAAGTGCCCATATCACTTAACATGTCATGCGCATTATGATTCTAATGTCACGCACTTGAAAACATTAAACCGCCCATACAATTTAATATTTGCAAGCGGTGTATATCCTAGTGGAAATTCATATGCATATAAACGTTAAGTTTGATCATACTCTCTTAACATTTGCATGCATACTACTCATGCTTATGAGTGAGTGTGTGCGTGTTTCAGCCTCGAACAACAAATAATGACAGGGTGAGTGAAATATGATGCATGTACCTATATTTACATAATAGAATTTAAAATACTTGAAAATTTCAAAATAATTCATTTTTTTTTTAGCTAACCTCCCTCTGATACCAACTGTCACGACCCGTCTCAACAAGATCAAAGTGCGCTTATGGCGGGTCGTGATGCCACAGGCATGCAGAGAAGAAACATGCATGTTAAGGCGGAACCAGAAATTCTACAACTAGTTTTTTTAAATTAGATATTTTTGAAAAGAGTTTTAAAAGATATTGATGCGGAAACCATACATAAATAGTTAAAAGTTGTGCATGCATTTCATTTATAAAAACTATGTCACAAGCAATGCTAAAATGAATGCAATTAGTCACAATTGTAGAAAATGCATAAATGAAATGAAATAGTACAATGTTTCATCATACAAGTTGTCCTTGATACAAGAGAAAATGTCTGACAATAACTAGTACATGAGTAGAAAGAAAAATCCAACAGCAAAAGAAACAAAATACATAGAACCTGCTGATACATTTAAACAAATGAAACCTCCGAACAAGGCTGTATCTGAAAGAAGAAATAGCTCAGTAATCGGGCGACGCAATCACGAAACCTAAGGCAAATCCAAACAAAAGGAAAGTGCCTCAGAACATGAATATACATGAAGATTCAAATTAATCCAATTGCACAAGAGTAAACAGAGGAAACAAGAGCTTAGTGAACCAGTTTTTACACGTAGCAATCTACTACCTGACAAGTAACCATGTCAAACAAGATGTTTTTAATCTAATGGCATACTCCAGAGTTTAGCCTATCTGCAATACCATAAGCGGAAAACATTGAAGGGTGAAGGTGTTGTCATTTGGTGCACAAGATTCTAGTGTTTGAATTGACGCAAGGCTTATCAACAACGGTGTTTGCAATTGTTGACTAATGGTTTCTGTTACCAGTTAGTCGGGAGCTTGACTAGACGCGTCACACCAAACCAACACTCTCCTTTCAATGTTCGCCTAAGATATTAGGCAAATTTCAAGGATTCATAAATAATTAGACGATTCCCAGTTTATAAGAGGCTACTTTATAAACAAAGTGAAGTAAATTAGATCTCATGTTTGCAAGCGAGAGAGTGTCTCTACTTGCCTTAAGGTGATTTTGAGAGTGCTAGTGACAGCTAAGTGGCGCAGGAGAGGTTAAAAAGCTTGAGCTAAACCTGTTCGAGGTCAAAAATACATTCCAAATTGAATTAACAAGTTTCATATGTCCGCACATGCGTTTAATAATAGCTCCACACAAAAGGAGAGGTAGGTTTAGGTGTTTATGAGTCTTTCTTTATTATATAATTGTATTATTCTTATTATTAATAAAATGGGGGGGGGTAGGTATTATGTTTTAAGGAGGTTGTTACACTCTCCCGGTATTTACCCACCGGAGTAATACATACAAGATTTGAGCTTTTACAACAATACAAAAATATTTTACTTTGTATTTATTATAGGAAATAAAATCATAATAATAAAATAAAGATGAAAATGATTTAATTTCACAAGATGATTACAGAACTTTGATTTAAATGATGCTTGAAATCGAGACAAAAAAGAAAAAATCCTTTTTTTTCTATACCGGCTCTTCTCACAAGGATTTGTTGGCTTTAGCCTATATTTCTTTAGATAAAGCCTTAAGCCGCCACTTAGATCTAAATCTAGACCGAGTCACCACTGTAACGGCCAAAATCCGCCACAATTTAAATTTTTGTTTCGAGCAGGTTTCTCACAAGTATATGCGCAACAATTATAATAAAATGGTGTACCAGGTGAAAACATAAAACCACATGTCATACAGAATATATACACTGTCCACATGAAAGTACATGTACAGAACGTATAAACTACAAATATTTGTAGATGTACAAGTAGTAGACGCATATGTTAAGCCGTGGACGAGACACGTCTTCGACTGGTCTTCGAACTCGCTCGGCCTGAGTCCGTCTAGCGGGGTCTGGTACGCTGGTGCTCGGTTCCTATAAGAGAAATCGAGAACCAGTTAGTTTTGAAAACCAAGTGAATTGTGTTAGAGAAATAAGATATATTGTAAAGGCCCATTAATTTGGCCCATTATATTCTCTCTTGCTTTAGTCCCACATCTCTTGTATAGGACTCTTCTCCTCTCTCCTCTCATATATATATGTTCTCATACTTGTTGATATATGAAAAAGTGCTCATAAGGTTTGGGACCATTTCTCTACATGGTATCAGAGCCAACCGGTCTCCTCCTTGGGTATCCGGCCTAGTCCATTTCTAGTCGCCTGTCTTCCTTGCATGTCCGCGCGGCTTCCCTTAGCCGTGGGCTCCTGCGACCTCTTTTCTACCCGCCTCCAACTCTGCTTCTCTCATGGCTTCCACCTCCTCCTTCCTACCCCTCTACTTTTATAATCCTCTCTCACGTGGGTCCACCTCCTTTCCTTCTCTACCCGCGCAGGCTCTTTTTTTCCGTTGCGACCTCTCCTATCTGCTGTCCGCTGCGGGCTCTCTCTCTTCTACTCCTGGCTTCCTTCTGCCTAATCCGTTCGAGTTCTCTAACTCGCGGCTTCTTCTTCTACCCGCCCGAGTTCTCTACTCACGACCTCTTCTCTCTTTAACGGTCTTGTAGTTGCGGTTTCCGCTTTCCTAACCGCCCAGCCCGCCCTCCCTTCTCCTCTCCTGCGGACTGCCTATCTATCCGCTCCGCTCTCCTGCGGCTTGTTTATCCTATCTGCTCTTTCCCTTATCCGCGTGGCTTCTGCGGACTACCATTCTGCATCCGCTTCTCTTCTCTCTCTCCTTGGTTCCACCCTCCTCAAGCTTCTTATAGCCATCTTCTGCTCTGACCCGTGGGGCCCACCTCTCTTGTCCGCTGCGGGCTCTTCTCTTGTCCGCTGCGGGCTCATCTTCTCCCTTGCTGCTTGGGTTCTTCATCCTCGCGGTCTCTCCTTCTATCCGCTCGATATTCTCTACTCGCGGACTTCTCCTTCCCGCTTCCTCCTGGTGCTTGAGTTCTACTCACACCAGTCTCCTTGCGGACTGCACCTGTCCTAACTGCTGCGGGCTCCTCTCTCTTGCAGACCACTCTCCTGTCCGCTGCGAGCTCCTGCTTCAATCCGCCCCAGGGTATCTTCCCCCTTGGGATCTCTCTCTCCTATCTCGCGCCCTTTACTCGCTGCTGTTTCAGTCCGCTGCGAGCTCTCCTCTGCTCTGCTGCGGCCTGCTATATGCTCTAGTCTGCTGCGGCCTGCTCACTGCTCCTATCCGCTGCGGTCTCCCTGCTCGCTGACTGCTCCAGTCTGCTGCCTCTCTTCAATCAGCGAGCTCCCTTCCTGCACTTGCGGCCTCCCCTCTCTACTCGTTGCCGACTACATTGGTTCGCTGCGACCTGGTTCTTGCTGCAGCCTCTGCTTCTTGCTGCGGCCTGGTTCTCGCTGCGACCTGGTTCTCGCTGCGGCCTGGTTCTTGCTGCGGCCTGGTTCTCGCTACGGCCTGGTTCTTGCTGCGGCCTCAGCTTCTTGCCTGGCTCTTGTCGCTGGTCCCGGTTGCGTCCTGGTCCTGTTGCGGCCTCTACTTGGTGCTCCTGCAGCGTCCTCTGCGGCCTGGTCTTTGGCGACCCCTCTCTAAGGATGTGTGCCTCTTCCGCGTTGATCGCCCCACCACTGGGCTCTGTGGTGTCTATCTCTGATAGCGGAAGCTCATGTCTTGTACACAGTTCCTCATGGATTTTGGACTCCGGTGCGACACACCACATTACCCCGCTACAGCCTCCGCACTACCTGGCCTCTGTGCATCCTAAGTTCATCACCATTGAAAATGAGGATACCACTCCCGTCTCTGGATCCGCTGACATTCCTCTTACTCCCTCTATTACCATTCGATCTATTCTTCATGTTCCTGGCTCTCCTTTTAATCTTCTCTTTATTAGTCATCTCATTCACGACCTTAATTGCGACATAACCTTCTCTTCAACCTCTTGTGTTGTGCAGGATCGCAAGACGCAGAACATCATCGGTACCGGGCGACTGTCCAATGGGCTCTACACTTTCGTTTCCTCTTCTCCCACCGCTCTCTCCACCATCTCTTCTGTTGACTGGCATCGTCGTTTTGGGCATGCTCCTCTTCCAATTCTCCGGAAAGCTCTTCCTGATGTTTCTCTTTCTGAGTTTCGGTGTGAGTCTTGCATTTATGGCAAACACCATCGTGTCTCCTTTACCTCTCCTAGTACTCGGTGCGATGCCCCCTTCTGCTTAGTCCATTCTGATATTTGGGGGCCATATAAGCTCCCGAGTGTTTTTGACTATCGGTATTTTGTCACATTCATCGATGACTACTCACGTGTTACCTGGTTGTATTTACTTCGGGATCGTACTGAACTTCCCTCGATTTTCCGTTCCTTTCTGGTGGAGATTCGTACTCAGTTTTCTACCTGCGTTAAAAATCTCCGTACCGATAATGCGCGCGAGTATACGAGCCGCACCTTCTCTAATATCTGCACAGAGTTTGGTATTATTCATCAGATCTCGTGTGCATATACTCTTCAACAGAACGACGTCGCCGAGCGGAAGAATCCGCACCTTCTCGAGGTCGCCCGATCTATCATGTTTCAGATGCAGGTTCCACCTCTCTATTGGAAATTTGCCGTCTCTACTGCCTGTCATCTCATCAACCGCATGCCCTCATCCACCTTGAACTTCGTGGCTCCTGTCACTCTTCTCTTTCCTTCCAAGGCTCTGTTCTCTCTCACGCCCAGAGTCTTTGGATGCACATGCTATGTTCAAAACCTGGCTCCGCCCACTGACAAGCTTACTCCCCGAGCAACCAAGGTGATGTTTGTTGGCTACTCCCGCACCCAAAAAAGATATGTTTGCTATTCTCCTGTCGACGGTAAACTAATCATCTCTGCTGATGTCACCTTTTGGGAAGATCAACCCTTTCCAACAGCTCATCCTATGGAGAATTATGTCTCGCTACATCGTCTGTCTCCGGCCCTTCACACCTTTGCTACTTCATTGTCCTCTATTTCTGTTCCTATTTCTGTACAAGAGGCTTTGCAACTTCCAGGTTGGCGTGCTGCCATGAATGAAGAAATGCGCGCCCTTTGGGCTAATCAGACATCGGTTCTGGTCCCTCCACCACCTGACCAGACTACAGTTAGTTGCAAATGGGTCTTTGTCATCAAGCATGCTTCTGATGGGACGGTTGACCGTCTTAATGAACGACTGGTGGCTCGTGGCTTTACTCAACAACACGGTCTTGACTATGAGGAGACCTTCTCTCCGGTCGCCAAGCTCAACACGGTTCGTGTCCTTCTCTCTGTCGCTGTGCATCGTCGGTGACCCTTGCACCAACTCGATATCAAGAATGCGTTTCTCAATGGCGACCTACAAGAAACCGTCTATATGCAACAACCTCCCGGGTTTGAGACCACGAGGGAGTCCCGAGTCTGTCATCTTCAGAAATCTATCTATGGTCTCAAACAATCCCCTCGGACATGGTTCGATAAGTTCAGTAAAGCTGTTCAGGCAGTTGGTTTTAATCGGAGTTCGACAGACTTCTCTCTGTTCACTCGACGTAGAACAACAGACACGATTCTCCTTTTGGTATATGTTGATGACATCCTAATCACATACGATGACTCAAAAGGGATACTAGAGGTCAAACAACATCTTAGCTCTGTTTTCCAAACAAAAGATCTGGACAACCTTCGATACTTCCTTGCCCTTGAAATCGCAAGACGTCCTGATGGACTTGTCCTATCCCAACGAAAGTACTGCGTTGACCTTCTCCGTGATGCTGGCTACTCCGGGTGTAAACCTGTGGACACACCGATGGATGCCAATCACAAGTTATGTGCCCATGGGTCTGACTCTGATGGTCTGCTTTCAATCCCTGACTATTATCGACGTCTTATAGGAAAACTGATATATCTGATAGTTACAAGACCTGACATCTCATTTGTTGTCGGAGTAGTCAGTCGGTATATGCATGCTCCTCGAGGCTCTCATTTACAAGCCGTGGAACGGATCCTCAGATACTTGAAGACTGCACCAGGACAAGGGTTGGTATATAAACCATCTTCTTATCTATCTCTTGTTGCATATTCTGATGCGGACTATGCGGGCTCCCTGGATGATCGAAGCTCTACTATGGGTTTTTGTACCTACTTT
Source organism: Platanthera guangdongensis (assembly GCA_039583875.1). Lineage (NCBI taxonomy): Eukaryota > Viridiplantae > Streptophyta > Magnoliopsida > Asparagales > Orchidaceae > Platanthera > Platanthera guangdongensis. The sequence continues at coordinate 217,985,966 of CM077158.1, read as the reverse complement.
GGAGGGAATCTTATTACTTGGCGCAGCAAGAAACAATCTGTTGTTGCTCGCTCTTCTGCTGAAGCTGAGTATCGTGCAATGACCGCCGTTGTTTCTGAACTCACCTTGCTGGAGGCTCTTCTTGGTGATCTAGGAGTCACTTTATCCTCGTCAACTGTTCTACTTTGTGATAGTCAGGCCGCAATCCATATTGCGAAGAACCCAGTTTTTCATGAAAGGACCCAACACATTGAAGTTGATTGTCACTTCATCCGTGAAAAGGTTCAGTTAAAGAAGTTAGAGCTACAACATGTTCCCGCTTCTAAGCAAGTTGCTGACATCCTCACCAAGGCATTACCCCGGCATTTGTACCATCAGTTCTTATCCAAGCTTGGAGCCTACGATTTGTATGCTCCAGCTTGCGGGGGAGTGTTAGAGAAATATGATATATTGTAAAAGCCCATTAATTTGGCTCATTATATTCTCTCTTGCTTTAGTCTCACATCTCTTGTATAGGACTCTTCTCCTCTCTCCTCTCATATATATATGTTCTCATACTTGTTGTTGATATATGAAAAAGTGCTCATAAGGTTTGGGACCATTTCTCTACAAATTCCTTACCCTTACCTGTAGTTTCGCACTGCAAGCAGACAAGAAAGTGAGCAACAATCAAATCTGTATCAGTATGATCATGTTTTTAAGCTAGGAAACATGTATAATCAACAATTCTATATCTTATATCAAATTATATTTCTTTCATTATATATCGAAGTTCGTTCATTCATGATTCATTTCTCAAAATGTTGAGGGTCATTCAATTTATCAAACATCTGGGTCCGTCGACCATTCATATCAATATCCGCTTTAGGGCGCTCATACGCGCAATAGGCTTCAACGCCTCCTAAATTGGATTCTTATCATATTCTGTAGGAGTTCGACCCCTCCTACGAGGTGTGTGAGTTCTACCCCTCACGAGGTGTAGGAGTCTGAAACATCCCCCCTACCAGGCCGACTCTTAGGATTTTGGTGCGTCGACGCGTTCTCGATTTCAACTTATTTCATTTCTGAATCATTTTCTTCAATTCATTTCAGTTCGTTCAATTTAATTCAAAAATAGAAATTATTTATATTTATTTCCCCTCAGAGTTCTATCGTCCGCTAAGCCACGTTAGCGTGTTCGGTGATTTATAGTTTCAATAATATCAATATTTAAAGAATAATTAGTTTATCAGGTTCATAAAAAATGGTAAGAACTCACCCCAACTTTTCCTTTGCCCCTATCCCTTGTAGGATTCTCGTCGCGTCTATCGCCGGACACCATCCTCTGCAGTATCAATAAATCATTTACTTTAGGGTTGCGCTATAAATAGTTACGAGTGGACTCCTACGACGGTCACAACTACGACCTCCAGGAGTTGTCTAGGGAAGGACTAACGTGGGTCACTCAAAATGAAGGCGCATCATTTGACCAACAAAGGTTTTATATGCCCACAAGAATTAAGTTAAATTGCTCCTACAGACAGCCGCAAGGGTTGCCACAATGGCAACGTCAAGGGCTGCGAATAGCAGCTCAATTTAACGTGTCAATTTCATCTAAGACAGCCGGCCAGTATAGGTAACACCCAAACAAACAACAGCCGGCTAGCACAAACAACCCCCAACAACATCAGTCGGCCAGCACAAACAACCCCCAACAACAGCAGTCGGCCAGCACAAGCAACCCCCAACAACACAGCCGACCAAAAGATTACAAGGAAAGAAAAAATAAAACTCCAAATCTGAAACCCTTATGATGTGGTTCTCAAATTAACTCAAAATCAAGGATTAGAGCACAAAAAAACTGTATAGGAACGTTTCATATGTCTTTCATTAACACAAAGCTCAAAAATCCTAACCCTAGGTTTCAAGGCCTCTCCAATCTATGTCATAACTTCATACAAGAAGAGAGACGCTAGGTTTCAAGGCCTCTCCAATCTATGTCATAACTTCATACAAGAAGAGAGAGGATTGAAGAAAAAGATATTAACTTTCTAAAGAAGAAGAAATCGTGCGAAACGGAGGAGAGTTAAGGCGGCTAGAGGGATCGTCGCGACAGAGGAGCTTCCGTCGGGTTCGTTCCGTCGAATGAAGAGGAAAGAAAATGCTGCATACTGCTATATCACGGAAGACTCCACCGCCTAACTCAGGCAGCCGGTCACCATAACCGGTTCAGCCGGTTTCTCCCAATAAACCGTGCACAGCCACAGCCACACACACCCCGCCGGTCCAACCACCAAATATCATACATAAACCCCAATCCAAACCAAGCTCAATCTTCCATTCAGCTCATATAAAATCCGGCCAACTTAAGCCATTCAAAATTAAACGAAAACGAAACGACTGTCGCGAAATCAATCGAAAATCCGAACATCAAAATTAACGTGCGACGTCGAATCAACACTGAAATCATATTTTCATTATCGGGTGTTATTTACATAGTTTTTATATATACGTTCGGGTCTTACAAATTCTCTCATATTTATCAGAATTTTCGTGCTCGAAAATTCAAGCATCTTCTCGATTTCCAAAAAAAGCGGGAAATATTTTCATCAGCAAGTCCTCTCGCTCTCAGGTAGCATCCTTGGCGGGATGGCCGGTCCACCAGAACTTGACAAAGTTCACCTTTTGATTCTGAAGAGTCTTGCTCTGCCGATCAATAATTTGATATGTTGTTGTCGGACTTGACAAATCAGCTTCTATCTGCACATCATTGGCAGATATCAACTCTGGGTTCAGAATATACCGTCTGAGTGATGATACATGAAAGACATCATGCAACTTTTGTAATTCAGTAGGCAGAGCTAAGCGATACGCCACCTCGCCAATACGTTCAATCACTGGGAAGGGACCAACATATCTCGGACTTAATTTTCCAATTTGTCGTAATCGTGAAATCTCTTTAAACGGTTTAATCTTCAAACACACTTGATCGCACACAGCAAATTCCACCAGACGATGTCGGACATTATAATATTTTTGTTGACGATCATGTGCGATTTTCATTCGTTGTTGGATAATGCGAACTTTTTCTTCAATCTTATCTGTCCTCTTATGCGGAAACAATTTCTTTTCTCCATCATCTGCTCAGCTCAACGGAGTCCTACATCGCCTTCCATATAAAGTTTCGAATGGGGCCATTTGAATTGTTCCTTAGTAGCGCTATTATTATAAGCAAATTCAACCAACGATAAGTATTTTTCCCAGGAGCCTTTCAAATCCAAAATCACCATTCGCAATAAATCCTCAAGCATCTGGATAGTGCGTTCGGACTGACCATCTGTTTGCGGATGAATGGCTGTACTGTACAGAAGCCTTGTTCCCATTTTGTTATGCACCCTTCGCCACAAATCCGACGTAAATCGTCCATCGCGATCGGACACTATCGTATATGGGATACCATGTAATCTAACAATCATATTTACATAAAGTTCCACCAACTTTTCAGTCGGCCCGCTTTCCTTGATCGGTATTAAATGTGCGCTTTTTGTCAATTGGTCAATAATGTCCTAGATTCCATCATTCCCTGCCTTACTGTGAGGCAGGACAAACACAAAATCCATCACAACGTCAACCCATTTCCATTCTGGGATGGGAAGAGATCGAAGATATCCAACCGGCTTCTGATGTTCTGCTTTCACTGTCTGGTAGGTGTGACATTGAACAATGCTCTGAATGACATCCTTATTCATATGTGGACACCAAAAATCCTGTTTAAAATCGTGGTACATCTTTGTCCGGCCCGGGTGAATTGAATATGACATACTATGCGCCTCATACAAGATATCCTTCCGCAAATTATCAGCATCCGGTACACATAGCCTGCTGTTCAGTAATAATACGACATCTTTTTCAACAAAGGCACTCGCTTCTCCCCTTCTCAATTTTTTGAATATATCCATTAAGAAGGGGTCCTGCGATATCGCCTTTCGAATTCTCTATTTTAGCGAATATTGAATCCGCATCTGGAATCGTTGTGCTTGCTTTCCTCCAGGCATGAATATCACACAAATCTCCATCTCCTGTAACATGTCAAGATGTTTCTTATTGTATTGCGGTATCACTGATAGCGCAGCAATATTCTTTCTGCTCAAGGCATCCGCGACTACATTCGTCTTAACATGATGGTATTGGACATCCAGATCATAATCTTTAATAAATTCCAGCCATCTTTTCTGGCGCAAATTTATTTCCCTTTGATCGAATATATATTTTAAACTCTTATGATCCGTGAATATTTCACATCGAACATCATACATGTAGTGTCGCCAAATTTTTAAGGCGAACACAACTGCCGCTAGTTCTAGATCGTGCGTCAGATAGTTATTTTCGGCCTCCTTTAATTGCTGGGAAGCAAAGACAATCACCTTTCCACGTTGCATCAATGCACAGTCTAACCCCTTGTAGGATGCATCGTTATAAATTTGGAAACCATTTGAGCCTTCAGGCATCACCAACACAGGAGCAGTCGTTAATCTTTCCTTCAAAGCTTCGAATGCTTACTGACAATTATCTCCCCACGTAAACGACACATTCTTTCGAGTCAATTGTGTAAAGGGGAGTGCTAGCTTCGAGAAGTCCTTGACGAATTTTCGATAATAACTCGCCAAGCCCAAGAAGCTTCGTACTTCAGTCACTGATTTCGATTCGGTCCAATTGATTATTGCTTCAATCTTATCTGGATCAACAGATAACCCTTCCGCATTAATCATGTGACCCACAAAAGCCACTTCGTTCAGCCAGAAAGCACACTTTGTGAATTTGGCATACATCTGATGTTCTCTCAGCATTTGCAAGACTAGACGCAGGTGTTGGTCATGTTCTTCCTCTGTCTTTGAATAGATCAGTATATCGTCGATAAACACAATTACAAACTGATCCAAAAATGCCTTAAAAATCCGATTCATCAAGGCCATGAAAGCTGCTGGAGCATTTGTTAGGCCAAAAGGCATAACCACAAATTCAAAATGTCCATATCTGATACTGCTGTTTTGAAAATATCTCCCTCCAAAATTCTCAGCTGGTGATATCCTGACTGAAGGTCAATTTTAGAAAATACGCGTGCGCCCACGAGCTGATCGAATAAATTATCAATACGCGACAGAGTATTTATTCTTAATTGTCAATTTATTTAGTTCGCGATAATTGATACATAGACGGAGAGACCCATCCTTCTTTTTCACGAATAACACTGGAGCTGCCCAAGTGAAGTACCCGGTCGAATAAATTTCCTATCATGTAATTCTTGCATTTGCACCTTCAATTCTGATAATTCTTTTGGCGTCATCCGATACGGATTCTTCGCCACGGGAGCAACTCCTTCAACCACTTTAATTTCAAATTCAACTTCTCTGGCTGGAGGCACACCAGACAACTCTTCTGGAAATACATCCACGTATTCCCGCACTACGGACACAGCCGTAATTTCTTTCTTCTCTTCCTTCACCTCTTTGATCATCACCAAAATGATCTCACAACCTTTCCGCATCATTTTACTGGCTTTTATTGCCGAAATCCTCATATTTGCAACTTCACTCAGACCCTTGTAGATCATTGGACTTTCATCTAGGCATTTAAATGTCACCTTTTTTGATTTACAGTTAATAACGGCTTCTCTGTCCGATAGCCAGTCCATACCGAGGATGATATCATACTCTACCAGCGGTAGGACTGCAACATCAGCTTCAATTTGCTTATCGTTAAAAGACAGCGAGACCACAGCTTGCTCTTGCGTCATCAAAATCGTATTATTCGGTAGCAACACGTTCACTGGTCTTGTAACTTGATATGGTCCCGCATGAATTTAATCGAGAATATATGAGGAAATAAAAGAGTGACTAGCAACCGTATCAAATAAAACTCTCAATACTTGATCATGAACATGCAGCATACCTGTCACAACAGTACCGTCTGCTTTCGCCTATTGCTGACTGAGATTGAAAGCTCGGGCCTGAATCAGCCTCTCATCTCTGGCCCCTTTAGCGGTTGTCGATGCAATCGACTCCCCTTCCTTGGAAGTCCCAATGTGATACATCTTCTGGGTCGGTAAGGCTGGGGCTACCCTCATACTTTCATCCTTTTGTAGCTTTGGACAATCTCTCCGACGATGGACTGGTTGGCGACAGTAAAAGAAGACTCCGGTCAAGCATTCCCCTCTGTGCATCTTGCCACACTTGACGTACTTTGTCGACGTTGATTGAGACACTTGGGTGCTCACTGTCGATGTCGCTAGTTGTTGTTTCTTCTTTTTCCACGAGGCTTCACCTGTTCTGCCCGATTTATCCCGACTAGCACCCTCTTTAAATCTTTCTCATCTCTGTCCTCCTCTGTCTCTTTTCATCGTCCAGCTCGACTAATCGAGACTTCTCCACCAATAGCACATAATCTGTAATATGAAATGGAACCACTGAACCGCGAATATCATCCCGCAACCCCTCCTGAAACCGTAAACATCGAGCTTCCTCCGTTGCCACTGCGGACTCTGCATAATATGATAAGCTGGAGAATTACGATTCGTATTGCAGGACAGAGCGATTTCCTTGCATCAAGCGCAAAAACTTCTCCTGCAGTTGCCTCTTTTCTGTCTGCGGCACGAACCATTTTGTAAACTCGAGAACAAACTCTGTCCAACTCACATTCGCCAAACTTCGAGTCTGAAACTTTCCTTTCATTAAGTTCACCCCCATCGCTTAGCCTCTCCCTTCAGGAGGAAAACAACCAACTCCACTTTCCTCTCCATTGGGCACCACATAGTATCAAATATCGTCTCAATCCGTAAAATCCAGTCTTCTGTCTCGATCGGGGACAAACAACCGCGAAAGGTCGGCTGTTTCAATTCTAGGAATTGCCTCATATCAATATCAATCAGGCGAGGCTGCTGCGGTTCCACAAATGCTGGAGGAGGCACATATGACACAATCGAGGGTAAGACAGGAGGTGACACAGCTGGAGTGGTGTCCTGAACCAGCTTAATTGCTTCGGCGATGGCTTGGGCAATATCAGCGATATGCACTGAGGAAGACTGTTGCCCGCTCACACTTTCCTCGGACCTGGAATCCCTGGAGACCTCAGGTTCCTCAAGAGTCTCGCGCATCCTGCGGCTCGAATACACTTGAAACATTTCCTGAGAGTAAACATGAAACAGTTCAGTATATTCGGATATTCGAATCTCATCACTGTGAATTATGTTTCATTCCGATACCTTCTGCATTACACGCACCACGAAAAATCGTGCTCTAATACCACTTAATTGTAACGGCCAAAATCCGCCACAATTTAAATTTTCGTTTCGAGCCGGTTTCTTGCAAGTATATGCGCAACAGTTATAATAAAAAGGTGTACCAGGTGAAAAATAAGACCACATGTCATACAGAATATATACACTGTCCACATGAAAGTACATGTACAAAACGTCTAAACTACAAAGATCTACAAATGTACCAGTTGTAGACGCATATGCTAATCCATGTACGAGGCACGTCTTCGACTGGTCTTCGAACTGCCTCGGCCTGAGTCCGTCTAGCGGGGTCTGGTGCGCTGGTGCTCGTTTCCTATAAGAGAAATCGGGAACCAGTTAGTTTTGAAAACTCAGTGAATTCCTTACCCTTACCTGTAGCTTTGCACTGCAAGCAGACAAGAGAGTCAGCAACAATCAAATCTCTATCAGTATGATCATTTTTCTAAGCTAGGAAACAAGTATAATCAACAATTCTATATTTGATATCAAATCATATTTCGTTCATTGTATATCGAAGTTTGTTCATTCGTGATTCATTTCTCAAAATGCTGAGGGTCATTCAAATTCTCAAACATCTGGGTACGTCGACTATTCATATCAATATCCGCTTTAGGGCGCTCATAGACTTCAACGCCTCCTAAATTAGATTCTTATCATATTCTGTAGGAGTTCGACCCCTCCTACGAGGTGTGAGAGTTCTATCCCTCTCACGAGGTGTAGGAGTCTGAAGCATCCCCCCTACCAGACCGACCCTTAGCATTTTGGTGCGTCGATGCGTTCTCGATTTCAACTTATTTCATTTCCGAATCATTTTCTTCAATTCTTTTCAGTTTGTTCAATTTAATTCAAAAATAGAAATTATTTATATTTGGTTTCCCTCGGAGTTCTATCGTCTGCTAAGGCACGTTAGCGTGTTCGGCGATTTATAGTTTCAATGATATCAATATTTAAAGAATAACTAGTTTATCAGGTTCATAAAAAAATGGTAAGGACTCACCCCAACTTTTCCTTTGTCCCCATCCCTCGTAGGATTCTCGTCGCGTCTATCGCCGGACGTCATCCTCTGTTGTATCAATAAATCATTTACTTTAAGGTTGCGCTATAAATAGTTACGAGCGGACTCCTACGATGGTCACAACTAGGACCTCTAGGAGTTGTCTAGGGAAGGACTAGCGTGAGTGACTCAAAATGAAGGCGCATCATTCGACCAACAAAGGTTTCATATGCCCACAAGAATTAAGTTAAATTGCTGCTACAGACAGCCGCAAGGGTTGCCACAATGGAAACGTCAAGGGCTGCGAATAGCAGCTCAATTTAACGTGTCAATTCTATCTAAGACAGCCGGCCAGTCCAGGTAACACCCAAACAAACAACAGTCGGTCAGCACAAACAACCCCCAACAACAACAGTCGGCCAACACAAACACCCCCCAACAACAGCAGTCGGCCAGCACAAACAGCCCCCAACAACACAGCCGACCAAAAGATTACAAGGAAAGCAAAAACAAAACTCCAAATCTGAAACTCTAATAATGTGGTTCTCAAATTAACTCAAAATCAAGGATTAGAGCACAACAAAACTGTATAGGAACGTTTCATATGTCTTTCATTAACACAAAGCTCAAAAATCCTAACCCTAGGTTTCAAGCCCTCTCCAATATATGTCATAACTTCATACAAGAAGAGAGAGTATTGAAGAGAAAGAGATTACCTTTCTAAATAAGAAGAAATCGTGCGAAACAGAGGAGAGTTGAGGCGGCTAGAGGGATCAGCGCGGCAGAGGAGCTTCCGTCGGGTTCGTTCCGTCGAATGAAGAGGAAAGAAAATGCCGCATACAACTATATCACGGGAGACTCCACCGCCTAACCCAGGCGGCCGGACACCACAACCGGTTCAGCGGGTTTCTCAGAATAAACCGTGCACAGTCACAGCCACACACACCCAGCCGGTCCAACCACCAAATATCATACATAAACCCCAATCCAAACCAAGCCCAATCTCCCATTCAGCTCATATAAAATCCGGCCAACTCAAACCATTCAAAATTAAACGAAAACGAAACGACTGTTGCAAAATCAATCGGAAAACCCGAACATCAAAATTAACATGCGACGTCGAATCGACACTGAAATCATATTTTCATAATCGGAGATTATTTACATAGTTTTTATATTGTGAATATATATATATATACGTTCGGGTCTTACACCGACACCCCGGGTGAATTCCCCCTAAGCGTCTCATGACCTAGTCTCCAACAACCGTTGCAAATTCCACTATCGATAACAAAAAATAGGTATTGTGAGATTGAATAATATAAACTCAGAAATTAAAACTCCCTATATTGAAGAACTCTGAAAGAGGTGATAAAGGCACACCAAAGTTGTCAAAGCTGATGCACGCGTCCTTCGCGTAGGTTTAGTGTTTCAAATCCTCCTTCAAGTTCTTGATCTTCATGGACAGAGTTGGGAGTGCTTTTAACTTCTGGGATAAGGGCTCTCACGAAAGGATCAGAGTGGTTGCTTCGGTGGATGAGCGTTTAATTCGTTAGAGTGGATCCGACCTTTAAATAGATTCAAAGAGCTACCGTCAGCGATAGGGCTACTGGCGTATGATATCAGTTATGTAAATTGAGAGGCACACAACTTGCGGTTGAAATGGTAGGTGGCCTTCATTTTAGGCATTATCATCTTTGACAACACCTACCGTGCTATGCTATGTTATCACTCCGCTCTAACTGCAATTCCAAACTCGCCGTTGATTTCTTGCTTCATTTGGCTCCTCAATTAGCTGTAGATTGTCGGGCATTCCATAGGTTACCGCCGGGTGGCAGTGTTGTCGCGTTGTGGTAACAACTTGCTGTAGATGGTCTTTTCCTCGCCATTCTTTGTGTTCAAATGCATTTGTCCAGTTGTCCCTCAGTTGCCAGAGCTATTGCTAGTGGTAGGTGTTACCGCCGCGCATTAGCACGCTATTCAGAGCTTCGTCTTCATTCAGCATCACACACATATGGGTATTAGACCTATAGTTCCCGCACACTATAAACACACGCCAAATGATGAATTGTAAATATACTTATATTTATGTACATTAAATTAGTCGTTTTAGTTTCTTTTTGTTATTTTTCTTTATTTTTTCTTTAAAAAAATATTTCTTTTTTGTAAAAATAGTTCTAACTTGTTTTATTTTTGTTTTCTGAAATTTGCAGGAAAAATCTAAAAAACTGCCTAAAACAGTAAGTACACGTCCGTGTACTTACTGGTCACGCCCGTGTCCAGGGCGTGACAATTCAATTTCCCGTGAAATCAGCTTGACGAATTCAAGCTCGACGATCGTCGACACGCACATCGTCACGCCCGTGACTTAGGGCGTGTCTCCACCTGACTCGACGAAAACCCGCTCGACGTTTTCCGCTCGACGTTTTCCGCTCGACGATCGTCGACCAACCCGACATGCCCAGAGTCACGCCCGTGACCTGGGGCGTGACGTCACTTCTGCTCGACGAAATCTCCAGCTCGACGATTTTCCGGTCGACGTTCGTCGATCCAGTCTGAAACGCCCCCAGTCACGCCCGTGACCTAGGGCGTGACTCCTCCACCTGGCCGACAAGACCCGCGCGGTGACTTTTTGACGCGGCCCGCGCCCAGTTCTACCTCCCCGACACGCCCATAGTCACGCCCGTGACATGGGGCGTGACCGCTGCGTGACCGACACGTGTCCAGCCCGAAGTCAACTAAGCTGTCAAATCTCGCCAGCCGCATTTTGTACAGTGCTGACACGCCCCCTGTCACGCCCGTGACCTGGGCGTGTCCCATGTAAATTTTCATCTATAAATAGCCAGTTGCTGTAAGGATTTCTGTTCTGCTTTTTCAGCCATTTTGCCTAAGGGGATATGTTGTTTGGATGCTTCGAAAGCCTTGTAAGAGAAATTTCCCTCCCCCTCTCTTTAGTTTTTCTTTTCGTTCTTTTGTAACAGTTTTTATCTTAATAAAATGTTTTTTTTCTTCTCTTTATAAGGGTTTGGAATGAATCTAAGCAACGCTCCTTAGACAATCTTATTTTTCTTTACTTGTTTTAGCTTTATTTTCTTGTCTTTTTAATACGTGTGTGTGTATAAATTTAGTTTTATGCTTAATAGTTTTCATAATTTTCATAGTTTAGTTTTTAGTGCTTTCTATTTCATTTTTATGTGGTTATAAAGGTATCAGAAAAGTGGTTTTCATCTTCCTTTAACTTAGTTTTTTTAGGTTTTAAAACTTTTTGTTCTTTTTCTGTTTTATTTCCACTTTTTAAGCTCCTTTATAAAACCATGAGAATGAAAATCTCATCGTTTTAATTTTTCAACTCTTCTTATTTTTGCTTTCTTTTTAAAATCTTTTTGCTCCTTTAAATTTTTCGTCTTCTTTTTACGCATTTCTACCGCATTCTAGCGGTAGAAATGTAATTGTTTCAATTTTCCGAGCACTTCTATTTTTGCGTTTATTTGCAAACTTTTTTGCTCGTTTAATTTTTATTTTAACTTTTTATGCATTTCTACCGCATTCTAGATGTAGAAATGTAGTTATTTTAATTTTTCATTAACTTAGTTTTTATTTAATTCTGTACGTGTGCACATTTATTTTCGCCTACTCGTTAAGAGTTAAATGACGGATTGTTTTACTTTATTCAAGTAGAGTGCGTGTGTTTTACTTTTCTGTAGTGTGGAGTGTGTTTTACTTTCTGTAGAGTGGGTGCATTTATTTAGTCCTACTCATTTGAGTAGGACCCGCATTGATTTTTTCCTACTCATTTGAGTAGGATTTGTATGCGTGCGTATTTAATTTCATGTCGAGAGTGTGTGTGCATGAGTTTTACTTAATGTCGAGAGTGTGCGTGTGTTGCATTTATTTTGTCCTACTCGTTTGAGTAGGACTCGCTTTCATTTCTCCCGCCCACGCATTTGCGCCGGGACTCGCACTTTACTGCTTTCATTTCAGTTCTACTCGTTTGAGTGAGACTTGCATTTTACTGCTTTATTTACTGCTTTCCTTTAATGTTTTTATTTACTGCTTTCCTTTTCTGCTTGTGCCTAACCGTTCTTAGCCTTCAATATCGAAGAGCATTGGGACAGATAAAATAACTTTAAATAATTAAAGGTCTTATTTTCTAATTAATTAAAATTACTTAAGGTTTGCCTAGGGTTTACGACGCGTAGGACCACATATCGATGTGTGGGCCCTATTTCCGTAGTCCATACGCTAGCTAGCCGAGAGGCCGTGCGTATGAACCGATCACCCCTTGGTAAAGAGAGTTCTGCACTAACTCTCGAGTGAGGAGGCGCGCCAACTCTACCGGATTGGGTTCCCCACCCAATAGCGGGATTCTTAGCGTAATGCGAGCGTTAAGAGGAATCCTTCGTCGGACTAACGTTCGGTCGAATAGTCTTAGCGTTCAGGTGAGCGATAGTCCTAGAGATAAGTGAGCTCATTATAGTGGAACCTCCACGGCCAAGTCTCCGCCTTAATTAATTTAAAACTTAGGATTTCTTTTTATTAAAAGTTTATTTTAGTTCTAATTTTTATTCGATGCGGTCGCGTTAAGCTTTTCATCGGCTCCACTTTTTATGCTTTCATTTTCTTTCTTTTTGCTTTTATTATATATATAAAAAAAACCCGACAAGTAATTATCGGTAAAATAATAGTCCCCTTCAGGGAAGAGTAGAAATAATCGAACCGACCCCGAGAACAATACGAACTCGATATTCCACCCCGGAATATCCTGTACTACACGCGATAGGTGCGCTTGCTTCCTTTCGTTAAAACTCGATCTAAACCATTTTATATCCAAATAAATAAATCTGCGCGCCCCATTTTCTAAATAAAAAACCAAATCCGTCTTTTTCCTTAATAAACCGCCCGGGGCGCCGTGAGAATTCTCACCAATTTTTGGAGTTTTAACCGCATCAAGTTTTCGGACCCGATGCGAAAAAATCAATCACCAAACATGATCAAATACATAATGAGATTTGTTATTCTTAAAACAAGAGATGCGGAATGCATCTGCCAACAGTCCCACCAATTTATTCAATTTCTCGAATTTAGTGGTCGCTAATTGCTTTTGTATCTCCCCCCACCCTCGTTAATACCTTATACCAATGCGAGAGCTTCAATCCCAGTACGATATGCACCACCTGGTTTGCGAGACACTCTATCTCATATGCACAAGTTTATTTCCTTGTGTCCTCGTCTTCCTTAACTTGGCTATATTTTCTTTGATTCATTGATCTTAACACCATCATCTTTCTATGTTGCAAGCCTAGTAAAGGCTCCAATTGCTGTTTCTTCTAGAACTCCTTCGCCATGCACTCCTTCGCCATGCACTCCGCACCTTTAAGGTATAGAGTCTTGTAGGTGACTCCTTGAATGGTGTTGTTATCTAGATTTTTAAATCTTTTGCCTATGCATGTACCGTTGCAATACCGCTCTGCCGACGTTTAAGGTGCTCTGAGACTCTCTGTAGCCAAGGTCTTCAATAATTCCTTCACCACCTCAGGTAGATGAGACAACACCTTCTTGTTGAGTGGGAGATGACCCCAAAATCTCGTCGGCAGTGGTGAGGGCCTTGACTTCCTTGAGTTGTTTATCTGTTATCTGGTTAGTGGAAATGAAGAGGGGATCTGAGCCTTGGATGGGCTCGACCTGCGATCCCGCTTGTCTTCAGTGGATCATTAGCAAGTCCTCCATGAGGAGTTCAATCGCAAGTTGGACCATGTCGTCCATAACCTTCCCAAGTTCCAGAACATCATACTGCGGCTGGGGATGTTGGAGACATGGTTGGACCATTGCTTGTAGGAGTCGTAGAATCTGGTGTGTTCCACACATGCAAGCGAGTCTTCGTGGTTGGCAGCAGTATCTAATATTGACATCAGGATAACACCTCCAGAAGCACGAGATTGGGCTTGAGACATACTTAAGAGGACTCGTCAAGGGGAAGAATCTTTTAGTTTGTCCTGCATTTTTTATCTTCTTCTTTTCTTTTCCACCCATTTGGGCGTAAGGTTTCTGAAACTTTAGTAAGAAATAGCATGGAAGTTTTGAAGGGCTTTTAAGATTTGTGTAACTATGTGAGAAACCAAAGATTAGGCAAGGCCTCGTGGTGGGTCTTGTGAAACCATCACTTGATATATCATTTCTGACATCCAGATGTAATCCCCCCGCCCTACGTGGGTTTTCACTTCTGAAGTTATGCTCTTTGGATTGTGCTACACCCTTCCGCGAGGCTACTTAGGCGTTACCTTTTCGTCTTTCTTCTTTGCGATGGATGATCTATCCATCTTTTCTGCGTCGAAGACTTTCGACCTCACATGTTTTTGGGACGATCCTCCTTTAAGGAGGTGTTATCCTGAGGATTCACTTGCCCAATTTGTAAACAATCACCTATCCTAGAGGATTTTATGTCTACTCTTTCGAGGAAGACGGGAGGGTGAATTTTATTTCTGTAGGGAACTAATATTTTATATAGACCAATTCTCCCTCGGTCCTCGCCTTCTGCTATGAATGGCGGTCTCGGATATCGTGCGACATAATGATTTTGTTCCAGCTTAGATACCTGTCAACTTTTTCACCCTTCTCTCCTCTTTCCGGGGTATTTGTGGGTACAGAGAGTACCCTGCAGTTTTATTGTCTTATGCATCTTGATGAATGTGTGAGGCCACAAGGGTCAGGTCATCGTCTAGTTTTTCGGTTCTTTCATGGAATTGAAGCTCATGGAAAATAAGGTCCATAAGTGGAGTCAATGACTTATCATCATTTACTGGGACTTTGGCTGCATCCCCTCAATTTTGAAGATGCGAGAAGACACAGATTTTTTGAAGCCCAGCGAGAGCTGTTCTTCTACCTGATGGGGCGCCATCTGGACATTGTTTATTATCAATGCTTCGGGGATTCTGCATCGTGAATTTGTGAAACCTCAACTTGATTTATCTTTCTGTTATAATTGGGAATCTACAAAGTATATTCCTTTTCTCTACGATTTACTGATTATCAAACTTTTCTGAAAGTCTTGGTGAGACCTTCAAATTCCGAGGTTTGTGAAGTTCCCCTGGCGGTGCTTCCTACTATTTCTCTTGTGGTGACTACGTGGTGACTACGAGAAAGTGTCCTCGCAAAGCTACAAAGATGATGGTGGGAGAGAGCATGTTGAAAAAAGAACGAGACTCGCTGCAAGAGTTTGAATTATTTTGTTCATAAAAACAAGAGAGCATATAGACTAGAGGAGATAAACAAGATAAAATAAGTTACATCAATAGAAGTAACAAGAGGATTGCAATTCACATAAAAGGATTTCATTGACTTGGTCAACACACTCAAACTTAAACCATATCAAAATATGTTAATAAAATAACATCTTATGTGTACAAATGATCTATGTAACAGCTGGGAGAAAAATCACTGATTTGTTTTTGCTTTTTCCAGTGTGACAAACATAGCTTGTAATGAAAAATAACTGACCAGTTTATTGTGAAATACAATTTGTGTTATTTAATTGAGAAGCATCAAATAACTATTAAGTTAGAATAAACACCATTATGAAGAACATGATAAAAATTAAAGAAGCTGACTAACAAAGTGGCTGAAGACCCTGTTACGGAAGTCCACTAGAGTTTCACTTAGTATTAGGATAGGAAATGTTTTTAAAAAGAACAATATCTTGAATATTCTTTGGTTAACTATGAATCAAACTATGTACTCGTACTTCTCTCTGAAAGGTGTTGGTACTTTTTGGTTGAATGTGAATTATGCATATATTTAACAAATATTCGCTTGTTATATCTCAGGTACAGTGCTACTCCCATTCATATATGTCAGAGTTGTAATTTTCTATGTATTTATACCTAAAAGTCAAGACGGAAAATAATGAGCTCTATAGGTCAAGGCCCTCTATTTATACATAATAGGTAAAGATCCCAAAACAAGAGAAATAAATGGTTCTTTTATAATGGATAAATGCTTTTATTTTCACGAAGAGGGTATGATCTGAGTGACTGTTTGTATCAGAATGCGATCATGGTGTTCTGAAATATTTCAAACCAAGGCACGATGGATTGCTTGAGGTCATAGAGAGATTTTTGAAGTTGACACACCTTTCCCTCAGATCCTACCTTTACGAAACTTGGTGGAACTTTCATATAGACTTTTTCTTCAAGATCACCATGTAAAAAGGTGTTTCTTAAATCAAGTTGTTGCAACTCCCATCCCAAACACGCTATGCATGATAAAATGACAAGAATGGAGTCCATCTTGGCAACAGGAAAAAACATTTCATGATAGTTCACACCTGAGGCTTTAGTATACCCTTGAACAACTAGTCTTGCTTTATCTCTCAATAACCCCATTTTGATTATGTTTAATAGAGAGCACTCATCAGGAACCAACAAACTTCTTCTCAGTAGGGAGATGAGAGAGTGTCCAATTCTAGTTCTTTTCCAATGCCAACATCTTTTCTTACATTACATGTGGCACACATGTATCTCTATGACATCCTGCTAAGTATTAAGAATACAAACAAAATCCAAGGAAGAGACAAAGAGGCTTTTTGTGTCTGTGCCAAGTTTTGATAAGTAGTATAATTGGCAAGTGTGTATTTAGTGTAGGTCGATTTATGCTTTAGATGTATAAGAGGATGATGAAACTCGTCATTAGAACCAGAGTCATAAGAGCATACTTACGGTGGTAAAATGACCAAGGGTTGTAACACCGTAGCACCATGGTTGTGTGTGTGATAGACCAGAAGAAAAAGATGAATGAGACTTCTGGGTGGTGGATTCACGAGAGGAGTAGGTATGTCACAGGCAGCCATAGGAGGTAATTGCGAGTCGACAATAGATGGATTCACGAGAGGAGATATGTCAGAGGCAGGAATAAGAGGGGATTGCAAGGCAGCAGTAGGGAGTGGTAGATGGAGATCGTCGACAACAGTGTCCTCCCCCTGACGAGAACCAAAATACTGTGCCTCACAAAATGCCATATTCATGGTGCAGTAGAACCATCAAGGGGGTGCGTGGGGGATGATAACAACGACACCCTTTCGTTGTTGTAGAGTAGTCAACAAATACACATTATTGGAAACGCACACCCAAATTATCCCAATGTTGCTGATGAACATGAATGAAGTAGACACGCCCAAACTCGCGCAGAGGTAGGTGATAGATGTGCATAGTGAATTTACTAGACAGACGGGATAATGGGGATGCATACTGTGAGGTGTTGGAGGGTAGATGATTGATGAGGTAAGCAATGGTTATAACCGTGTCACCCCAATAGGACTTGGGAAGATTCATGGTGAGATGAAAACATCTGGTAACCTCAACGAGATGCTTGTTCTTACGTTCACTCACACCATTCTGAGTAGAGGTGTTGACACATTTTTTGATGAAGAGCCCTATGCTCTAAGATAAGTGTTGAAAGCACCACGATCGTTGTACTCACCCTCATTGTCACCACGGAGCACGTGACTAGTGCAACCAAATTGAGTAGCCACCATGGTGTGAAAGGTAAAAGAAAAATCAAAAACCTCACTTTTTCAAAATAATAAATAAACCTATGTAGAGCGAGAGAAACAATCAATAAAATTCACAAATCATCAGTAACTAGAGAGAAACAACATCGGATGGTCCTCAAATTTCAATATGAATAACATCAAAGGGAACCATACTAGGAGAAGAAAAATAATTCGGACTATAATGTATATGCTTAGAAATTTCACATTTATTATAGACAAAACGGTTCAGAGAACTTGAAAACATAGGAAATAACTGAAGAAGATAACTGACGGAGGGATGTCCAAGACGTTGATGACATCGATGCATTCCACAAGTGAAGGATGAAGACTGGAGAGAGATGGAGAGGAACTTGAGAGAGCTTGAGTTGGAGGATGGTCCAAGATGTACAACCCCCACATTTCCTACCACTCCCAATGTGCTATTTTGTTGCCAGATCCTGAAAAACACAATCATCAGGAGAGAATGACAGAATAGTGTAAGGATGTTGTCATACAACTAATAGATAACAAATTGCGAGCAAAAGCAGGAACATACAACACTTCAGTGAGGGCGTGACATAGGAACATAGGATGGTCCTCATTGGCAACAATTGGTGAGAGTTATCCATTGGCGGTGACAGCCTTATCACGGCATGAGTGGGGGGGGGGGGGGTTGTAAGAGATAATAACTGACGATGTTCCTGTCATGTGATCTGTCGCCCCAGAGTCAATAATCCAATCAGAGGAAGTTGCAGAGGCAAACTGGGCGCTGGGCAGACCAGCGGTGGCGAATGCAGTTGAAGGGGAAGAAACGTGAGTGCATATGAGGCGGTGCAAAACATCTAGTTCCTTCGTGGAAAGATTTTCAGAGGGAAGCCGACCAAGATTAGCTTCAATAAATATGAGCAACAGAAGAATGATTTGGTTGGCGAGAGGGACCATGACCACGATTTCATGAGCTTTTATGCGATGGAGCAAGATGAGGATGGGGGCGCAAGGGTCCCGGGCATGGCCCTGTTTGCCACAGTAATCACACAACTTGAGAGTCGAAGAGGGAGGAACACTAAGAACGCCAACAAGGGAGGAGCGCTAAGAAGGCAAGCAAGGGAGGAGTGGTCAGAACTACGATCAGAGTTGAGAGAACGAAGACGATCTTTGCCCCCCAAGACCATATTGTAGGCTTCCCGAAGAGAGGGAAGAGGCTGTCGTTTCAAAACTTGAGCGCGTACCTTGTCAAACTCCATATTAAGGCTCATGAGGAAGACATTGAGACGATATTGTTCTTCCTTAGTTATTAAGGCCCGAGCATCAACAATGCAAGCAGGAGTGAAATCCTCGAAGTAATCCAACTCTTAGTAGAGACGTTAAAACTCAGAGAAATAAGCGACTACAGAAGAAGTGCTTTGCTTGAGCTCCAAGAGACGCCGAGTGAGCTCTTATACCAGGGTAGAACAACTAAGACGTGAGTTAGTCTCGCGAGCCCAAGTCCAGATGTTAAACCTTGAGTCCATCAGCATGTAACTACAATAGACTAAGGGGGACATGAAGTGGAGAAACCACTAGAAAATAATTGAATTGTTGGATTCCCACTTTTGCCAACCCGGATTAGTACTGGGTGGCTAAACAATTGTCCCATTGTTGTATCCATAAGCCGATGGTTGCGGATAGTATTGGGCTGCGCGAGACATCTCAAGATAATTTTTGCCATCCAAATTAATTAGTTTTAGTTGTGGTTTGTGTATATAGATTTTTGTCTGTGGTTAACATGTTTGATTGTAGGTTAAAAATGAAATAAAAGGCCCTCTCCAAACCCTACCCAGCCGATCCCCCCTTCCTCTTTCGCTTGAACAGAGCAACCGTCTGGAAGCCGCGAGCACCACTTCTCTCGCTCGTTCCACTTGTTTTTCTTTGACGTTCAACAAGATTCCCTCATCCCAATGGAGTTACATCTCCTTGCCGCCTCTTGACTGGTTTGCGACTGAGAAAGAGAGCCCTGATCTATTGCAATGCCTAGGAAGTAGGACTAGCTTCCGCCCCTAGTTTTAAAGACATTCCTCCCTGCCACTAGATGCGAGACCCCGATTCAGACCCCACAGAATCAGTATATCTTTGTTCGGTTGTCAAGCATTCGTCATAACATATGTATAAGTATCTATGCATGAGTACAAATTAATCGCATAAACTATAACTCATACCTTCACGTGTTCTGCAACGAGCCTTTGTCGTTCTTCCTCGATTAACCTAGTTTTTTGTTGCACGCTCCGTGTCCCTTTAGCGACCTACACAAAAGAGAACGGTTTTAGTCATAAAAATATGAGTAAGTGAGGAGCATACCTCTTGAATTAATCACTAAATTATATTTCACACGATTGTATTTACTTTATTCATTGTTCACGAAAACTTTTATATCTTAGAACTGTGTACTACTTTTTCTTTATACAATTTTGAATTTCCCTTCTTATTTATCTGAGTGTGCGTTCTGTTCAACGGCCTCCTGCCTTCAACGGCCTCCGGCCTTCAACGGCCTCCGGCCTTCAACGGCCTCCGGCCTTCAACGGCCTCCGGCCTTCAACGGCCTCCGGCCTTCAACGGCCTCCGGCCTTCAACGGCCTCCGCCTTCAACGGCCTCCGCCCTTCAACGGCCTCCGCCCTTCAACGGCCTCCGCCCTTCAACGGCCTCCGCCCTTCAACGGCCTCCGCCCTTCAACGGCCTCCGCCCTTCAACGGCCTCCGCCCTTCAACGGCCTCCGCCCTTCAACGGCCTCCGCCCTTCAACGGCCTCAATTAATATCAAATCTTCTAGTTTTAATTTATATTTGTTTTATTTTTAACTTTCCCTCAGAATCATCACTTGCTAATTCATTGTCGCATCCTTTAGCGATTTCAAGATATCAGTGATTTAAAACTACGAACAACATACTTAAATAAAGAAGTAAAAACTCACGAAAATAGTAATATTTGCAGGTAAACTAAGCTCCACCCCTTGACGAGTCGTTTTCCAGCCTCAATGATGCGAGCGAGAAGAAGTGTCGAGGGTAAGGAAGAAAACGCTAGCGAACCCTATCCGGAACAACAACGCCAAGATCTCCCAACGAAAAAAATGGAAGATAGAGAGCAATGTTTACAATATAAAAATGCGGGTCCACCGCCTCACAGCTTTCTAAAGCCACCGTTAAAATAATATTTAATAACCGGATATAAGAATAGACCAGACCGGCCAGCCTAATATATAAACGGGCCTGACATATCTAATTACCAAGCCAGGGCAGCCCAAAGCCACTTTATTCAGTCCACAAATTAATCTCTACTGCGATAAGAAGAAGAAAACAAAATGAAACTTCAAACGAGACTACCGTCGCAAAAATATCGATAATCCAAAATTTCAAAATACATTGTGCGACGTCAAATCGACACTGATTTTCAATTCTTTTCATCATCGGGAATTTAGTATTATTATTTGTCGTCACAAATCACCCCACCTTAAAAATTTTCGCCCACAAAAATTCACGAAATACAAGATTTATTCACAAGTACGCATAACTGTAGAGAAAGCTCAAAACTTGTATGTATTGATTCAGTATATAAATACATGGAGAGAATACAAATATATAGGAGGAAGAGAGAGAGAATAAATCCTATACAAGATGTGGGACTAAATGAGAAGAGAGCATTAATGGCCCCAAAAGATGGGCCCAATACATGGGTTATTCTAACACTCCCCCGCAAGCTGGCGTGTACAAATCGTATGCACCAAGCTTTGACAAACATTGATAGAAGAGTGCCTTGGGAAGAGCCTTTGTGAGGACATCCGCAACTTGTTCCGTCCCTGGAACATGCTTTAGATCGAGCTTATTCATTTGAGCTTTTTCTTGAATGAAGTGACAATCGACTTCAATGTGCTTCGTTATTTCGTGGAAGACTGAGTTCTTGGCGATATGTATAGCCGCTTGGCTATCACAAAGGAGAAGAGCCGGAGAAGGTAATTTTACACCCAGATTAGTGAGAAGACTTTCAAGCCACGTCAGTTCCGATACAACAGATGTCATTGCCCGGTATTCTGCCTCAGCTGATGATCGAGCAACGACCGGTTGTTTCTTGCTCCGCCATGTAACCAAATGACCTCCAAAGTATGTGCAGAAGCCACTAGTAGATCGCCGGTCATCAAGAGAGCCAGCATAATCAGCATCAGAGTATGCCACCAAAGTTGGAGCAGACGAAGAAGTCCGGTAAACAAGTACTTGACCAGGGGCTGTTTTTAGGTACCTGAGAATACGTTCAACAGCCTGAAGATGAGATTTTCGAGGAGAGTGCATGTACCGACTGACAAGACCAACAGGAAAGGAAATATCTGGTCTGGTAACCGTGAGATAGATCAATTTCCCAACGAGTCGTCGATAATATTCAGGATTCTAGAGAAGTAGATCTGAGTCAGATGCCTGAGCACATAACTTGTGGTTTACATCCATATGGATATGACTTGGCTTACACCCTGAAAGACCAGCATCATGAAGAAGGTCAAGACAGTACTTTCGCTGAGATAGAATAAGCCCGTCCGGTCGCCTGGCAACCTCAAGACCCAAAAAATATCGTAGAGGTCCCAGGTACTGTCTGGAAAACCGAGTTTAGATGCACTTTGACGGCATGTATCCCTTGTGAGTCATCTCCTGTAATGATGATGTTGTCAACATATACTAACAGAAGGACCGTCTCTATTGGTTGGTGACGAGTAAACAGCGAGAAGTTGGCCGAGCTGCGAGTAAAACCGATATCCCGAAGGACCTTACTGAATTTGTCAAACCAGGCCCGTGGAGATTGTTTCAGACCATACAGAGCCTTTAGAAGGCTGCAGACCTGAGACTCCCCCGTGGTCTCAAACCCGGGCGGTTGTTGCATGTATACCGTCTCCTGGAGATCCCCATTTAAGAAGACATTCTTGATATCCAGTTGAAATATGGGTCACTGGCGATGAACAGCGACAGAGATGAGGACGCGAACAGTATTGAGCTTGGCGACCGGAGAGAAAGTTTCCTCATAGTCGAGCCCCTGTTGCTGGGTGAAGTCTCGAGCCACAAGACGAGTCTTCAGACGATCAATCGTCCCATCAGCAGCATGTTTGATAACAAAGACCCACTTGCACCCAACCGGTTTCTGACCCGGAGGAAGGGGTACGACGGTCCATGTCTGGTTAGCCCAGAGAGCAGACATTTCTTTCTCCATGGCTGCCCGTCAGCCGGGATGTTGAAGCGCCTCCTGCACAGAGTTAGGAACAGCAATCGAAGAGAGAGAAGTAGCAAATGTGTGCAGAAGGGGAGAGAGGCGATGAAGAGAGACGTAGGCGGTCAGGGGATGGGCAGTGGAAGGAGTTACCTGATCAGAAGGACGCGAAGTATCCGTGGTAGAGGTCGGCTGTAGAATGGCAACAGAACTGGGAGGACGACGAGTGTAGACACGTATAACGGGTGGTTTGGCGGTAGCAGGAGCGGGGGCAGGGGAAACTGCCGAAGGTGGCGTAGTAGCGAGAATAACGGGGCGTGGTAGAGATGGCGGGAGGGGAGTCGGTGGTAGATCAGGGGGTAAAGGAGCAGGAAAAAACGGTTGTTCTTCCCGGAAGGTAACGTCAGCAGAAACAGAGATCTTGCGAGTAACGGGCAAGTAACAGATATAGCCCTTCTGGGTGCGTGAATAGCCGACAAAGATGTGTTTCACCGCCCTGGGATCCAATTTATCCGAGGAGGGCCCGAGGCGGTGGACGTAGCAGGTACTGCCGAAGACACGCGGCGGGAGAGGAAAAACCGGAGTGGAGGGAAACAATATGCTAAACGAAGTAGCATAATTGAGGACAGAGGAAGGGAGGCGATTGATGAGAAAGCAGGCAGTCGAAATCGCAAAGTTTCAGTATGGCTTGGGTACATGCATTTGAAGCATGGGGGAGCGGACGACATCGAGTAAGTGACGGTTTTTGCGTTCGACAACCCCATTTTGCTGGGGTGTGTAAGGCAGTAAGCACAGGAGGTTTGATGTAGAATCCCGTATTCAGAACACAAAGTGGTAAAGTCGTGGCCGGTGTACTCACAAGCATTGTCAGTATGAAGGATTTTGAGTGTGGTGTGGAATTGCGTACGAGTCTCGAGAACAAATGCCCGAAAAACCCGGGGAAGCTCGGAGCGTTCACGGAGTAAGTAGAGTCACGTAGTGCGAGAGTGATCATCAATAAATGTGATAAAATAGCGAAAACCACAGATACTGGGAATCCTAAAGGGACCCCATACATCAGAATGAACTAAATCAAAGGGAGCTGCACTCCGAGTACATTGCGAAGGAAAAGAAGAACGCGGCTGTTTGCCGAGAATACACGAGTCACACTGAAAAGAAGAAAAAGGAATATCTAGAAGACCCCTCTGGAGGACCGGTAGAGGGGCATGTCCAAGTCGGCGATGCCATGTAGTGGAGGAGACGGAAGACAGAATGGTGGGAGATTCATCGAGAAGGTAGAGCCCGTTCCGCAGCGGGCATTTACCAATGGTAATACACGTCCGCCGATCCTGTATAACAAAGGAAGAAGTGAATATAACGGAACAATCGAGATCACTTGTAAGACGACAAACAGATAGTAAATTAAAGGGTGAACTCGGAACATGAAGAGCCGAGCGAAGAGGGATGGACTGGTTGAGAGAAAGATCTGCCGAGGCGGAGACAGGAACCAGCGCCCCATTGGACACAGTGATAGACTTCGGATAAGGAGAATCCGAGTACTGGGCAGGTCGTCGCGAAATAATGTGATGACTGGCACCAGAGTGCACAATCCATCCCAGGCTGGTGGAGAGACAAGCAGTACCTGTGTTGGAAACGGAGGCGACGGAGGCCTTCGGTGTGTTGAACAGGCCCTGGAGATGCTGGAGCTGAAGACGGACGGTCTCAAGATCAGGAGGACTGGCGTCAGTAACAACAGAAGCCGTCGGACGAGGGGGGATAATCTATTTTCTTGTAGCAAGTCGCCTGAAGATGACCATCTTTCCCGCAGAAGGCGCACTTTGGCCGGCCCCGGCCACCACGACCACGGCCCCGCGAGCCCGAACGTCCCCCCCCCGAGCAGAAGGGGGAGGGGATGGTAAGAGCGGAGGGGCCTGCTGAAGAAGAGTCGGGGAAGAAGAAGCAGGAGGATCTGGAGGAGGGGAGACACGAAGAATCATGGAGCATACATCAGAGAAAGATGGTGTGGTGGGAGCAGCCAGGACCTGAGCACGAAGACTCTGAAGATGAGATGGAAGACGGGCCATGATGATGACAATGCAAACAGCTTCCTTTTGAGCGCGCTGATCAACATGATCATTGGTGGACGGCTGATGCTGGATCCAGGCTTCAGCAAGAGTTTTAGCCCGAGCGACAAACGAGGTCATATCTGAAGCGCCGCCAGTGTCGAGAGCAAAGAGGTCAGTGAGGATGTCATAAAGATGCTGAAGGCTGTCGCAGCCTGAGTACAAGGAATGTAGCTCATCCCACATAGCCTTGGCGGTGTCGTTGTACATAGCCATTTGGTAAGGCTCACCATCCAAGGAATTCAGGAGCTAAGTCTGAACGCGTCCATCATTGCGGAGCCAATCATCTGTAAGAGGAGACGGAGGTATCTGAGCAAGATGAGACAAAAGACCCTTAGCCTGAAGAACTCGCCGAACGGAGTGTACCCAAAGAATAAAGTTTTTCTTGCCAGAAAGAGAGATGGTAGTGATCTTTAGTTCGTCACGGACTTCAGCAGAGCAAACCGGGCGGTCTGGCGGACAGGCCAGGTGGACAGTAGGCGGACTGGCCGCCGAGCTAGTAGAGTTACCAGAAGAAGCCATAGAGGCAGGCCGCAGAACCAGACGACCTAGGAAGACCGTCGCAGAAAGAGCAGGAGGCCGCACGACGAGGCCGCTGCGGGAAAGACAGGAGACCGCGACTAAGAAAGCGGAAAAGGGCACTAGTCCGCTTGGTCACGCTGGCACCAGCGATGAGGCAGATCGCGACCAAAATGCGGAAAGAAAGAGAATCCGCACGGTCTTGGTGAACACAGCAGCGGTCAAGCACAGGAAGCAGTCCGCAGCGGACAGGAGAAGGCCGCAAGAAGAGAGGAAGTGGCCGACAGATAAGAGCAATCCGCAAGAGAGGAGAGCTTGCGCGACTAGAGCAGAGACCGCCCGGTCAAGATGTGAAAACACCAGCGGCAGGAGGAGGCCGCGACCAAAGGAGAAGCGGACTGGGAGAAGAAGTCCGCAACGGGCAGAGGCAAGCCGCGCAGACAGAGAAGAGAAGAGCAGGAGGAGACCGCGACCAAGATGCGGGTGAGAGAGGAACAGCCCGCACGGTCAGGCGGATCACAGCAGCGAACTGAGGAGAAGGAAACCGCGAGTAGAGAGACTCAAGCGGATAGAGAAGACAGGATGCGGCGAACTGGAACAGGTCGCGGGCAAGGCAGACCGCGAAAATACATTAGCGGAGAGCAGAGCAGCGGACTGAAGACAGGTCGCGGCGAGTAGGGAGACCGCAGCAGACAGTGGAGAATAAAAGAGAAGGTGGCCCCACGGATGTAGGAGGAGAAATGGCTATAAGAAGCAGGGGGGAGCCACAGGAGAAAGAGAGCAATAGGAGGCAGCGGAAAAGAAGCAGACTGAGGGGGCAAGCCGCAGAGGGAAGCGGACAGAAACAAACAGCCCGCGGGAGGCAGGTCGCGAGAGGCAGGCCGCGGGAAGCAGGCCGCGAGAGATCAACAGGTGCAGACAGAACGAATGAGACCTCGAGAGAGCGATTTTGGCTCTGATACCATGTAGAGAAAGCTCAAAACTTATATGTATTGATTGAGTATATAAATACAAGGAGAGAATACAAATATATGGGAGGAAGAGAGAGAGAATAAATCCTATACAAGATGTGAGACTAAAGGAGAAGAGAGCACTAATGGGCCCAAAAGATGGGCCCAATACATGGGTTATTCTAACAATAACGAAGTTACACACTGTTCATATACAAAATCCATAAAGCTACAGATTATTATTCGTTACGTATATATCAAAAGAGATAACATCAAAAGACAATTTCATTTCTTTCCTTTGCCTTCCCACGGTTTGCCCAAGTTAAAAGCTCGTGGCTCGATAAGACGTTCTTCTGGAGTGGATTCTTCTGATGTTGGCGTAGATGCTAATGATTCCACACCAATCTGGTATAGCTTCTGTTGAGGGGGAGCTGAAGGTGCTCGTACACTACCCTCTTTCATTTGAAGAAATTTTGGACATTCATTGTGTCTATGTCCCGGTTGACGGCAATAAAAGCAAATACCTGCGAGAAATTCACCCCGATGATTCCGTCCACATTTCAAATATTTTGTTATTGTCTGGGACACACTGCTACTCGCTGCAGGCGCCTCTTGCGAGAACTTCTTTTCTTTCCATTGCGGTTCATTGATTAATTTCGTTGTTTCCTTACTTGGTCCATCGCCCATCTTTTTTTTGAACATTTCACGTCACTTTTGCGACTTTTCTAAATCAATTTCAACTATTCGATCTCGTTCTACTAATTTGTCATAATTCTTAATGTCATGGGACACGACGAAGGTTTGAATTTCATCACGAAGACCATGCTGAAACAATCTGCACCGATCTTCTTCCACCTCAACCATCGCATCGTCATAATAAGCTAATTTTGAAAACCCTGCCTCATACTGAAGTACTGGTTTATTTCCTTGCACCAGTCTAAGAAATTCATCATGCAATACTTGTTTCTCTGAGCATGGTACAAACCACGACATAAACTCATGTTCAAATTCCTTCCATGTTATTGTCGCGAGGCCTTGAACTGCATATTTTTGTTTCATAATACTATCCCACCAACGCTTAGCTTTCCTTCAAATAAAAATGTAGCCATCCCAACCTTCCGATTTTCGGGACATGTCATAACTTCGAAAATAGTTTTCATTCGTAAAAGCCAATCTTCGGTGTTCAACGAGGACAAATCTCCTTTAAATGCAGGTGGTTTCAAGTCCAGAAATTGTTTTAAATAGAAATCCACTTGTTGATATAATGGTGGGGCCACTGGGATATTTGAGACTACATGGACATTAACAGGAGGTGGCGGTGGGACATTCAAAAATGGACATGCACCGGAGGTGAGATATGCACTTGAGGAACATTCACCGGAGGAACAACTAGGTTTGCTATATTCGATGTAGGTAACACCATCTTTAGAGCTTCCGCGATGGCTAATGCTAGATCAATCATTGGAGGATGTGGTTGATTTAGTTGATTCACATTATCACTTTCGACTGACATGTCATCTTGATTTACTTCTTGTTCATCCCGACCATCTCGAACTCGTCGACTTGAGTAGACATGTGCAGGAACCTTCAAAACAAAACACAATCAAGGTATGTACTCGATGCACTTTACGTGTTTTGTACTCATAATCCTCGAATTGTTGGCAACCTCCCTCTGATACCAAATTGTGAGACCCCGATTCATACCACATAGAATCAGTATATCTTTGTTCAGTTGTCAAGCATTTGTCATAACATATGTATAAGTATCTATGCATGAGTACAAATTAATCACATAAACTATAACTCATACCTTCACGTGTTCTGCAGCAAGCCCTTGTCGTTCTTCCTCGATTAACCTAGTTTTTTTGTTGCACGCTCTATGTCCCTTTAGCGACCTACACAAAAGAGACAACAGTCTTAGTCATAAAAATATGAGTAAGTGAGGAGCATACCTCTTGAATTAATCACTAAATTATCTTTCGCATGATTGTATTTACTTTATTCGTTGTTCATGAAAACTTCTATATCTTAGAACTTTCTGCTATTCCTTTATACAATTTTGAATTTCCCTTCTTATTTATCTGAGTGTGTGTTTTGTTCAACGGCCTCTGACCTTCAACTGCCTCTGGCCTTCTACGGCCTCTGGCCTTCAACTGCCTCTGGCCTTCAACGGCATCTGGCCTTCAACGGCCGCAATTAATATCAAATCTTCTAGTTCTAATTTATATCTGTTTTATTTTAACTTTCCCTCAGAATCATCACTTGCTAATTCATTGTCGCATCCTTTAGCGATTTCAAGATATCAGTGATTTAAAACTATGAACAACATACTTAAATAAAGAAGTAAAAACTCACGAAAACAGTAATAGTTGCAGGCAAACTAAGCTCCACCCCTTGACGAGCCGTTTTCCAGCCTCGATGATGCTAGTGAGAAAAGGTGTCGAGGGTAAGGAAGAAAACGATAGCGAACCTTATCCAGAACAACAATGCCAAGCTCTCCCAGCAAAAAAATGGAAGATAGAGAGCAATGTTTACAATATAAAGATGAGGGTCCACCGCCTCACCTCTTTATAAGCCACCGTTAAAATAACATTTAATAACTGGATATATAAACTGGCCTAATATTTAAGATATAGACCAGACCGGCCAGCCTAATATATAAACCGGCCTGACATATCTTACTACCAAGCCAGGCCAACCCAAAGCCACTTTATTCAGTCCACAACTTAATCTCTACTGCGATAAGAAGAAGAAAACAAAATGAAACTTCAAACGAGACGGCCGTCGCAAAAATATCGAAAATCCCAGATTTCAAAATACATTGTGCGACGTCGAATCGACACTGATTTTCAATTCTTTTCATCATCGGGAATTTAGTATTATTATTATTATTATTATTTTTGGTCGTCACACTAGAGTAGTCCTTTAAGAGCTCTGTCAAGTTGTCCCTTTCCTCCTCTTTGCTTTCGTCCAGGAGAGGCCTACTGTTTGAGAGAGATAGAGAGAGATTGAGAGCTAGAATGCTCTCTTCTTATCTCCCTCTTTGGTGGTCGTTTGGTAGAGGAATATCCTCTCCCTAGTCTATAGGACGACCAGCCCTATTCAAGCTTCATTGTTGCAGAGTGGAGGTGTATTGTCGTGGTGGTGCCACTACTTTGGAGAGCATCTTCAACTTACTTTTTGTTTGCCATAGGGGGTGATCGAGAAAGAGGAAGTGAACTAACAAATACATAGCTTGCTGAGGATCACTATGGGAGAGCAAATCGGAGCTTGATTCGTCGGGAGGTTCAAATCTGCGAAGAGGAAGCCATTTTGGGAGCACGAATTGCTGAGAGAAAATTGTTACGCCCATCACCATGGCTTCGAAATATGCTTCAAGGGTAAAGATCTCTTTCCTCAGTTTTAAGACCGTTGTTTTTGTGCTTCTGTGCATTTTATT
Source organism: Platanthera guangdongensis (assembly GCA_039583875.1). Taxonomy (NCBI): domain Eukaryota; kingdom Viridiplantae; phylum Streptophyta; class Magnoliopsida; order Asparagales; family Orchidaceae; genus Platanthera; species Platanthera guangdongensis. Next base: position 217,955,973 of record CM077158.1, on the reverse strand, counting down.
ATTTTCAGTGCAATGAGAGACCCCTCACACCGTTTCGGTTATGGACGGGGACTCCGCTAGGGCGTGGGATTGTGACCCTAGCATATTTTTGGTCTGAACTGCACACAGTGTCCCTCGCCTACTACACGACAGAGAGCGGAGACTCTGCTAGGGCGTGGAATTGCGACCCCGGTGTAGTTTTCTAATTTTACTTTGCTTGGGGGGCCACCCTCCTTCAATTGGACGCGATGTATGTTTCCCTCGCTTCACTGTGAATCATCGGGTTGATTATGTCCATCCCCAGCATAAATGTGCATTAGTGATCCGACGTGTGAGCCTGAATTTAGACATGTTGTGTGAAGCTTACCCACGACGATAAGCCCAGATCTTTGTTGTTATGTGATGTGTATTGCGATTAGCCCTAAGTGCGCAAACGAGAATGTCCCGTGCTATTCATCGTAGTGTTTGCGGGATTTTAAGGGCTTTCTTTTTGTAGGCCCCTTTCCTAGGAGGGCCTGCATTGGGCCCAGTTGAACGACGAGTTTTGAGGGCTTTCGTAGAACGGACGAGTTTCTCGTCCCCTTGTACTTGCATTTATTAGGTTTCTTAGCTTTCGATGCATTGCCCGTGTATGTTAGAGCCGCGTTAGGCTACGCTTGGAATCTAAGTTGGAAGGCGTGAGTTATCTGTCCTTGCTTGGTCTTCGACTACCGTCCGGGGTACAAGAGATTTGTCAACTCCTCCTAGTTTACCCGTCTCCTCTGGTGAACTACAATCCGGCCACATCCTTTGCAAGTTCCTCCTCCCTTGGTGATGATAATTATGCGAAGATCTCTCCGTTGAGGTCCTTGGATGAGGAAGGCGGCCTAGGGTGAAGCCTTAACAGATGGTGGAAGAAGGAATGGAGTCGGAGCTCCTCCCTACAATGGGCGGCGAACTGGGCGGACTGGAGCGGGAAACAGAGCATAATGAATTCAGAATCCAGATTAGGGCGAAATCCTGCGCTTAGATAGTGAATTTGTTAAAAAATGTTCATGCACGGTCGAACGCACGACCGTACGTGCGAAACATGCGATATTAATCCGTAAAATTTCCAACCAGGCCAACATTCAGCCTGTACGATTTTACTCACGCACGGTTGAAACAACCGTGCACGAACAAAAAAGCATGGGCCGGGACAGAACATAGTTTTTCCGGCCAAAGAGTTGCGCGTGCGATTTTCTTCTCGCATGGTTGAAATCAATCGTGCCCGAAGGAAACGCACAAGTACAATAAATCGTAAAAAGTTTAGACAAAATAGGAAGCTCACGATCGAAATCGACCGTGCGCGTACAAAACTCACGAGCGGCGGCAGAACCCCATATTTCAGCATAATGACTGTGCACGAGCAAAAGTCCCGTGCGCAAAGGAAGTTTACACGGTCGTGCGAACATGCGATCATGACGATCAAAATGATAATGGTGCGGAGCACGGACATAACTCCCGTGCGCGAAGAGAAAACCCACGACCGTGTGAAATGTGCAGAATTCATCAAACAGATTGGGCTCTGCCCCTGTTTGTCCAAAACCACAACTCCGGGGTCACATACCACCAACAAGCGCAGACAAATGCCACAAGAAGAAATAAAGAGATGAGGAGCACCATGTGTGTAACATCCGTAAATTGACATGCGTTTTTATTTAAAATTGTAGGGGAAGGTCGCGACGAATTTTTGATCGAGGCGGCGCGTTGACAAGGTATAATGTCACTTTTCCTTTTGATAGCGATCATTAGCTCGTTAAGTGCATAAATTTTAGTGCGTGACGCATTTCGTTTTAGTGACGCGCGGTGTGAAAGTGAATCAATCTTCAAAGTATTAGTGTTGGGGTGCCAATAGTATTTTCCCCCCTCCTCATGCGGTTATCAAAACCGCAAGGCGTATATAAAACCCGCAACCCTCATCTCTCGGGAATAAAACCGCAGCCGTCTCCCGAAATCAGTCGCTCGCCCGTCCGTCTCCCGCAGCGCGCAGAGCCGCGCCTCCCGCAAGTTTCTCCGGCGCCCGATCCCTCTCCGGAAACCATTTCCGACTCCTCCTCCTTCCTCTACGAGCACCGGTAGACATTCCTTTTCCTCCCTTGGCCGTGAAAGTGCCGGATCCAACCCTAACCGGTGGAAGTGAACGTTTTGGCTTCGGTGAGTTCGATTCCTTCCTTTCTCTCGTTTTCTACTTGGTTTTCCTTTGATTTGGAAACAAATCTAACCTAGGTTTTCGTTTTGTTTGCCCTATCCTAGGTTTTGGTGTTCGTAGTTCCCCACGGATTTTGTGTGGAACGCTTGGGTAGCCCCAAACGCTATACTAAAAGGTAATACTTGTAGTCTAACGCACAAATTTTGTAACACTAGTGATTTATAAATTTTTCCATGAGATTATCGTAGAGGGGAAATTCTAAATTTAGGGTTACGGTAAATTTCAGGAATTTGGCGGGGTCGGGGAAACTTTTGAAGGTCTCCAACAGCAGGATTTACTTCTGAAAAAGAAAATGTCGCCGCGCCGAGTATACGAACGGCGCAGCACCACTGTAAGGAAATCCTAATTTCTTTTAGTTAGACATATCAAATAATTGTATTTTATACGCATAAGTAGGTTTCGTACAACATCATACTCATGCATAGAAAAGTGTGACAGTAGAAAAATAATCGTGAAGACACGTATGAGAACGCCTTTTTCCATAACCACGTTAGTTAAGTCGTGAACAGTTAGTTAAGTACGAAACTTCACATGTACACGTAGGTTTGGAGACTGTCCGACCAAGGGTGCGAAGGTCCATTCAAGTCGACCACGAGAAAGTCAAGGGTCGCTCAGTAGTACACTAGAAAATATATCCCATGCAGAGTAGCGTCAGACCAAAACTGGTCAGTAGCACACCAGTATTTTCGTGCTTGGTAGAGGCGCACTACCATCCTCATAGGGCATATGGTATCCTATGAGTTACAGTCTTGGGAGTTGACTCCCCTTTGAGACAGTTAGCAGATTCGAGACCGTGTCCGCGTGGCACTAGAACAATTGAGTTCGTCAGATGGTCTCGGGTCGTCAGTTTCAGATTTTTGCGCGTTAGGAGCTACTCTGCCTAGAGCTTTCCCAGTAAACGTGTAGGCTAGAAGCCACCTAGAACTCAAGTATAGACTTGACGTGAGACAATACACTAGTTAGTGAACGTCAGGACTTGGGTAAATGAACGGAAAGTCATGAGTTTAGAATTATAGTGTTCACCAGTAAGGATAGGGAAAAACATGCATATCATATATCATAAAATGTTTTCAGTGCACGAGACTAGTTTTAAAGACATGCATGCATTCATATGTAAATCTTTTTTTTAGTGTCACTAAGGGGAATTGTTTTTCTTTACTCTGACCCTTCGTGGGCAATGTTTTTCAGGTGACCCAGGTGGGAAACTTCGTCTAGGATGAGCGTCATGGTGGTGTCCGAGTGTAGTACTTTTATTATTTACAGCTTACTCCATTTTCAGCATGTACTTGTAATTGTGGACAGTGTAACTCATTAATATTTGATGTATCTTGTGTCAGACTTATTTGATAGTTCAGATTTTCAGTTAATGCAGTTTCTTTTTGTTTAGTGGCTCTGTGAATCCAGACATCAGGTATGTGGTTAACCTTAGTTTAATTTTTTTGCTTCCGCTGTAAGTATTAAATCTGTTTAGTTTGGACTTTTATTACCTGCTGCTACTAGTTTTAATACTGCTTCCTAGTTTTCTTTATATCGCTGACCCGGCCGGACGGCTGATTTCTGTAATACTGGGAAGGAGTGTTACAAATTGGTATCAGAGGGAGGTTTAGGATCCCTGGACCCTAGAAGGTTTTCACAGAGCCATAGGACTGTATAACAGTAAACTTTTGTTAGTACAGTATTTTAAGTTGCGTTTAAGGCTTAGTTTTTCGCAGGAGTACGAATATAGTTGCCAAGCCAGTTTTAGTAGACGCTTGATAAATAACCAGATTTCTTTTTTATGTTCTATCAGGCAACTCGAGTAAGTGAACCAGGTGAATCTTCACGTCAGGACCCTGTTCTTAACGCCACTATGGGAGATGCTGCAGTGCCCCAGGTACCCCCAGTTCCAGCAGCTTCAGAGGGCACTGATATAGCATCTCAGATTGCCAAGGCGGTTACTGTTGCCTTGATGGAGTTCCAGAGAGGACTGGCTGCAGGGTTTCCAGTTCCAGTGCACGTACCAGCCCCTGCACCAGCTCCTGCCCCAGCACCCGTGGAGATGACCCTGGAGCGTTATTTGAGGAATTTTAGAGAACTTCAGCCTTCAAACTACAGTGGGGATGAGACCCCGATGGATACAGATGATTGGGTAGCAAACACCAGAGACCTGCTGGATGTTTTGGAGTGCCCAGAGAATAAGAAGGTTCCTCTGGCAGTTTTCCTCCTCCGAGGTGAGGCAAAGGTCTGGTGGGACAAGTACCGGGCGGATGATCCCGCAGGTAAATGGTTATGAAAATTTCCTTTAATTATTTTGGAAGTGATATGTTCTCTCTTTAAATAGTATGATTATGTTTTTGGCCAGGTCGTACGCCAGACATGTTTACGTAGGGGCGAATTTTCTAGAGCCCTTGCGAATTGGTTCGTGCCTCCTTCCGCACGACGAGGTCTACAGGAGAGATACCTTAGACTTTTCCAGGGGGACAGGACTGTTGCTGAGTACGAGCGAGAGCTTACCCATCTGGCTCGATATGCGGGCGTAATGCAGGGTGACCAGACTGAGAAGTGCAGCCGCTTTGTGGATGGCTTACGAGACTCATTGAGACAGCCGCTGATGACCATGGTCAATGCTGATTACAGGAGCTTAGTGGATACGGCTCGCAGGCTGGAGGCTGACCAGCAGAAGGTTCAAAAGCGAAGTAACTTTCCGTGCAAAGCGAGCTCAGGATTCGCATCAGTCGCAGCAGAACAGGAATGATCAGGGGAAGAATTGGAACAAGAAGCAGAAGCCTGATGCGAGGAAGTATGGTCAATCTGGTGACAGGAGCAGGGACTACCCCCTTTGTCCCAAGTGTCAGCGTCGCCATCCAGGAGAATGTTTGGCCAGCGCGGGCGTGTGTTACAAGTGTCGTCAACCTGGACACATTGCTCGTTTCTGTCAGGAAGGTGGTTCGAATCAGGTAATCAACCTTGTTGTATTTTTGTACATTTATAAATTTTTGGTAGATGACAAATGCATTTTGTTTCTGCAGTCGAAGTATGAGATTGGTGGCCCTAGCAGAGCAGACAAGGGCAAAGCGTTGATGATTACCGATGGAAGACCACAGCAGGGTCGAGATTTGGTGCAGCCCAGAGCTTATGGACTTGGTCAGCAGGAGGCTAAGGGGCAGGAAGATGTAGTGACAGGTAAGTGTTTAATTTGCCTGATAAGCTTATTTAACACTCCGTAGTGACACTCTTTTCTTTTTGAAAATTCATTCATGTAGGCATCCTTATGATTCGAAATTTACCCTCTAAGATTCTGTTTGATACGGGTGTCTCGCACTCGTTTATCGCAGAATCTCTAGTGCGTAAGTTGAATTTAGAAGTATTCTCAGAGACTATAGCGCTGGATGTTATGATGCCGAATGGATCCCTTCTGCAGACCAGAGATAGGTGCAGGGTACCGGTGCAGTTTGGTGACACCGAGATTATTGTGGAAGCTTTGCAGCTACCTATTGCAGGATTCGACCTGATTTTTGGAATGGATTGGCTTTCGGCAGTCAACGCCAGGATTGACTGTAGGGCGAAGCAGATACAGTTTGATGGCCCCAATCAGACTTCTTTTTCTTTTCAGGGCTTGAAGGGAGTAGTGAAAATGATTATATCTGCAGTCCAAGCAGGAAGGTGCATCAGTAAGGGTTGCGAAACCTTCGTAGTACTGATGAATGCAGAGACTAAGGCTGAGTTATCAGAGGTACCAGTGGTGCAGGAATTCCCCGATGTCTTCCCGGAAGAGCTCCCTGGTGCCCCTCCAGATAGAGAGATTGAGTTCCCGATAGACTTGCAGCCTGGGGCTACACCGGTAGCCAAATCTCCCTATCGGATGGCTCCAAGGGAACTAGCAGAGTTGAAGAGTCAGTTGCAGGAGTTACTTGATTTGGGTTTTATACGCCCCAGCACTTCACCATGGAGTGCTCCAGTGCTTTTCGTGAAGAAGAAGGATGGTAGTCTGAGACTGTGCATAGACTATCGTGAGTTGAATAAGCTAACAGTGAAGAACAAGTACCCGATTCCCAGGATTGATGATTTGTTCGACCAGTTGGTGGGATCGAACACTTTCTCCAAGTTAGATTTGAGGTCAGGCTATCACCAGTTAAAGATTCGTGACTCGGATATTCAGAAGACGGCTTTCAGCACCAGATATGGACACTTCGAGTTCGTGGTCATGCCGTTTGGGCTGACCAATGCTCCTTCAGTATTTATGGACCTGATGAACATGGTGTTTCGGGAGTACTTGGATCGTTTTGTCATCGTATTTATAGATGACATCTTGGTGTTCTCGAAGAGTGCAGAAGATCATGCAGCACATCTCAGGATTGTTTTGAGCATACTCAGAAAGAATCAGTTGTTTGCCAAGTTTTCAAAGTGCGAGTTTTGGCTTCCAGAGATTGCATTCTTAGGCCACATCATCAGTCAGGAAGGAGTTAGTGTTGATTCGAAGAAGATAGAGGCCATTAAGAGTTGGCCAAGGCCGACGACAGTTTCAGAGGTTCGTAGCTTTTTGGGTCTTGCTGGTTACTACAGGAGATTCATCAGAGATTTTTCGAAGATAGCCTTACCACTGACTTCCCTCACCAGGAAGGGTAAGGGCTTGGATTGGACAGTTGAGTGTGAGTTGGCTTTTGAGGACTTGAAGGGCAGGTTGATGACCGCACCGATTTTGAGTTTACCATCAGGGCCTGACGGGTTTCAGATCTACAGCGATGCATCAGGTCAGGGTTTGGGATGTGTTCTCATGCAGCATGAAAAAGTCGTAGCCTATGCCTCGAGACAATTAAAGGTTCATGAGAGGAACTATCCAGTGCATGACTTGGAGCTTGCAGCAGTCATACATGGTTTGAAGATTTGGAGGCACTATCTCTATGGAGTGCGTTGTGAGATCTTCACTGATCATAAGAGCCTCAAGTATATCTTTGATCAGCGAGAGCTCAATTTGAGGCAGCGCAGATGGTTAGAATTTCTATCAGACTACGACGTAGACATTCAGTACCATCCAGGAAAGGCGAACGTTGTAGCTGATGCCCTTAGTCGTAGAGGTTCATGTTTCTGTCTCCTCACTCAGCAGGAGGAGTTAGTGCGAGAGCTGGAGAGACTGGATATTACCGTTGTGCCACGCAGTAGTTTTGGTTCTGCAAGGTTGAATTGGATGGAGATTACCTGCGATATCAAGGACAGAATCAGGACAGCTCTACCGTTGGATCCAAAGATGGCAGAGATTTGGAGCTCAGTGCAGTCAGGACAGAAGGAGGGATTCACTATTCAGGATGATTTATTGTTGTTTGATGGCAGAGTGTGTATCCCCGATGTTAGTCACCTTCGCGAGGATATTTTATTTGAGGCACACAATTCCAGATATTCTATACATCCGGGTAGCACGAAGATGTATGCAGACCTCAAGAAGTTAGTATGGTGGCCAGGCTTGAAGAGAGACGTTGCAGATTACGTAGGGAAGTGTGAGACGTGCAAGTTGGTTAAGGCCGAGTGCCAAAGGCCTGGAGGCAAGTTGCAGCCACTTCCCATTCCTGAGTGGACATTCGAAGATATATCCATGGATTTCATTCATGGTTTGCCGAGATCGCAGAGTGGGAATGATTCCTTGTGGGTTATAGTTGACCGACTTTCTAAGGTCGCCCATTTCATTCCTCTTAGGAAGACGGATCAAGGTCCGAAGCTGGCGCAGTTATATTTGGACGAGATAGTTCGGCTTCACGGTATTCCCAGGACTATAGTTTCAGACCGAGACGGCAGATTCACCTCCAGGGAGTGGCGATACGTACAGGAGCGGTTCGGTACCAGGTTACACTTCAGCACCGCTTTCCATCCCCAGACCGATGGACAGACTGAGCGCACAAATAGGACTTTGGAGGATTTGTTACGGATGTGCATTTTGGATTTTGGAGAAAGTGGGAGAAATATGTTACACTTGTGGAGTTCTCCTACAACAACAGTTTTCAGACAAGTATTGAGATGACACCGTTTGAGGCCCTCTATGGCAGACGTTGTCGGACACCGTTATGTTGGGATGAAAGTGAAGAGAGATCCACAATCAGGGAGTCATGGATTGATAAGACCACTGATAGGATCAAGCTTATTCAGGAGCGTATGAAGACAGCTCAGGATCGCCAGGCCAAGTATCATGATCAGAAGCACAGGTCAGTAGAGTTCAGTGTTGGAGACTACGTTTATCTGAAGGTCAGACCAGTCAGAGGAGTTTCTAGAATAAAGCGGATGAAAAAGCTGAGCCCCAGATTCGTTGGTCCTTTTGAGGTGCTGGAAAGAATTGGTGAGGTTGCTTACAGATTGGCCTTACCTGAGGAAATGAGTGGTGTACATGATGTATTCCACGTCTCTTATCTGAGGAGAGCAGTCAGAGATCCTAGTCAGATCATAAGTACCGAGGAAGCACCAATTGAGACAGATCTTAGTATTGGGGTTAGACCAGTCAGAATAGTGGATTCAAGGATACAGAAGCTCAGAAATAGAGAGATTCGCATGGTCAAAGTCCTTTGGATGAACTGTGGCAAACCAGAGTATACTTGGGAGCGAGAGGATGAGCTTCAGAGCAATGCAGACTACTATTTTCTCTTCGATACAGGTATGACTACAATTTTCGAGGACGAAAATCTTTGTTAGGAGGGGAGATTTGTAACATCCGTAAATTGACATGCGTTTTTATTTAAAATTGTAGGGGAAGGTCGCGACGAATTTTTGATCGAGGCGGCGCGTTGACAAGGTATAATGTCACTTTTCCTTTTGATAGCGATCATTAGCTCGTTAAGTGCATAAATTTTAGTGCGTGACGCATTTCGTTTTAGTGACGCGCGGTGTGAAAGTGAATCAATCTTCAAAGTATTAGTGTTGGGGTGCCAATAGTATTTCCCCCCCCCCCCTCCTCATGCGGTTATCAAAACCGCAAGGCGTATATAAAACCCGCAACCCTCATCTCTCGGGAAGAAAACCGCAGCCGTCTCCCGAAATCAGTCGCTCGCCCGTCCGTCTCCCGCAGCGCGCAGAGCCGCGCCTCCCGCAAGTTTCTCCGGCGCCCGATCCCTCTCCGGAAACCATTTCCGACTCCTCCTCCTTCCTCTACGAGCACCGGTAGACATTCCTTTTCCTCCCTTGGCCGTGAAAGTGCCGAATCCAACCCTAACCGGTGGAAGTGAACGTTTTGGCTTCGGTGAGTTCGATTCCTTCCTTTCTCTCGTTTTCTACTTGGTTTTCCTTTGATTTGGAAACAAATCTAACCTAGGTTTTCGTTTTGTTTGCCCTATCCTAGGTTTTGGTGTTCGTAGTTCCCCACGGATTTTGTGTGGAACGCTTGGGTAGCCCCAAGCGCTATACTAAAAGGTAATACTTGTAGTCTAACGCACAATTTTGTAACACTAGTGATTTATAAATTTTTTCCATGAGATTATCGTAGAGGGGAAATTCTAAATTTAGGGTTACGGTAAATTTCAGGAATTTGGCGGGGTCGGGGAAACTTTTGAAGGTCTCCAACAGCAGGATTTACTTCTGAAAAAGAAAATGTCGCCGCGCCGAGTATACGAACGTCGCAGCACCACTGTAAGGAAATCCTAATTCCTTTTAGTTAGACATATCAAATAATTGTATTTTATACGCATAAGTAGGTTTCGTACAACATCATACTCATGCATAGAAAAGTGTGACAGTAGAAAAATAATCGTGGAGACACGTATGAGAACGCCTTTTTCCATAACCACGTTAGTTAAGTCGTGAACAGTTAGTTAAGTACGAAACTTCACATGTACACGTAGGTTTGGAGACTGTCCGACCAAGGGTGCGAAGGTCCATTCAAGTCGACCACGAGAAAGTCAAGGGTCGCTCAGTAGTACACTAGAAAATATATCCCATGCAGAGTAGCGTCAGACCAAAACTGGTCAGTAGCACACCAGTATTTTCGTGCTTGGTAGAGGCGCACTACCATCCTCATAGGGCATATGGTATCCTATGAGTTACAGTCTTGGGAGTTGACTCCCCTTTGAGACAGTTAGCAGATTCGAGACCGTGTCCGCGTGGCACTAGAACAATTGAGTTCGTCAGATGGTCTCGGGTCGTCAGTTTCAGATTTTTGCGCGTTAGGAGCTACTCTGCCTAGAGCCTTCCCAGTAAACGTGTAGGCTAGAAGCCACCTAGAACTCAAGTATAGACTTGACGTGAGACAGTACACTAGTTAGTGAACGTCAGGACTTGGGTAAATGAACGGAAAGTCATGAGTTTAGAATTATAGGGTTCACCAGTAAGGATAGGGAAAAGCATGCATATCATATATCATAAATGTTTTCAGTGCACGAGACTAGTTTTAAAGACATGCATGCATTCATATGTAAATCTATTTTTTTAGTGTCACTAAGGGGAATTGTTTTTCTTTACTCTGACCCTTCGTGGGCAATGTTTTTCAGGTGACCCAGGTGGGAAACTTCGTCTAGGATGAGCGTCATGGTGGTGTCCGAGTGTAGTACTTTTATTATTTACAGTTTACTCCATTTTCAGCATGTACTTGTAATTGTGGACAGTGTAACTCATTAATATTTGATGTATCTTGTGTCAGACTTATTTGATAGTTCAGATTTTCAGTTAATGCAGTTTCTTTTTGTTTAGTGGCTCTGTGAATCCAGACATCAGGTATGTGGTTAACCTTAGTTTAATTTTTTTGCTCCCGCTGTAAGTATTAAATCTGTTTAGTTTGGACTTTTATTACCTGCTGCTACTAGTTTTAATACTGCTTCCTAGTTTTCTTTATATCGCTGACCCGGCCGGACGGCTGATTTCTGTAATACTGGGAAGGGGTGTTACAATGTGTTTACCCCCAACAAATAAGTGCGCAAATGCACACCACAACGGGATAAAAGTGCACTTCAAGAGAAAACTAAGACTAAGTGAAATATGAGCGATAGCATACGAAAAGTAATGTGCTAGAGTGTGAAAACGAGCCTAAATGTGTCCGAAAAATCCTATATAAATCAGACTAATCACACCCCCCAGACTTACTCGTTTGCTCGTCCCGAGCAAACTATCTTCCATGCGGACTAGAAAAACATAAGTTGGCAGAGTAACTGAAAATGCGGAGTACTATACGAAGTCGCATACTTGCGCCTGTAGAAATTTTTGAGAAAACTCTTTTAAACATGTGAAATAGATTATATTTTTCTAAATTGCGTTTCTACTTATTATTTTTACTCATAATTAAAATCTCAGTGAATACTCGGGTCACGCCTAAGGAGAAAGTAGTTTGATCACTAAGAAGAGTATTGCCTAAGATCGGGAATCGTGACAACCTCCAAAGAAATCCATAAATGGTGATGGCCATAAGCTCGCTCATTCACACTCTCTCCACGACACAAGTTCGGTTCAAGGTACGAATCAATAGGACTTTGGGTTATGATTTAGTCCTGGGTTTATAGTGTAGTAATCAAAGATAAACGCGGGGGCTTAGCACACCTAACCCAAATGAGCTCGCAATCAAAATACTATCCAAGCACAAATGAAACCGAGTGCATCACACCCCCAGACTTAAACATGAAACTATGGGGTGTGTACACCGCCTATTCCCAAATACATTTCTTATTTTTCACTTCAGATTTACTTTTCACAATTTTTTTCTTTTTCTTTCTTTTTTTTTTTTTCAACTTTTCACATTTAAGAACAAACACAACTATATTTTCAATAATGCTTTGCCACCACAATCACAAACATACACCGCATCAACACCCAACTTTTAAATTCAAAAATAGCTTGAGCTCAAAATTTGGTGTGCGAGTAGGATGGTCATTTTGGCTTTGGTGAAATGATGGTGGAGCTGAATCAAATGGTAGGGATTAGGCACAAACGGGCTAAGCGAAGATAGAAGTGTAGGATCGGTGCAAAGACTCAACCGGGCCAAAGAATGGCCTACATCACACTCGCACTAATGAACTAACCTATACTCATGCTTTGAGAGTCGCAAGAGGCAAGTTCTTATCCAACGAGAAAGGCTATCCTTCCTCTCGACTCGAGCAATACGATTCTAGCGATCGTCTACACACATCACCTACACTACCGTCGAATCTCACTGGATTCATCAATTACGAGTAGAATAAACAGTATTAATAGAATATAATAAAACTAAATGCATGAGAAAAAGCCAATTGTACATGAATTTCAACACGAGACGCGAGCACTCGACTAGGAGTACTGCAAGAGTCAACTTGTTACTCCGCCACTCAAACCTATGCTAGAATCATGATTTTCCAATCACACACGAAAAATAAAATTCACCTGAGACACATCAACAAATAAGCGCGCCTTCAAGTGGGTGATGTGGTGTGCATGACAAATGCAAAATAAAATTAAATAAAACTGAAATAAAATGTGCTTCTGGTATGATCATGACAATGTTCACGTGGAGTGGGTAAACGAACATGCTAGCTCTCCCCCAGACTTAGAACAAGCAATACTAATCATGATAAGCAATTAACATGAAAATAAAGACTATGGAAGTGATTACCCAACGCTCAAGAATTGAGCATACCAGAAGACGCGGGAACACCATGAAATATCTGCATCTGCATCCAAGTTAATGCAAGCACCTGCTCCAGCCACATATTTAAACGACTAATCCACAAGCTAGACCACAGACACAATCATATGGTCACAACACAAAACTAAAATAATAGATCAAAATATAATTGCAGTTAAATATCCACAAGCTACGAATGGGATCAACAGTCCCATAGTCGCAATGTCACATTACAACAAATAATAATAGAAGAACAGAAACAAAAAAACAAAAGTTGTGGAACCCTGCAAAGAGAACGACAGAGCAATCAAGATGGCTAGTGAGGCCGAGACTGCAGAGGTGGAGTAAGAGTCCTGCGGGAACGAGAAGTCGAGGCACTACCATGATCGTCGGGAGGTACCACTCCCATGTGCTGCCCCATATGAGTCAACAAATCATACTGTCAATAGATTGTATTCTCCATGTGCACATATCGCTCGTAGAAGTCCGGGAACTGCTACTCAAAGCTCCTGCGTGCAGCATATCGCGGAGAAGTAGCAACGCTCATATGCGTGGAAGAAATGGGCTCATCGGGAATGGGAGCCAAAGCCCCCGAGGATGACGCCGCATCTATCGAATCAGACGGAGCATGGCCGCTCATACTGTCTATAGATCCATCTTACACCTTCCGAATAAGCTTGAACGACGTCATCATCGCCAGGGTGATCGGATGCCCCTTGGAAACACTTGTCAACGGAGGCAAAGTGCCCCAAATCCCAAGGCCTTTAACGATCCTGGTAATGATGTGCGAACGGCCGACCGACTTCAACGGAATGTACGTGGCCTAGTGAAGCAGATAACGAGCCAAAATGTGGCCGAGGTGCAGGGGTACACGTTGATGCATGATGTACATGTAAAGAAGGTCATGCCAACCCGCCACATTCTGGCTCATTCGGTGGGCGTTGATATTGTGGCTGATGAAATGTTGCATGTACCGAAGACTGGGCGACGGGATATGAGTCGACTTGGCAGCTCAAGCTTCATACACTTGGTCCCTTCCGGTGATCACTTGCCAGAACTCGCTTGGAGAGACTCTCTCGTGGAACTGGTAGGGGCGGGAGTGAAAATCTTCCTCTAAGAGTTCCTCCTGGGAGTAAATCCCAGCATAGACTGCCAAAGAGCCAATACTGGAAGTGTACGTACGGCCCATCACCTTGAAGGAGACCGAGGTTGGATCTCCCGTTTCCGCATCCATGGAGTCAAATATGCGGAGTGTAGATAGGAACTTGAGAATAAGCTCTTGGAATCCATCCTCTTCGATCGAGAACGACCGATTCTATTTACCCACCTCAAGTAAAATCTCCACATTAGAAGCCAACCCCACGGTCACCAGAGTGGCATTCCTGGGCAATCGATAGTCCAAGAAGCTTTTGTGCATTCAGTCTCTCTTACCGCTCAAGGTTCTCGGGACGAGAGAAACTCACCATAACGACTGTAGAAAACTCTGATCGGGCGGATGATGCACCTACATGCAATGCCCGCTCGATCGACCTCTTGATACCCATGGAGATGCGGAGACGGAGTGGATCGAAGAGGGGGGAAGACTGATTTGGTGAGGAATCGAGGTTGGAAACGAGTGAAGTTGATGGAGGAGAAGCGACGGAGACGAGCGACGCAAGAGGTCACGGCGAAATCGTGAATCGTACGTCGGGAGAGAAATTAGGGCCAGTGTACAAACAGTTGTGAAAAAATATTTTTTTTTTAATTATAATAATCGCACGGTCGTGCGTTATAATAACGCACAGCCAATCCGCCCGTGCGATTTGCAATTTCAACCCCTGACCTTTAGAATTACAGGGCTTGCCAGCTCGCGAGTGGAATACAAACATAGTGGAACAAAAGTGATGGAGGGATAACACAATTGCTCAAACTGTCTCTTTGTTGGCCAAACAACATATGCAAAATTTGCACAAAAACAAATAGATCACACCAGTGGAAATTAAACAAAAAAATACAATACTACTACTGATAGAATTAATTAAATTTATTCATATTCATAGATAAGTACTGAGGTTATTGTCCTTCCAACATGACTTATTTAGCAATTGTCCAATTCTATCTTATAGGACGATGAAAAACTAGATGAACAAGCAATTTATCTGCTATCTGTGTCTGCAACTGGTACCGATACGGAGATAGAGCAGTCACCCCCTCACTTGAATAATAATACCTGAGGTAAGCTTGAGGAAGGGGCGGAAAATAAGAGGAAGAGGAAGAATTCTCTTTGCACATCTCCCCCACACAGGTTATCCAAGCCATCATCGGACTACACAGCTAGCCCGACCACTTCCTAAACCAAATCCCAAGAGTAATTTTGTAGGGGCACATACAAGAGAAGAAGATCAGGCAATAAAGCAGAAGAACAACTTAAAGAACTTGAAATTGCAGGAGTGATCCCGTCTTCACTCCCAAGAGGTTGTAGCAGTAAAATATCGTCGGCATCATCGACAATGCACCAAGGTTCGGCCTGAAATTCTGTAGCATCATCCGTGATTTGGATTTCCTCTATAGGTGCTAAGGTGGTCTCCTCCTCATCTTGGAGAACATCCTCCTCCAATGGATTAGGCACAACACAAAACTCCCCTACCTCATCCTGCGTAACATTCTCAACTAGAGCATTAGGTGGCGTTTGGTTGGGTTTTTTGCCTACGGTGCGTTTCAACCGCACCGACATTTTACGCATAAGCTATGTTTGGGGTTGCTGTTTCAAGAACCGCCGTTTCTAAAAATCCGCGGCTTCCTATTGATAGCGAACCAGTGGAATTTACCGCGTTCAGGCAACCTTTGCTTTCTGTTGCAAACCTAGAGCTCGAGCGGAGCGCGACGAGGAGGAGAGCGCGAGATCTTGACGACGAGGCGGCTTCTTCCCCGACGACGAGCAGGTCGTCCGACGCCTTCTTCCCCGACGCCTTCTTCCCCGACGACGAGCCAGCTTACATCCGACGCCTTCTTCCCGACGACGAGGCGGCTTCTTCCCCGACGACGACGACCGGCTCTTTCCCGCACGACTCCAGAAATTTCTCCACCGACCCGAGCATGTATACCCTTCTCCTCCTTTTCAATTCTATGTATGCGTGTGAGTATGCGTGTGTTGTTCTGTTAAGGACTTGTGGAGTGGGGGCGAGGTGGGAGAAGACAAAGGTTTGATTCAGAAGAGCCGGAAAGGGGGAATGATTGATTTTTCTGTCTGCTTCAGCTACTGGGCATCCAGTTCTGGCAGGAAGATCCAACTATTAACCCTTTTTTCTTTTCTCACTATTCTAATTTCCTAATTCTTGTTGTATTCATTTCGGCGTTGGATGTACGATTTGTTCTGCTGTTTGGGAATTTGAAAAAAAGGGGGGGAATGTTGGGCACTGCATGTTGTTTTGGCTTTGCTCCTTGTTCTTCCCTGCGGCTATGTTGATGGGTATTTATATAGTAGGCTCTTTGCCGTTCCAGAATTAGTTCATTTAACTCCTTTGCCACTATGTGTTTACATAATTTCATTCGTCGGCATCCATCGCGTGTGGACATTGATTTTAGTGAGTCTGAACAAAGGGTTCAAGACCATGGGATCTCCTCACAAGGTCCACAAGAGACATGTACTGACACTGCAGGCGGTGTAGAGGAGATGATTGCGCTACGTAATAGTATTGCGAATCAGCTGTATGAATCAAGAGCGTAAAGTGTAAAACATTGTATCAATGAACCTTAATTTTGTGTTGTGAATGAAAGTTTGTTTAGTATTGTGTTATGTCACTTTCATACTTGAAAATTTTTTTTTTTGGTAAAAACTCCGTTTTGAATCCAAACAACTTTTCGGAAACTCCGTTTTGTAAACTCTGTTTCACCCAAACAGTTTTTTAACAAAACTCTGTTTTCCAGAATCAGCACTTTTTCAATCAGCAACAGCTCATCAGCAGCTTTCCATCAGCAACAGCCCAACCAAACAGAGCATTAGAAACAAATGTAGTAAGAATTTGCACAAATGAAGGAGGAACGGTGCTAATGGTAGGATCAGATAATTCAAGCATAGATTCCTCACAAAGAATTTAATCCTCAGATGGTGATGAAAATCCACAGGGGACATGGGCTCGACCATGTCAGAGCATGGATCAACAACAACCCTGATGGGCACATCCGCACCTGTCTCATAAAAACATGGAGGCGATGCGAGTAGGTCATCAGAGACCGAAGGAGTGCTGCCTAAAGTGGGAGTAGAGACAATTCAAATATTTGGTTTATCATCCTCCTTCAATTGGCGTTGGTACTCAGCACAGTCCTTCAAGGCATGATCTGTGATCCTACAGAACAAACATTGTTTTCCATTTCTCCACGGTCCTTGTGGGGCCAGAGAGGAATAAGAAAATGGTTCTTACGGAGAGGGCACGTAGCCATAAAACTTGGGCGCATTGTATGAAGTATCGTAGGATTACGGTGCTCCATACGATGAACCATATGAATTATAGTTGTGATCTCATGCGCAGCATTCATCACTAGTGTGATAGGAATCTCCACACCATCGACAATGAGAATACTAATTTGAGTACATGATGCAAAGAATGGTGGATACAAAAATTTTGTGCAACCTACTATACCCGACAATAATTTACTATGGCAAACTATGTTCAAAAAAAGAGCGGAATAAATAAATTTGCAAGATACAAAAAACAAAAATCTTTACAAACTAATTTTCTTAACAAACGAAACACAAATTCAACCGCGTCAAGGATGTTGTACTGTTGTGTTTATCTTTAGAGCTTAGATCGTGTGATTCCGGTGTATCCATAACACGTGCATGCTGGTTTGGAAGGTGGCGCTTAGTGCACCCCTTTGTTCTTCGCTTTGCATGTTTTGGTGTTTCGTGTGTACTTGCAGGAGAGCGATGTACTCGCCCCAGTGTCCGCTAGGATTATCGGGGAGAGAGATCGTTGCATTGTGTTGGTTAGCTCTATGTTGACCTTCGTTTGCTACTCTTTTGTTCTTGGTTTCAGGTGGCGTAGTTCGTAGTGGTGTAGTGGGTCAGAGCCCAATTGATGTCGGGGAGCTGGTGGTCTCTTCTCCCGTGTTTGGCTTTTCTTTACTTTTACTTTTACTCTATTTTGAAAGCCTTGTATGGCCTTAAGGTTGACTATTTTTACTTTTAGTACTTTACGTTTCTAATAGTTGTGGAAATTCAGGACCTTTTATTTGGGGATTTGTTTGGCTTTTGTTTCCATTTACTCTAAGATGTTTTGGTGAGTTTTCTTTTATCAATTACTAACATTTTAGATTTGTGGATTTTTTGTGTCATGGGGCCCCAGCCGGACCCATGATATATACTCTTTGCAGACCAGAGATATTACAAACCACATAGGCCAGACGAAGGAGCATCCGTTGAGAGTAGAAGACCGCATAGACTACGGAAGAGAGGCTGTGACTTATTCTGTGATTGCCAGCAACAGAGATACCACACAAGAGCAGCAGATAGATAGGCCATGTGATAAAGAAGATGGTGAGGAGCTCGCGCAACTTGCACAGTCTGCAGTGCATGCTTAGTTCGCACAGACCGTGCAGGGAAGAAGAGTCCTCCGCATAGCTCGCACAGTCCGCAGTGCTGCAGAGCTCGTGTAGTCAAAGGGAGCCGCTGAGAGATCTTGTAGCGGAATGGAGACGTCGAGAGGCCACATGGAAGAAGAGGCCGCACAAGCAGGCGAAGCACTCACTCTAGGAAGACCACACCTCTGATACCAAGTCAGACAAAAAATAATGAGCTCTATACTTCATTTCAGGGCAACACCCTCTATTTATGAACAATGGCTGAAGACCCCAATTAAAACATGAAAAATAAACGAGCATTTTATAATGGGATTTTTACAATATGCTACAAATAATGATTTAATTGAACTATACATATATATATATATATATATATATATATATATATACATATATATATACACACATATATACATATATATATACACATATATATATACACACATATATACATATATATACACACATATATATACACACACATATATACATATATATATACACACATACATATATATATACACACACATATATATATATATATAGACATATATATATATATATACACACATATATATAGATATAGATATATATATACATATGTATGCATATATATATACATACGTATGCATATATATATATATACATACATACATACGTATGCATATATACATACATACATACATACATACATACATACGTATGCATATATGTATACATACATACATACGTATGCATATATGTATACATACATGCATATATGTATACATACATACATACGTATGCATATATGTATACATACATACATACGTATGCATATATGTATACATACATACGTATGCATATATGTATGTATATACATACATATGCATATATATATGTATGCATACGTATGTACATATATGCATACGTATGTATATATATATAAACATATATGTATATGCATACGTGTGTGTTTGTGTCTACACACACACGAGTGACAGGCATGGGGCTCTGCCCCTACGACCAATCACGACAGTACCTCAACTGCGATAGTACATGAGTTTGTGAGGGACAGGGAGGACACATTTGTTGTTATAGATAGAAGACTTTGTTTATATGAGAGCACATTTTTTAAAGTAGAAGAAAAAAAATCAAAAAATACATAAACTAAAAAACTGGAATTTTTTTAATAAAGAGGGGTAAACTGGGAAAGTTAGTGTTCAACCAAAGGGTGTTTTATCCTTTTAATATAGTATAGATAATGCTGACATGGATTGATTTATTATAGGGATCCTATTATTTCAACAATTACCTTTTCTTGAGCTAATGTAGTGTTTGTTATGTCTACTCGCTCTCTGAGTTCTACATTTTTCAAATGCACTTGTGCCTTCTTCTACATGTACTTGCAATTTTTAACTTCATTCCAGTTTAATTTAGATGCTTTCCAACAGTAATCATTGTGTATTGTAATGCCATGTTTTACAAGAAAATGGAACTTCAGAATTTCATCCACATAATAATATATCCTAGACATTCTTCTGCCTATTGCTTCATTTTCCTTATATTATTCAGATATCAGGAGGGTGGAGACATACAATGGCTCTCACATCAGATGGAAGGTTATATGGCTGGGGCTGGAATAAGGTTCTTCTGTATATTCTTGTTGTATTTATATATGTCCTACTGTTATCTTCAATAGACCCTTTCTTCCTTCGAGGGAGACAATGGTAATTCAAATCTGATTAGGAAAGAATATGAAAAATCAATTGCCTATAATTACCTTAAGTTTTGCTTATGAAATAGATGGCAGAAAAATTTGAGGCGAATTGCTCGTGCATCTCGTGCAATAGATGCCTTCTTTAACCACCATTGTTGATCCCACCATTTTAAAATTTTGATTGAAAAAAACAATTTACTCAGCCAATCTGCTCCATAATTTTTTTGAGCTACTCGATGAATCCTTTGAGTGCTGAACAGTTATAAATTTGAGCACTAAACACGATTTCTTTTCTTAATGCTACGTGAATACTTTTTCCGACCATTGCTGACTACTGCTGGTCGTCGAATGACTATGTTGACAAATTCCTTGAACACTACTGACGTAGGACGGGGCTAAGTGAAACAAATGAATGTGCGCAGACACATTAATGCTTTCCTAAGTAAATGTGCAGAATGAATGCGATCAAGCCGGACCTAAATGATGCATGCATGTTAATTATTCCGGAAAATAAACTTTAGCAAATTAATTTTTATAAGTTTAGCAAAATCTACACAAAATGAACTTTAAATTTTCCGAGCACAATTAAAATCACACTCGACATTGCACGAGATGCTATCCACCACAAATTACACGACTAAGTTTTATAGATTACAAGAAATAGAACAAAATACTAGCAATCATGATACCCTGACAAATATAGCATGTTCATCTAGCATTCAACACGCAAAATACAACACAAAACAATAATACTCACAATCACTAGCAGTGGTCGGAGGAGATCCCTGGAAGTGTGCCTCGACTATTCTTGGTTCTGGGGGTGAGGGAGATAAGAGTGTGGGCTGCTGGGGGAAAATTTCAGCAAGCAGTAATTTTTGTTCCTGACTGAATCAAAGATGAGTTCAGAGATTTTCAGTAAAAGGAATTCTTATTGCACGTCAATCACAAATTGATTGAATGTACCTACTGTGCATTTTCCCTTTTTTCGGGATCCTATTCCTTTTTTTGTGGCGTGAAACTATACATGATGTAAGGTCATAAGGCTAATAGTGTTGTATTCTTATATTTAACAGATGGACATTCATAATGTATTAAAAGTTTAATTGCTTCCGGATGAGCGAATTTCATATTGTGTTTAGATTCTTGCTTAGTTTTCCCTTCTTTTCGCTCATCCATTTGTTGCTTTCATCATAAAATCGTTAATAATTTAATCACATATCATGTGAGCGCATTTAAGCTAGATAGGGTATATTTTAGTTGTTTCATGCATAGGGGAGACCTTTTCTCCCTTCTCTTTTCAATTTTATGATTTGATAATTCTGTGTATGGTTGTGTGGATGTATTCCTTGGTGTTTTGGAGATGTTTTCCTGCAGGTACCAGTGATTGTGGTAATATTCCCGTGCGTCTCAGAAAATTTTGGTTGAGGGCGCCACTACCCGTGCATTTTGCTTCTCGCACGAGCACTGGCCCCCTCTGCGCACAATCACCGGTCGTGTGCGTTCATTTGTGCATTACGCCGATCAGCGTGAGAGACCGCTACTCTTGCGTTTTTCTTCTTGCACGATTAGCGGCCTCAACTATGCGCACGACCACCAGTCGTGCAAGGTCTGAAAGTATTAGCATACTCTGGAGTAATGATCTGTTGATCGCACGAGTGTACACGCCAGTATTAATTACACGACCACGGGTCATGCGAGGAAAATAATTCCCCCCCCCCCAAACCTCAATTTTTCCCGCCCGTCAGATTCCTTCACGCACGGTTATTGGCATTTTCTTCTCGCATGACCACTGATCCGTGTGCCTGCTCCTGCAAGGTCAAAAATCTGCTTCAGCCTATAAATACCCGATTAGCGATTTCTTCCGTCTCCTCTTCGATTTTAGGTCTTTTTGAGCGGCAGTTTCCCCGCAAGTGCAATGGTTTCGCCCCCTAGCCCTCCTCCAACCTCGCCAAGCATGTCAAAGGTATAAAATTTGATTTCCAATGTTCCATTGGAGCTCCACGGCCGGAGCATTTGACGTGGAGGCAACAGACCCCGAGAGAAGACGAGCGAGAGGTAGTGATAGCTTCCAAGACCCCGGAAGGTAGCCAAGGCGGAGTTTGAAGAGTCGGTGGACCATCTAAAGCTCTCTTACGAACCTAAGGAAGAGTCTCTTGTCGCCTCCGTATCTCGGAGTGGTAACTTTGTATTTCTTCTCTCTCATTTGAAATGTTGTAACTTAATGTAATATATTCTAAAACATATGCACACCATGATTATTGGGTCCCTATGCTCATAGGTATATTTCTATTGTGGATGGTTTGGTTGAGATAGCTTGTGTTTTGGATTTGTGTTTTTTTTGTTGCTACGACAATGAGCAAAGCGGAGATTTGCGACCCGCGGAAGTGCTAACCGGGGGAAGGGGACCTGCGGAAGTGCGAAGCATAGGAAGGCGACTTGCGGAAGTGCGATGCGGAGGACAGCGACCCGTGGAGGAGCAAAGCGGTGTCGGTGCCCCGCATAGTTTGTTTGTTTTTCTTTTCTCGCAATTAGTTGTTAGATCTAAATCAAAATCCCCCACAAAACACCGACATAAAAAGTCTTCTTTCTCAAGTCTCATATCGAAAGAATATTTCACCCCGAGTGTTCCACGTGAGATTCGATACTCGGGGATTTATTCCCGTTTTATTATTACTTGACAACGACTGGTTCACTGTTGTTCGCACCATAATCTCACTCCCGCCTATAGCGTTGTGTTGAGATTGCATGTCATGTTTTTGGCGCCGTTGCCAGAAAACACGGACGTGTGAGTTTCTGGAGAGAGAGATGAGAGATTAGAGCCTTTTTCCATTTGTATATTCCAATTGTTTTGATTTTGTTGCTTTTATTTTTGTACGTTTTTGTTTTTCCTTATTTTTAATTTCTTTATTATCACATTTTAATTTATTTATTCCTAATCTGTTTTAAAATTCTAGGTAGCAAGTTTTCCTTGTTTAAAAATTCTCTGTGTGAAACTAATTTCTGCAAAGAAAATTTTTTTTCTACATCAATTCCATAATATATACAAATGTGACATACATATGGTGTGGATCATCTGGACATACTAGTGATATGTGCTATGTGGGAAGTGCCGAACATAAATCATTTTGCTCGCTATATGGGAGAATAGCCCCTCGGCCTATTAACTTTGTATCTTCCCTTCAGGCATCTCCATCTAGCGCGCTAAATCATTATAGCATCACGCCTCCACAACACACATTTTCTCGGTCTTATGACGTGGCTCCTTGGATCCCGACGAGTAAGGCTAAGAAATGTTTGTTTTGTCATAGTACAGATAGATAATGCCTTGAAGGATTGCATCGCTTTCAAATGGCAGATGGAGGAGGCGATGAACCGGCTATCCGGATCGGGTCTCCCTCCCCTCTTGATGACACTCCTTCAGCTTCTGATGACTTATTTGCAGTGTCCCCTTGCTTTCTCGGGATCGCTGCGGATTTGCCCATCAGAATGGCGGTTGATCCCTATATTGATATTGTGGAGTCATCTCCCCATGGACATTCTTCATTATTTTTGATTCACGTGCGGAAGAACTTGAGCATATATTCTCTGATTTCGATATTACCATTGTTCCTCCGCCTTCTTTACAACTTTTCTATACCATTTTTTATCGATCCAATCAAAGATTTTGTGTTGGGTGATGATTCTGAGCCAGAGGTTGCTGCAAAGTGTGATGAGGATGTTTTTTTATGGGGAGAATGACTACTTTGAGCACAATGGCCCACCAAAGTGGGATAAGGAGGATATCATTTTCATTGAGGAGGTTTGCACCTCTTCATTGGACGAGGAGGTCCAACTAACCACCGAGGCACTTGAGTTTTCGGCGCCCCCCTCGTCATGATTCACGTGACTCCGACAACGATTTTTTTTATAGTCTACTGGGAGTGAGAACGGGACCACTCCCCCGATTACTGATTATTTTTGTTTTTCCTCTATTTTATTTCTTAATCACGCTTTTTTGTCTGAGCTTGTGCAGGTTGAGCTTTCACAGGTACTCCAGGAGGACATTGAGCATTATGCTCAAGTTAATGATTAAAGCATCCTCTTATGTGAGGAGGTTGATTCTCCCTCCATAGTGGAAGCTCCATTCATTGTCTTCTGCTTTCTCCTTGAAGACGACACCTTACTGGGCAAGGATATTTTTGGTGAGATGAGTGAGGATCCACCCTTCTCTTTTTACATTCTCTTTCCTCTACCTATGAAGAGCAAGTATTATTGTTTAGGTAGAAAAATAACTATTATGTCGCTGTATCAATGCCCGCTACCGACATAGATATTAGAACAGTTACCTGTTCACTTTTCTTTTCAGTCCAATAAGCTAGAACTATTAAAATTTAGAATAAGTAGTGCTGAGAGGATAATAATCCCAGTAGTGATTATTTTTACTTGCATATTTGTTTTTCCAAATCTAGTTTAAGTGGTTTATTTTCATTTTTTTAGTATGTTTTGTTTTTTCGGCGATGATCTCAGTGCAGATCCGGTGAAATCGAGGATATTATTTAGCCAGAACATGGAGCAAAATTCAGGTTCATATTTGGTCACTTCTGGAATGCCCTATTCTCGGGCATTGGGTAACGCGTTTCTATCCCGCTTTATTTTTCTACATTCCTCATATTCATTAACATATATATCTGCATTGAGGACTGTAAGAAAGGAGAAGTAAAATGAAAGATGCAATTTTATTTTTCCACATAGAGGCAATATATAAGACTTACATCAAGAAACCCAACACCGATAGGCAGTGTGGGAGTAAACTCAACAATATTAAACTATTGAATAATAATAACTCTAACACTCCCCCTCAAGCTGAAGGGGGACCCTACAGCTTGAACACAACATAAAACGGTAGGTAAAAGAAGGTTGGCAACGTGAGACAAAACAACAGCCCCTGAGGCCCAACCGCGTGTCACCGGGGATACTTCAACCGGGCAAGAGCCACACGACGTTGGTCCACAAAACCGACCATGACCACGCTGGATACACTCGGAGTGGAAACTAGGTCAACCACGAAAGACCAAACCAACCCTACCAAATCCAGAGAAAACGACGAGGAGACACAAACAGCATACGAAGTCGACCTGGGGGGCCATTTGTGACTAAGGCAGGAGTCGGGAAAGAGGCATCTGAGTCGCCGTTATCACAAACACTACCTCTCACGTGTAATACGTGCATAAAGACATAGACTATGCCTGGAGGCCGTGACGTACACTCCCCCTCACGTAGAACACGTGCACGTGTGGGACCCTCGTCAGGTACATGAATCCAGATCACGTGGAGGAGCCGAAATCGCACGCGAAGCAAACTAACACAACTCACTACAACAATAACAACTTTAAAAAAACAACATTAAAACTTAAACCGGGTCGGAGAGGAAGCAACGCACGCAGAGCAACAACGGCATAGGCTTGCCGGCGTCAAGGAAGAAGATGCAGCAGCACGACATAGAGAGCTGTCGGGCCGGACTGGATCTGAAGAAGTAGATGGCCGAGCAGCAGCGACACACAGAGCGGCTGGAGAAGAAGAGAGCAACAGCGACACACAGAGCAGCCGGAGAAGAAGAGATCACCAGCGGCACGCAGAGCAGCCAGAGAAGAAGAGCAGCGACACGCAGAGCAGCCGGAGAAGAAGAGTAGCGGCAGAGCAACAGAGGAGTGGCGCAGAGGAGCAGCGCAGAGAAGCAGCACGACAGCGCATAGGAGCAGGCGTCGGTGTCGGAGCGCTAAGAAGCAGATCCGTCGGGAGAGAAGCAGAGACGACACCCTAGAAAACAGCGGAGAAGCAGAGCCGTCAGGAGAAGACAACGACAGAAGCAAAGCCGTCAGGAGAAGACAACGACGGAAGCAAAGTCGTCGGGAGAAGACGACGGCGGAAGGAAAGCCGTCGGGAGAAGACGATGAAGCCGTCGGGAGAAGCAGAGATGTCGCTGGCAGCGCACAACATCGACGGAAGCAGTCGATGTCACTGGAGGAATCGGAGGCAGACGACACGACGGGAGAAGCAGTCGATGAGAGCAATGACAATGGAGCAGCGCACGGTGATGACGCACGACAGTGGTGGCGGAATCGGAGCCGCTCCTGTCGACGAGATCAGCTATCGACTTCGTCGACAGGAGCTGCGAGCGTGAGCCCTAGCAGAGCCGGAAATGGAAGCACGGGTCGGGGGGAAGACTGGCGGCGAAAATGGAATCACGGGAAAAAAATTATTTTAGGTTTCAGATCGAGCCTCTGATACCACGTAAGAAAGGAGAAGTAAAATGAAAGGTGCAATTTTATTCTTCCACATAGGGACAATATATAGGAGTTACATCAAGACACCCAACACCGATAGGCGATGTGAGACTAAACTCAATAATAGTAAACTATTGAATAATAATAACTCTAACAAGGACAATGCATCATTTGGGTCTGGGGGATAGGTTAGGTTATCCAAATGCTCAAGCCACGCTATTTTTGGCATTTCGTTAGTGCTTTCTTTTCAATTTTGCTCCTATTCTTACAATTTTAAATTTTTTGCGCTCATTGCATTTCATTTCCCGCACCCACTACATGATGACGAAAATTATTGTAAATCCCTTGCTTTTATATTTACTTTTTGTTGTGTAAGGTTTGATTAATTTATAATCAAAATTTGAATCTAGTAGTGGATTGTAGACTCATGCAGTGCTCCTAGTTGAGTGCACGTGTTCTCGTGTAAAAATAAGTTTATATTTAATATGTTCATATGCTCTAATTGTTAGAAAAGACAATTTAAAGGCCCACATAATGGCTCATTTAGTTTCTCCTTCTCTCTATGTATTAGTCCCACATCTTGTAAATGAGACTCTTCTCTCCTTCCTCTTCCTATATATATGTACTCATACATTGTATTTACATACTCAACAAGGATATACAAGGTTTTACTAGTTTTCCTTTATTGATCGTGTGCTTCTCTACATGGTATCAGAGCTAGGTCCTACCTCCTGTTTCGGGTGGATAGCATTTTCTACTGACCGCCAGTGTTGTGGTTTTCCGCTCTTTACCTGCTGCTATTCTAGCCGTGCGGTCTTCTTCTGTCTACCAGCTGTTGTTCTAGCCGTGCGGTCTTATTCTGTCTAACCGCAGGCTCCTTCCCGTGGAACCACTCCACCTCCTCCTCTCTTCCCTTTTATACTCTCTCCGATCTACTCTGTGGGACCCACTCTCCTTTTTCTTCTCTCTTTCCAGCGGCCTCTTCTGCCTAACCGCTCGACTTCTCCCTTGTCACTGCGGTCTTCTCTCCCTAACCACGCTATCTCCTTATTATTTCGGCCTTCTCCCTTGATAGCGCGGTCTGGTCTTAGACCGTTGCTGTCTGTTCTTTGGCCTCTCTTGTGTCGGTCGATGCCCGCTGTGGTGTCTTGTTTCTGCTAGCCACAGTTCTTCTCAGTCTCTTAACCGCGCGGTCTTCCCTCTTCCTGGGATATCTCTTAACCGTAGTTCAACTCAGTCTCTTACCGCTGCGGCATCTTGCTTATGTTATTACAGTCTCTCTTAGTCGCCGCTCTTCGTCCTTAACCGCATCGGGCTCTTTCTGTTGCGACCTCTGTTTGCCTCGCCATCGCGCCTTCTCGCCTACGCTCTACTAAGCTACGCGTTCTCTTGTCATCGCTCATCTTCCTTGCCACTACGAGCTTCTCTGGTCGCGGTGACCTCTGCCTGCGGATAATTGCCTTTGCAGCTTGTCTTAACCGCACCATCCGTGGCTCCGTGCTAGTCTTCTACCTGTATCCTTCCCGCCTATTGTGCCTTATCCGCCAGCTGCGATTGCGGTTTGCTCGCCCTGCCGGTTAGCCGCCCTGTGTAACCTCCTACCCTCTCGATCATGGATATGTCTACTACCACTTCATCTCCTGCTCTGGCGGTTATCCCTATTCCTGAACTCCGTAACGAGTTACGCATCACTATTAATTCTCTCACTGTGAAGAAGAACTTCGTTGAGTGGGTGCATTCTGTTTGTCGGGTTCTTCAGTCAAAAGGATTTTTGCATCATTTGACTCAGGATGTTCCCTCTACACCGACTGATGACTGGCTTCGTAATGATGGTCGTGCTCAGACATGGTTTCTCAACTCCCTTGATGGCGAACTTTACTGCATGGCCATGCATCACGAGACGGCGAAGGCGATGTGGGATGAGCTCCATTCTCTTTACTCAGGCAAGGATAGTCTCCAACACTTGTATGACATCATCACTGATCTTCTGACTCTTGACACCAACAGTGTTGCTGACTTAACCTCATTTGTTGCTCGGTCCAAGACACTAGTTGAAGCCTGGATTCAGCATCAGCCCCCCACTATGGATCTCGCTGCCCAGTTGGTATTTCCATGATGATGGATTGTGTCCCGCCTCATCTTTAGAGTGTTCGGGCCCAGATCCTCTCGTCTGCTGCGACTCCCTCATTCTCTAATGTGTGCTCTATGCTGCTAAAGGTTTCACCACCTCCTGATGCTACCGGCCCTCCTTCACCGACCATTACTACCTCTCCCCCCTACTCGTGGAGAACGTTCACTCTCTCGGGAAAGGGGTCGAGGTGGCCAACCGCGGCCTAATTGTTCTTTTTGCAGTAAGGATTGATACCTTGAGGCAACCTGCTACCGCAAACATGGTCTTTCTCGTCCGACTGCTTCTGTTGTTGCCCACAGTCCTTCTGCTACTCGTGTTGATATTGAAGAAGTCCGCCTCCAGCTCCAGTAACTTCACGGGATGCTCAGCCACCCGGCTGCCTCCGTTGTCTTCATCTCTATTGAAGGTATCGCTTGTCTCTCTACTAGTTCTCATTGGATAGTGGATTCAGGCGCTAGTCACCATATCACCTCGATGACGCCACCTCGGTACTTGGATTCTTCACATCCTAAGTTTATCACAGTGGCCAATGACAACATAGTTCCTGTCTCTGGCTCTGCTGACATACCTCTCAATCCTTTTCTCTCTCTCCGCTCGGCTATCCATATCCCGGGCTCCCTGTTTAATTTATTTTTTGTTAGTCGTCTCACTGCCGATTTGAATTGCTCTTTCACATTCACCTCTTCTTCTTTTCCGATGCAGGATCGACAAATGCAGAGTATTATTGGTAAAGGACGACTGCAAAACGGGCTCTACCTTCTTGATGTCTCTCCTACCATCCTCTCATCAGTTTCCTCTATTGATTGATATCAGCGACTTGGGCATGCTCCTCTTCTGGTCCTCAAGAAGGCTCTTTTTGATATCTCTTCCAGCTTTTACGTGTGATTCATGTATTTTGGGAAAACAACATCGTTCTTCTTTCCTCCTCATTGTACTCGTAGCTCTGCTCCTTTTGTTTTACTGCATTCTGATGTTTGGGGCCCGTACAAAATAACTAGTGTGTCTGATTATCGTTATTTTATCAGTTTTATTAATGATTATTCTTGAACGACATGGTTGTACTTACTTCGTGATCGCTCTGAGCTTTCCCGTGTGTTTCGAGATTTTGTTCTTAAGACTCGCACACAGGTTTCCGACAAAATTAAAACTCTGCGTACAAATAATGCTCACGAATACACTATCCATGAATTTGCTAATCTTTGCTCTGAATTTGGAATTATTCACCAGAGTTGTGTACCTATATCCGCAACAAAACAGAGTGGCTGAGCGTAAAAGTAGACATCTTTTTGATGTTGCTCATTCTATCATGGTTCAAATGCAGGTATCCAAGGCTTATTGGGACTTTGCGCTTTTGACGACATGTTATCTCATTAACCGTCCCCCTTCCCCCATCCTCCGAAATGCGACTCCGTTTAGTCTCCTCTTCCCCTTTACTTCATCATTCTCTCTCACGCCTCGCATATTTGGTTGTACCTGCTATGTTCACTTACTTGGTCCGTCCACAGACAAGTTGGATCCTCGGCCAGCCAAATACATGTTCGTCGGTTATTCTCGTACTTAGTAAGGCTATGTTTGCTACTCTCCTACTACCCGTAAGGTGACCGTTTCAGCTGATGTTACCTTTCGAGAAGATCAACCGTTCTTCTCCGCTCCAAACTAACCTCTTCCAACACAATCCTTGCCAAGACCTGTCATCCCAGTTACCTCTCCACCACCACTCCTCCCTGACCCGACCCCCGTTCTCCACAAGCCCCCTCTTATCCGTGTCTATACCCGTCGCCCTCCTCGCTCCGTTGCCCCGATGCAGTCGGCTTCGACCTCAGATACTTTGTGACCTGCTGATCTAACACCGACATCCACTGCCCATCCCATGACGAACTATATATCCTTGCATCGCCTGTCCCCGACACTTCACACCCTTGCTACTTCATTATCCTCAATTTTTTGTCTGTAACTTTGTGCAGGAGGCTCTCCAACATCCGGGCTGGTGGACAGTCATGAACGTAGAAATGACAGCCCTCTGGGCTAACCGGACATGGATCTGGTTCCTCTCCCTCTAGGCCAGACCTGTGTTGGTTGTAAATGGGTCTTTGTCATCAAGCATACTACTGATGGGACAATTGACCGTCTTAAGTCCCAACTGGTGGCTCGTGGTTTCACTTAACAACAAGGTCTCGATTATGAGGAAACATTCTCTCCAGTGGCCAAGCTCAACATGGTTTGTGTTCTCCTTTCGGTGGTTGTGCTTCGCCAATGGCCCTTACATCAACTAGATATCAAAAATGTCTTTCTAAATGACGATCTACAAGAAACAGTCTACATGGGACAACCTCCGGGGTTTGAGACCACAGGAGAGTCCCGGTGATGAAGGACACTGCCACTCGGCGAACCCGACAGTCGACCACTCGGCGGATGGAGACCCCGACGAGCTTAGAGTCATGTGGCTGGAGAAAATCTACCCCCTATGGAGGCCGCAGTCTATTTAATTTCTTTATCTTATTGCTGTTATTTTATTCGGCGTGTTGTTAGCCGTTTGCCTTATTGGACTTTTATGTGTTCGTGTGCTACCAGCCCTCCTCATGATATGAGGAGGGGTGCTATGTTTTATTTTGGATTATTGATGAATGAAGCTTGATTGAAACCCTAAACTATCGCCTCACTCTTCCCGTGTGAGAAGAAGCATCGAGCCGGAAGGCTCCCGCCGCCTCCCATCCTTTCCGATCGGGAAGATCGCCGGACCGGAAGGTCTTCGCTATCGGCTCCTACGCCAGTTGGTATCAGAGGGTCGCGCTCGACTTCCACGCTCGACCGTCGATCCCTGTCGCTGCTCTGACTCGCTCTCGTCTCGCTGCTCCGATTCGCGAATGACGGACAATCCTCTGAACAACGCCGATGTCTGGGCAGTCATCCACGACATCGCGACCCAGTTAGCCACCCTCACCACTGCTATCTGGGAGATACATCCCGGCCGCAACCCGCCGCCGACCCCCGTCACTCCCGCAGTGCCCCCGGACTGTTTCTTCGGCCAACAATACCGTCGGGAACGTGTACCGCCGCCCGCATTTCCTCGTCCTCACAACGTCCTCTTCCAGTCCGACTCGAGCTTGGAGGACGAACCACCCGATGTCGCTGCTCCGCCTCGGCGGGGAGAACAACAACCCTACCAGCATTCGGGATACCGCCTGCGGGCCGACATTCCCCACTTCCACGGCAATCTGGGTATTGAAGAGTTCCTTGATTGGCTCTCGGAGGTGGAGCGCTTTTTCGAAATGGCCGAAATCGACGAACATTGCCAAGTGAAAATGGTCGTCTATCGCCTCAAATCTGGCGCCGCCATTTGGTGGGATCAACTTCAACTCAACCGCAATCGGCAAGACGAGGCCGCCGTGCGCACTTGGCTAAAGATGAATAAATTGTTGCGGAATAGGATTCCTTTCGCCCGACTACGACCAGTATTTGTTTCAGTATTATCAGAGCTGCTCTTAAGGCACTCACACCGTGACAGAGTACCTCGCGGAGATAAGCCTCCTCGCCGAACGCAACGGCCTATCTGAGACGGATGGACAACCCGTCACGCGATTTCTTCATGGGCTACGCCCATCCTTACGTGAGAAGATTGGTCTGCATGTTCTGCGTACCGTTGAAGAGGCCTTTAACATGGCTCTCAAGGCCGAGCAGATGGAGAAAGTGGCGATGCCTCCGATCCGCGTGTCCTCCCGACGTTCGTGGACTGATGCGGCGGGATCCAGCTCCCAAGATTCTATGCTCAAGGATGTTTCAGACCGGGTGCCGGCCGCCGCCTCCGCACCAAAGGCTCGGGCCCCCGATCTTGTCCCATCGGGCAACTATTTTAAATGCCAACAACCGGGCCATTTCGCCTCCCATTGTCTGCTGCTTCGCCAGCCCGTCCACGCGGTCACACAGGACGAGGAGGACGCAGAGGACATGGGGGAGTCCGACGAAGTCATCGACGGGTATGACGATGAGGGTGAATTTGCCGCTTGCGTGGTTCACCTCCTACTGCTCCCCCCGCGCCTTGACAAATACGTTCAACGCAGCAACGTCTTCCGAAGCTACTGCAACGTCAAATAGAAAATCTGTGACGTCTTGATCGACAACGGCAGCTGCGAGAACTTCGTCGCATCACGTCTAGTCTCCTATTTGCAACTACCGACCAAACCACACCCGCAACCCTACTCCATTGGGTGGATCCAGCGAGGTCCCTCAGTTCGGGTCACACACCGCTCTAACGTCCCGATCGCCATTGGGAAACACTACCGCGCCGACGTTTGGTGCGACGTCGTGGAGATGGACGCAAGACACCTACTCTTGGGCCGACCATGGCAATATGTCACAGATGTCTCCTACATGTGCCGCGAGAACGTCTATTCCTTCACTTGGGCCGGCAAGAAAATTCAGATTGTTGCACGGGTCGGCCCAAACCGGAAACAAGCCCTTCTTCGGATAAGGGGCGTAGCCTGTTAGTAATGCACAACGACGCAACTCTGTTCGAACACGACATTGCAGAAGCAAAGGAGGTGGTGACCCTCGTTTCTTACGGGCTCTACGCCACGAGCGAGCAAAAGGCGGAAGCCGTCGCCCAGGATGTGCGGGAACTACTGCACGACTTTCGCTCCATCACCACAGAGGACTTGCCCGATCACCCACCCCCCTCTTCGGGATATTCAACACCAAATTGATCTCATACCGGGGCTAGCCTCCCGAACTTGCCCCACTACCGCATAAATCCTCGGGAACATGATATCTTGCGTGAGAAGATCGAGGAGCTATTGAGGAAGGGTTTTATCTCGGAGAGCCTGTCCTTGCGGGGTCCCGGCGCTTTTGGTTCCCAAGAAGGACGGTTCGTGGCGAATTTGTGTGGACAGCCGCGCCATCAACCGCATCACCATCAAATACTCTTTTCCTTTCCAACTCCTTGATGACATGTTGGACATACTGGATGTATCACAGTTCTTTTCCAAGATAGACCTACGCAGCGGCTACCATCAAATTCGCATCAAGCCGGGTGATGAGTGGAAAACGGCTTTCAAAACCTCGGACGGCCGTTTCAAGTGGAAGGTAATGCATTTTGGATTATCTAACGCGCCAAGTACTTTTATGCGTCTCATGACACAGGTGCTCCTCCCATTCCTGGGGAAGTCTGTTGTGGTTTACTTTGACGACATCCGAGTTTTCAGCAAGAGTCGGGAGGCCCACCTATCCCACCTGCGGGCAGTGCTGCAGGTGCCGGCGGACAACGAGCTTTTTATTCATCTCAAGAAGTGCACTTTCCTCGGCCCGTGACTGAACTTTTTGGGTTTCATTGTTGGCGCAGAGGGGATCCAAGTGGATGAGGAGAAGATCCAGGCGATCCGTGAATGGTTGACTCCTACCACTCTCTCGGAGCTGCGGTCATTCCACGGCTTGGCGACGTTCTACCGCAGGTTCATCCGTGACTTTAGTACCATCACGGCGCCGATGACTGATTGTCTCAAAAAGGGGCGGTTCCAGTGGAGCGAGGAAGCCGGCCAAGCCTTTGATGATATTAAGCAGAAGCTCAGTTCCGTGCCGGTGTTGGCTCTACCCAGTTTCGACAAGCTCTTCAAGGTGCATTGCAATGCCAGTGTCATCGGTATCGGCGTTGTCCTCTCCCAGGACAAACGACTGGTCTCTTTCTTCAGCGAGAAGTTAGGTAATGCTAGGCAGAAGTGGGCCGCTTATGATCAGGAATTCAATGCCGTCATTCGGGCCCTCAAGCAGCACTATCTTCTTCACAAAGAATTCATCCTATTCTCCGACCACCAGACTCTCAAATACATTAACAGTCAGAAACGTATGAATGACATGCACCTACGTTGGACCACTTACCTCCAGAGATTTTCCTACATCATTCATCACAAGCCCGAGGCTCGCAATGTGGTCGCCGACGCGCTTAGTCAGCACAATTGCTTATTGGCAACCATGTACCAGAACATCATTGGCTTTGACACTCTCGCCGATTTGTATGCCGACGACGTCGACTTCATGGAGGTGTGGCGCGCCTGTTCGTTAGGCAGTTTGCATAACGGTTTTCTCCTACTTGATGGGTTCCTGTTAAAAGACAACCGCTTGTGCATTCCCCGTAGCTCCCTACGGGAGAAGCTTATTCGCGATTTGCACGGGGGCGGTTTGAGTGGACACCTCGGCCGGGACAAGACACTTGCCAGTTTGCAGGAGCGCTATTTTTGGCCACAGTTGACAAAGGACGTCGACAATTTTGTTCGGAAGTGTTTCATGTGCTAGCAATACAAGGCCAAACACAGTAAACTAGACTTTATACACCGCTCTCGGTTCCCGCCGGCATTTGGGAAGACTTATCCATGGACTTCGTCTTGGGACTGCTGCGCACTCAAGCGGGGTGGATTCGTTGTTCGTCGCGGTGGATCGTTTCTCCAAGATGGCGCATTTTCTCCCTTGCCGCAAGACGTCTGACGCCTCTCATATTTCGCAGCTCTTTTTCCGGTGGAGATAGTCCGTTTTCATGGCGTTCCGACCTTTATCACTTCCGACTGTGATCCCAAGTTTCTCATCCACTTTTGGCAAATGTTGTGGAAGATGTTTGACACCTCCCTCAAGTTCAGTAGCTCTGCCCACCCTCAAACGGACGGCCAAACAGAGGTTGTGAACAAGACATTTGGCAACCTCGTTCGTTGCATATGTCGGGATCGCCCGAAGCAATGGGATCATGCCCTAGCTCAAGCGGAATTCGCCTACAACAATGCGGTGCACAGCTCCACCGGTCGCACACCCTTCTCCATTGTGTATTCTAAATCTCCACGCCACGCTCTTGACCTGGCCCGCCTACCCGCGGCACCCGCTTTGGCGGCCCAAATGGCGGAAGACGCTCGCGATATCCAGACCGACACTCGACGCAAACTGTTGGAGTCCAATGCAAAGTACAAGGCCGCGACCGACAAGCACCGCCGCGAGAAGCTCTTTGAAGTGGGTGATTTGGTTTTGGTTTTCCTCCGCAAGGAGCGGTTTCCCGCGGGACGTCATCACAAGCTCATGCCGAAGAAATTTGGTCTGTTCCCTATCACACACAAGATCAACGACAATGCCTACATCGTCGACCTCCCGCTGGAATTCACTATCTCCAAGACGTTTAATGTGAGCGACTTGTTCCCCTACTACCCGGATGTGCACCTTTATTCCGCACACTCGGGGGCGAATGCCTCTCTAGGCGAGGCGAATGATGTAGGACACGACCACTCGGCGAACCCGGCAGTCGACCACTCGGTGGATGGAGACCCCGACGAGCTTGGAGTCATGTGGCTGGAGAAAATCGACCCGCTATGGAGGTCGCAGTCTATTTAATTTATGTTATTTTATTCGATGTGTTGTTAGCTGTTTGCCTTATTGGACTTTTATGTGTTGGTGTGCTACTAGCCCTCCTCATAATATAAGAGGAGGGGTGCTATGTTTTATTTTTGATTATTGATCAATGAGGCTTGATTGAAACCCTAAACTATCGCCTCCCTCTTCCCGTGTGAGAAGAAGCATCGAGCCGGAATGCTCCCGCCGCCTCTCATCCTTCCCGATCGGGAAGATCGCCAAGGTCTGCGCTATCGGCTCCTACGCCACCCGGGTTTTTCACCTGAAGAAGTCGATTTATGGTCTCAAACGATCCCTCGGGCATGGTTCGACAAGTTCAGCAGGGCTGTGCGAAAAGTTATTTTCACTCGGAACTTGGCAGATTTCTCTCTGTTTACTCGACATCATAAAACATGCACCGTTATCCTTTTAGTGTATGCCGATGACATCCTAATCACAAGTGATGATTCAAAGGGAATACAAATGATCAAACAGCACCCGAATTATGTCTTTCAAACAAAAGATCTGGGGAACCTCTGATACTTTCTCGGCCTTGAGATCGCAAGATGTCCTGATGGCCTTGTCCTATCTCAACGAAAGTATTGTCCTGACCTCCTTCAGGATGTCAGCTACTCTGGATGCAAGCCGACCAATAATCTTATGGATGTCAATCATAAGATGTGCGCACTTGCCTCGGATACAAATCTACTTCTTCCAAATTCAGAATACTATCGACGTCTCGTTGGAAAACTAATTCACCTAACAGTCACGAGATCAAACATATCCTTTGTTGTCGGGGTTGTCAGCTGGTTTATGCATTCTCCTCGGATGTCTCATCTACAGGTCGTCGAACGCATCTTGAGATATCTAAAAATCCCCCTGTTCAAGGGCTGGTATATAAAACTTTTCTTCTACTCCAACATTGTTTGCGTATTCCGATGCAAATTATGCTGATTCCCTGGATGATCGGCGTTCTACCAGCGGATTTTGTACCTACTTCAGATGTCACCTTGTTACCTGGTGCAGTAAGAAACAAGTTGTGGTTGCCCGATTTTCAGCTGAAGCTGAATACCGTTCGATGGCGTCTATTGTATCCGAGCTCACATGACTCAAAAGTCTCCTAAAAGATATGAGTAGAACTCTCCTCACCAGCTACCTTACTCTGTGCCAGTCAATGTGCTATACACATAGCTAAGAATCTGGTCTTCCACGAAAGAACGAAACACATTGAAGTTGATTGCCACTTCATTCGGGAGAAAGTTCAAATGAAGAAGCTTGAATTGAGACATGTTCCGGCGCTACCTAGTGCTCTATTTTATAAGTTCTTGTCCAAGCTGGGTGCCTACGACTTTTATGCTCCAGCTTGCAGGGGAGTGTTAGAAAAAACTATGTAAAGGCCCACATAATGGCCCATTTATTTCTCCTTCTCTCTATGTATTAGTCTCACACCTTGTAAATGAGGCTCTTATTTCCTTCCTCTTCCTATATATATGTACTCATACATTGTATTTACATACTCAACAAGGATATACAAGGTTTTACTGGTTTTCCTTTATTGTTCGTGTGCTTCTCTGCACTAATTACATTATATTTTTACTTATTATCGTTGGTTTTATATCCACTCTTCGTTAGAACGCGATCGTGTTCAATGCTATTTGTAGAAAAAGATGCGAGGAAGTTTGTAGGCTGTATTTCTTGTATAAACAGTAAGTATGAATACACTTATATAGGAGGAGAGGATGAGAAAAATCCCAAGACTAACATTGTAGGACTAAACCTAAGACAAATGTGGGCTCATAAATGAGCCACAATTACAATGAGCTTTTACACAGTTTCTCACTATCTTCTAACACTCCCCCGCAAGTTGGAGCATACAAATTGTAAGCACCAGGCTTAGATAGAAACTGCTGGGACAATGGCTGAGTTAGAGCCTTGGTAAAGATGTCAGCAACTTGCCTGGAAGCTGAAACATGTTCCAATTCAAGTTTCTTCAGTTGCACCTTCTCTCGAACAAAGTGACAGTCAACCTCAATGTGTTTTGTTCGCTCGTGGAACGTAGGATTCTTTGCAATATGTATAGCTGCTTGACTGTCGCAGAATAGAGTAACAGTTGAGGAGAGTTTGACATCCAAGTCACAAATAAGGCTTTCTAACCAGGTAAGCTCAGACACGACAGCAGCCATAGCATGATACTCTGCTTCAGCAGAAGAGCAAACAATAACCAATTGCTTCTTGCTGCGCCATGTGATGAGATTTCCTCCAAAATAGGTTCAGAAACTAGCGGTGGATCGTCGAT
This sequence comes from Platanthera guangdongensis, assembly GCA_039583875.1. Classification (NCBI taxonomy): domain Eukaryota; kingdom Viridiplantae; phylum Streptophyta; class Magnoliopsida; order Asparagales; family Orchidaceae; genus Platanthera; species Platanthera guangdongensis. Next base: position 217,917,929 of record CM077158.1, on the reverse strand, counting down.
CGTCATGAGAGATCTCATAATCAGCATCAGTGTATGCAACAAGGGATAAAAATGAGGATGACTTGTATACCTACCCTCGTCCCGGGGCAGCTTTCAAGTACCTGATGATGCGTTCGACAGCCTGTAGATGAGATGTTCTCGGTGAATGCATAAAGCGATTTACCACTCCAACAACAAATGAGATATCGGGCCTGATGACAGTTAGGTATATCAGTTTTCTCACAAGGCGCCGATAATATTCAGGATTTGTAAGTAGAGAATCCGATTCGACTCCATGGGCACTTAGCTTGTGATTGACATCCATAGGAGTTTCTGCGGGTTTACATCCGGAATAACCAGCATCCTGAAGAAGTTCAAGACAATATTTTCGTTGAGATAAGACCAGGCTATCCGGTCTTCGAGCAACCTCAAGTCCAAGGAAGTACCGAAGGTTTCCCAGATCTTTTGTTTGGAAGACAGAGTTTAAGTGTTGTTTGATCTGTTGTATCCCGGTCGAGTCATCGCCAGTTATCAGAATATCATCGACATAGACTAGAAGAATTACCGTCCCTGTTGTTCGATGACATGTAAAAAGAGAGAAGGTAGCATAGCTCCGCTGAAAACCAATATCACGAACAACCTTGCTTAATTTTTCAAACCAAGCTCGAGGGGACTGTTTGAGACCATAGATAGTTTTCCGCAGTCAGCACACCCTAGACTCCCCCGTGGTCTCAAACCCGGGAGGTTGGTTCATGTAGACCGTCTATTGGAGATCACCATTAAGAAATGAATTTTTAATGTCCAGTTGATGTAGAGGCCAGCACTGGTGAACAACAAGAGAGATAAGAACCCTGACAGAATTTAGCTTGGCGACCGGGGAGAAAGTCTCCTCATAGTCCAAGCCTTGTTGCTTAGTGAACCCACGAGCCACAAGACGGGTTTTGAGGGGATCGATAGACCCATCCGAAGCATGTTTAATGACAAAGATCCATTTACAGCTAACACAGGACCGGGCAGACGGAAGAGGTACCAAATCTCAAGTATGATTAGCCCACAGGGCTGACATCTCAGCTTCCATGGGTACGCCACCCAGGGTGTTGAAGAGCCTCCTGCACAGTGTTAGGTAGAGAAATAGAGGAAAGAGCATGAGCAAATTTTCGCAAAGGAGGAGAGAGCCGATGTAGGGAAATATAGTTGTCCATCGGATGAGCCTTTGAGGCGGGGGCAAGGTCAGATGGCCGCGAGATCGTACTGGTAGAAGGTAGTAATGGCTGGCCTCCGGAGTTCGAAGTTCGGCGAGTGTAGACACGTATGAGAGGTGGTTTGGGGGATGGCGAATTGGTTGATGGTGGTGTGGGAGCTGGTGGGTCCACGTGGGGCGTCAGAAGAAGAGGATGTAAAAAGTCGTGACCGGAATAGCAGGACGAGACACAGGTTGTCCACAAGAAGGTATCGAAGTGGAGGATAGAAATGGTTGGTCCTCCAGAAATGTAACATCAGCGGGCACAAACACTTTTCGGTTGATAGGAGAGTAACACACATATCTTTTTTGAGTTCGAGAGTACCCTACGAATATACATTTGGTTGCACGGGGGGCAAATTTGTCCGTAGGTGGAGCAAGGTTATGGACATAGCAAACACATCCGAACACCCGACGTGGGAGAGGAAACTTAGATTGAGAAGGAAATAAGATGTTAAATGGAGTGACGAGGTTGAGAACGGAGGAAGGTATGCGATTGATGAGCTGACAGACAGTCGACACTGCAAAGTTGCAGTAGTCGATGGGTACCTTCATCTGGAGCATTAAGGAGAGGGCAACGTCAAGGAGATCTCGATTTTTCCACTCAGCAACACCATTTTGCTGAGAAGTGTAAGCACAAGATGTTTGATGTATAATGTCAAATTCAGCACGAAGAGCAGCGAACGTTCAGTTTGTATATTCCTGCGCATTGCCAGTGCAGATAATTTTAAGCGGGGAAGAGAACTGAGTTCGAAGTTCAGTAACGAACGTTCGGAATATAGAGGGGAGTTCGGTACGATCCCGTAGTAAATATAGTCATGTCACCCGAGAGTAATTGTCAATAAATGTTACAAAGTAGCGATACCCAAATACACTAGAGACTTTATAAAAGCCCCAAATATCAGAATGAACAATGGATAAAGGAGTACTACTCCGATTACAGACATGACTGAAAGATACTCGATGTTGTTTACCAAAGATACACGACTCACACGAAAACTCATGTAAGGAGACATCCAGAAGAACTTGCTTCAGAATCTGTAGGGCAGCATGTCCAAGCCGACGATGCCACTCAATTGAGGATACGACAGACAGGATAGAAGGAAGGACATCAAGTAGATAGAGCTCATGAGACAGCCGTCCGCTACCAATAATATTCCACGTTTGCCGATCCTGCATAACAAAAGAAGATGGTGAGAATGTAACATGACAATCAAGGTTCTGAGTAAGTCGGCTAATAGAAAGCAAGTTGAACGGAGAGCCTGGAACATGAAGAACCGAGGTTAAGGAAAGGGTGGGTGTGAGTTGGATATCAGCAGCTCCTGAAACAGGTGTGGAGTCACCATTGACAACAGTAATGGACTTGGGATGAGGAGTAGCCAAGTATTGCGGCGGCTTCTGGCAAGTAATGTGGTGGGTGGTACCAGAGTCCACAATCCGGTGGGAGCTTCGAGATAGACAGGTTATGCCTTCATTTGCAATGGAGGCCACGGAGCCCGAGGAGCGGGCAATTAACCCGTGGAGTTGTTGAAGTTGGGTGCGGAGAGCATCAATATTGGACTGAGCATTTGAAGATGTCGAAGGAGTAGGTAAGAACGGAGACTCAGCCTTTGTAGAAGCAGCAAGGTGGGGCGGCAGATCATGCTTACGATAGAAAGTAGCCTCCAAATGATTCTCCCGACCGCAGAAAGTGCATTTAAGGGGGGTTTTCCAGTACGTCCTCGGCCCCGAGACGAATGGCGACTCCCGCGGGTCGAAGTACCACGGGTAGAGGGATGTGATGAGGGTAACTTGAGCAGAGCTGGAGAGGGAGGCAGAGGATGTAACGCCCCCGAATTTTTTCGGCAATTATTTAAGTCCTCGTTGGCGTTACGTTGGCGCATTCCCGGCTCGTGCCGTTGTTAGAGTACCTCGTTAGGTGTTCTTAGAGGTTTTAGCCTGTTGTAGGGTTTCCCCAGCTAGCCGGTGTCTGCTTTGGAGGCCCGGCTGAGCCTCTTAGGGAATCCCTGTACTTTGGCTTTGGGCGAGGTTTGCCCAAGTGTGTGGTCGTCGGAGGTTGTGTCCGACTTCGCCGATGTTTTCGTAGCCCGAGTATTTAGCTACGGTACGGATTTGGTCGGAATCCGAGAACGTTAGTTTTCGCGCCTTTTCGACGGTCGCTAGTTAGCGAGCCGTCATTTTTGTGATCGTATTTGCGTGTTTTCGCATTTAGGGCTTAGCGAGCGATGTGGGCGTGCCGTTGCGTAATTGCACGTGCACGTGCTTGCAAGGTTTTATTTTTTTTTGTGCGTGTACGTGCCTGCGATCATGTGTTAGTGAGTGTGTAGGTATATTTATATTTGTGGTAGTGTATGTGTAAGTATATATGAGTATGTGTGTGGTGTGTGAATATAAATTTAGGTGTGTGAATATAAATTAGGTGTGTGAGTAAATGAGTGTATATGTATATATATGTTTAAATAGGTTATTCATTAGGTTAGCTCCCCATCCGGCCGGCTGTCCAGGAAGAAAAAACCCGCGCGGCGCTGTGCATCCCGAGCGGAAGAAGAAGACGGGCGGAAGCCTCCCGCAGCGCTCCGGCCGCCCGTTTGCCGGCCATTTCTGCCCGGATCTCCAGTTCGAGGCCGGATTCAGACTCCTCTAGGCTAGATCTGCGTTCCGAGGTAACCAATTTGAGATTTCTCCAATCTTTTTTTTCCCGATCGGTGGTGAAGTTCCCGTTTTTTTTCCTTGCTTGACCGCCCGGTGTTTTTGTCCAATGATTTCTTAGGGCTGTTGGCTGCGATCTGAACCTTTTGGGAAGAAGGTGTTGGCCGAATTCCTCCAAGGATTTAGGCAAGTGTTTCCTTGCCAAAGTAACTTTTTTTTCTTTTGCTAGTACCGTTGCTTGATTCATGAATACTCCCTCATGGTACCCTCCTATATTTTTTTTTGCAAGGCTCCTTATGTTTCCTCTTATTATGTTGACTAATTTTACCCTTCGGGAATGCGGTCTTATGGTCCTATTTTATTCTTGCTTGCACAAGGAAATCTTGCCCCGTTAGAATATAGCCTAAGTGCCCTAAATTCCAAGTTTTGTTCACTCGTGAGGTAGTTTATAGTTTGCGATTTTCTTTGAGGGTAAACTATTGATGTGAGCTCGTTAGTATTAGTTGCAAGGATTTTGGTTGTAGTAGGCTTGGTTGTCCAAAAGAAAAAGGAAGGAAGATCGGATTTGTATCAGTAGCCCCCCCCCCAATTCTCCTGTTTTGTCTAGCGTTAACCCTCCGGTTTGCATGAAGTGTCGAGTCCCCGTGCTTTTGTGCGGTATCAAGCCCCTAAATTTACGCGTATATGTGTTGTTAGTGAACTAATCGTGCTTGCGTTGTGTCGATTTACTTGTGCGGGTGTAGAATCGGACTACGCAGTTACAGCTAGTAGTGTGTTATTTTCTTCCACTCGTATTAAGGTGCTCGAATAAACGAAGCTTGGGCTCGGTTCCCTGGAAAACATATGAGATGCCGCAGGTGTAAAAGAACTCTTGAGACGGAAGTTTAGCCTCAGATAACTGCTGATGATATGATTTAATCAAGTGTTTTTTTTTTGATTAACTGTAGTGCTTTGTGTACTCAAGTTGAATGTAATTGCGAGGTTAGGTGCGGGTCGAGTTAACCAACGTCGTCAGCCCAGCCTCCTTGGCGGGTTACTCTAGATGTTTATGGTTCAGTGTTGACTTCTTGGTGGTTCATGGGACTACCAGGAAGGTGTTTCCCGAGTCACTTAGTGCTGGAGTTGGATGTGGTTTTGAGGTGGTCGGACCGATGCCGCCACCCGTGTTTTACTTCTTGTCTTATTAAGACAACGTGAGCTGTTTGGTTGAGTTGGACCGATGCCACCACCACAGCACCTTGAGATGTTTAGGCCTGTGAGACGTGGTTGGACCGTTGCCACCAGTCTAGGCCCTTATTTTCCGTTTTTGTCTATCTCCAGTACTAAGTGGCTTTTCCTGCTCTAGCTCTATACTTGAAATTATCTGTCACTTTGCTAATCCTTCCTGCAGATATGTGAGAGGCATGACCTCACCCGTGCACTTGGTGCACCCCTTTTTACCTACTCATGGCGAGTATTTTCCTGCACTTGTTTACTTTAGCTTTTACCTGTTTCACTTCTTTCTCATGCTATTGTTCATTTCCATATTTATATGTTGCTTTGCTGAGGCGTTCTCTTCTTTGAATGCCTCAGGTTCAGGTTTATAGCCGACTGAGCGGCTAGGGATCTTCTGGAGTTTGCTAGTGCTGTAGCTGCTGCTGAGTTTCCTTTTCCTCACTCCTGGGAGGTAGTTTCTTTAGACTTGTAGTACAGATATACCTACTCACCAGTGGGTTCGTGTCAGTTGTTGGCGCCCACTGGTGGTTTCTATTTTTGAAGCTTTGTACCTTGCTTACACTGCTATATTTCCTGTTTTTTTTTGGAGTTTATTTCAACTTGCTTCTGGGATGATTTATGTTAGGTTGCTAGTTATTTTAAAACCTATAAAGAAAACTAACTATTATATCAAAAATATAGGTATCATGTTTTCCTTCCTAAAGAGCTTAACCACTATTTTTAAACCGCGTAGAAATGGTATTTCCTATATATGATATATAAATTAAATCTAGAGTTTTGCATAGTCTTAGGCGTCCCCTGGGGACGCGCAAGCACTCTCTTAGGATGCTAAAAAATGAATAAAGTATTTTCCGCTACGTATAAGTATAATTTTGAAAGGGTGGACTAGTTGATCCACGAAGCCGAGGGATACGGCCTCAAGATATAATTGGTTTTTCGCATCATTCAAGTTTTGAACTTTCTTAGTCTTAGCAGTTAGTGGTCGCCTGAGCGCCGACAGTTATCCCCTGTCCGACGTGGCATCACAACGCGCGTTTTCTTCTACTCTGATACTTCTAAAATTTCGGAGAAAATGCGGGTTGTGACAGTTGGTATCAGAGGGAGGTTGCTTGACAATTTGTCGGGCAACCTTTCCTTGTAGGTATTAGGAGTTTAGCATCATGTCATACACACACCGATGTGTCATCGACACGTCTTGGCTGAAGCACGAACACTACACTCATAGCATAACATGAAGTATACGGGGCATATTATGTAGTATGGGATGCATAATATGTGTTCGTATATGGATCCACCATAGGAGGCAACATGTGAGGGTTATGTAGTATGGGATGCATAACCTCACCACATGAATGCGACTAGCACGTTTTCTTTTTCGTTGCATGAAAATGTTATGTAGTATGGGATGCATAACATTTTCATGTGTACGCCGCTCATAACATGCATTAGGGCCTTTTTAGAATGCATAGCACAATCATGCATAGCATAACATTGCATAAGCACAACGTGTCAAGCTAAAGACTTGCAGGATGACATATGTACACACATGGTTTTGAGTCAAAAGAGATTAAAAATTCATGCATGCTCGACTTAGGCACAAGAGTTAGTGTGATGGTGGTGAACCATCTTAGGTTAAGCATGACATTATTTCCCCTGTATAAATATATATATACATATATAAAAACCCCAGAGCAAGTTGGCAGTGAAAGCAAGTACTTATGTAGGTTTGTCTGTACCTGTTGTTTTGTCCTAGTAGTTGATCTAGGTTCTGATGTTTGTTTGTTGATCTTTTTAGGATGGCGCCTAAGCGTAGAGCGGCGAGATCGACTCCCCAATCTGAGGGCGGGTCTTCTGGTACTCAAAGCGGTACAGTTATGGAAAGTCTGAGGCAGAGCAATGAGGCTCTATCGAGGCAGATGGTGGACGTTCAGTCTCAGATCCAGTCCCTGTTGTCTGTGGTGGCAGGACTAGCCCCGAGAGCGCAGGACCCTGCTGCGGGTTTAGCTGTTCCCGCACCTCCTGCACCTCCAGCCCCTTTGGTGCCTCCAGTGGTGGTGCCCCGGAGATGGCTTTCATCACTCAGTTCCAGCGACTGCGTCCCCCTACCTACGATGGCAAGGCGGACTTCATGATATTGGATGACTGGTTGACCACCATAGAAGAGATGTTTCACTACTCTGGAGTGTCGGATGATCAGAAGGTGATGCTGGCCGCCTATCAGCTGAAGGGGTTAGCGAAGAGCTGGTGGATGAGGGAGAAGGAGGGAATGGTAGGAGGAAGCACTTGGGCTTCATTCAAGGAGATCTTGATGCGGAAATTTCTACCGTCAGTGGAGCGAGACAGGCTGATGAATGATTTCTTACATCTGAAGCAGAGGCAGCTCTCAGTCAGCGAGTACGAGATTGAGTTCAGCAAACTCAGTCGCTTTGCCCCCAGTTTGGTGAGCTCAGAGGAGGATAGAGCAAAGCGGTTCCTCGGTGGCCTGCGGAGCGAGGTACAACAGCTAGCGGTGGCTCATGGAGCGGTGAGTTATGCTGGGGCAGTGGAGGCCGCCTTGAAGGTAGAGGCCATCGAAAACGCGAAGCATAGAGGACAACAGGCGAGGAATGAGAAGAGGAAAGCTGCTGAAGCAAAGAACCCCCAAGTGCCTGGTGCTCCTTCGGGGAAGAGGAGCAAGGAGGTTTGCAGTTTTTGCGGCCGGTCGGGCCATCCTGCTGAGAGATGTTTCAAGAGGGTTGCGGCGCAAAAGGGGCATGTGCATGCTATTCAGGATGCTCCCAGACAGAATGCGGTGTGTACTTTGTGCAAGAAAGAGGGGCATGATGTTGCCCGTTGCTGGTTGAAGGACAAGGTCTGCTATCAGTGCGGACAGAAAGGCCATACCAAGGCCCGATGCCCGCAGCTCCAGTCTGTGCACCGACCAGTTCCTCTTCAGGCGTTGCCACCGCCTCAGTCTATGGATAGAGGCAAAGGGAAGCTGAACGTGATATCTTCAGCGGAGGCTCAAACTTCGACACAAGTCATCTCAGGTAAACGTTCTTGCTAGCCTTTTACTTTCATTGCAGTTTAGTTTGGCTTTTGTTTTCTGTAGTGACTGTGCTATTCCCCGTTGATATTTATATAGGGAATTTTAAGGTAAGGAACCGCTGGGCGCGCGTTCTCTTTGACTCAGGTGCTACCCACTCCTTTGTGGCTAGGGCCTTTGTAGAGCGGTGCCAGCTGGTTCTTGATCGTGTCGGTGATGCCTTTTGCGTCAAATTTCCCTCGGGTGATTCCGTGATATCAGATCAGGGCATTCTGGACTGTCCTATTATGTTGGGGGATTTCCCAGCCAAGGCGGATCTGAAGGTTATAGACTTGGAAGATTTCGACGTCATCCTGGGTATGGATTGGTTGTCCAGATACGATGCGGTGATCCAGTGCAGGGGTAAGCGCTTGGACTTCAAGAAGGACAACGGTCAGCCTGGGAGTATTTATGGCGATCCGTGTCAGGCCTCTCCGGCGATTTCTGCGGTATGTGCTCAGAGGTTATTCAGTTCCGATTGTTTTGCTTGCTTAGTCTCGGTGCTGGGGACTGTTAGCAGTGTGCCGTTGTTGGAAGAGATCCCTGTTGTCCGTGAGTTTTCTGATGTGTTCCCTAGCGACCTTCCCGGTCTTCCCCCTGCCAGAGATGTTGAGTTCGTGATTGACTTGGAGCCGGGTACGCGTCCTATTGCTAAGGCGCCGTACCGGATGGCCCCGCGAGAGCTGGAGGAGCTGCGTACCCAGTTGGATGAGTTATTGGAGAAGGGTTTCATAAGGCAGAGCTCGTCGCCCTGGGGTGCACCCGTTCTTTTTGTGAAGAAGAAAGATGGTTCGATGCGCCTTTGCATCGACTATAGGGAGTTGAATAAAGTCACCATCAAGAACAGGTACCCCCTGCCCAGAATCGACGACTTATTCGATCAGTTACGTGGCAGTTCTGTGTTCTCCAAGATTGACCTTCGATCAGGATATCATCAGCTCAGAATCCGGGAGTCGGACATTCCACGGACGGCGTTTCGATCGAGGCATGGACATTTCGAGTTCCTAGTTATGTCTTTCGGGCTGACCAACGCGCCATCAGCGTTCATGGACATGATGAACCGAGTGTTCAAGGATTTTCTGGACAAGTTTGTGGTCGTATTCATAGACGACGTTCTGATTTATTCTCGGAATGCTGCGGAGCATGATCAGCACTTGCGGTTGGTGTTATCTGCCTTGAGGGATCATCAGTTGTACGCCAAGTTGAGCAAATGTGAGTTCTGGTTGCCTCAGGTATCCTTCCTGGGTCATGTGGTGAACAAGGATGGCATTTCAGTGGACCCGGAGAAGATTTCCGCAGTGATGGATTGGCATAGGCCGAGCACACCCAAGGAGATTAGGAGCTTCTTGGGGTTGGCCGGCTATTATAGAAGGTTTGTTGAGGGCTTTTCTACCTTGGCAGCGCCCTTGACTAAGTTGACACAGAAGCATGCGGCGTTCATCTGGAGTGAGCAGTGCGAGGAGGCCTTTCTGGAGCTAAAGAGGAGATTGTGCACTGCTCCGGTTTTGACATTGCCTATGGAGGGCAAGGACTACGATGTTTATGTGGATGCCTCGCATGTTGGGCTCGGAGGCGTATTGATGCAAGAGGGGAAGGTGATCGCGTATGGGTCGCGGCAGTTAAAGACTCACGAGCGGAATTATCCTACGCATGACCTCGAGTTTGCGGCGGTGATTTTTGCGTTGAAGCTGTGGAGGCATCTACTCTATGGGGCCCAGTGCAAGATTTTCACAGATCATAAGAGTCTGAAGTATGTGTTTACTCAGAAGGAGCTGAATCTGCGCCAGCGGCGGTGGCTAGAGTTCGTGGCCGATTATGACGTGGAGATCCAGTACCATCCAGGCAAGGCCAACGTGGTGGCCGACGCCCTAAGCCGCAAGACAGGGAAGATCTTCAACCTCACGGCGGATCGTTTAGTGGAAGAGTTCTTGTTGATGGACATCTCTGTGGGAGGCTGTGATTTGCAAAGCAGTTTGGCAGTGGCAGAGCCATCTTGGATTTCGCTCACCAGGTTGCACCAGAAGGATGATCCAGATTTGTTACACCTGTACCTCAGGGCTGAGAGAGGGGAGTTGCCGGATTTCTCCATCGACGATTCGGGTACCTTGAAGTACCGCGGCAGGTTTTGCATCCCCGTGATTGGAGACATCAGGAGCACGGTATGCAAAGAGGCTCATGGATCCAGTGTTGCCTACCACCCGGGATCCACGAAGATGTATCATGATTTGAAGCAGATCGCCTGGTGGCAAGGTATGAAAGGGGATATAGCTCGGTATGTTTCTGAATGTTACACTTGCAAGCGAGTGAAGGCCGATCATGGGAGGCCTGGTGGAAAGCTGACTCCTTTGGAAATCCCGACTTGGAAGTGGGAAAGTATCTCTATGGACTTCATCACGGGCTTACCAAGATCTCCAAGAGGATTTGACTCAGTTTGGGTGATCGTGGACCGATTGACGAAGTGTGCGCACTTCGTACCTTATAAGATCGACTACCCGATGAAGAAGATAGCAGAGCTGTATTTGAGTGAGGTCATCCGATTGCATGGAGTTCCCGTGAGCATCATTTCAGACCGAGACTCCAGATTTACTTCCCGTTTCTGGAAGAGTTTGCAGGAGGGTTTGGGCACAGACTTGAGATATTCTACCGCTTACCACCCCCAGACAAATGGGCAGACCGAGAGGGTGAACCGCATTGTGGAGGATATGATCAGGTGCTACATTCTAGATCACGGTGGAGCATGGGATGAGCGTTTGCGGCTCATGGAGTTTGCCTACAATAACAGTTACCAAGAGAGCTTGCAAATGGCTCCCTTCGAGGCATTGTATGGGAGGCGCTGCAGAACTCCGTTGTTTTGGGCTGAGGCCGGTGAGAGGCCGTTGTTGGGTCCTGATGCTCTAGAGGAAATGGAGGTTGCGGTGAAACTCATCCGGGAAAAGCTTCGGTTAGCTCAGGAAAGATATGAGAAAAACGCCAACCGGCGTAGGTCTGATTTGGAATTTTCGGTAGAGGATTTGGTTTTCTTGAAGGTGTCTCCGATGGTTGGAGTGAAGAGGTTCGGCAAGAACCGTAAGCTGGATCCGAGGTATGTGGGCCCATTCAGAATTTTGGAGCGTATTGGCGTGGCAGCTTATAGGTTGGATCTACCCGCCAACTTCCCTGGTGTGCATAATGTCTTTCACGTGAGCCAGCTGCGAAAGTGTGTGCGGAGCCGAGGGCAAGTCTTGGATGCCGTGCCCCAGTTGGAGCCCAACCTCTCGTATGTTGAGGTGCCGGTCCGCATCTTGGATACTCAGGACCGAGTGCTGCGATCAAAGTCTATCCCGATGGTGAAGGTTCTTTGGAAGAATCAAGATTTGGAAAGTGCGACTTGGGAGCTAGAGTCGGCGATGAGGAAGGCTTACCCTCGCCTGTTCTCCTGATTTGTCGGGTATGTTTTATTTCCAGTAACTTTTATATTGTTACTTTCTTTTGGTAGTAGTAGTGTACGTAAAGTTTCGGGACGAAACTTTCTTTTAGGGGGAGTGACTGTAACGCCCCCGAATTTTTTCGGCAATTATTTAAGTCCTCGTTGGCGTTACGTTGGCGCATTCCCGGCTCGTGCCGTTGTTAGAGTACCTCGTTAGGTGTTCTTAGAGGTTTTAGCCTGTTGTAGGGTTTCCCCAGCTAGCCGGTGTCTGCTTTGGAGGCCCGGCTGAGCCTCTTAGGGAATCCCTGTACTTTGGCTTTGGGCGAGGTTTGCCCAAGTGTGTGGTCGTCGGAGGTTGTGTCCGACTTCGCCGATGTTTTCGTAGCCCGAGTATTTAGCTACGGTACGGATTTGGTCGGAATCCGAGAACGTTAGTTTTCGCGCCTTTTCGACGGTCGCTAGTTAGCGAGCCGTCATTTTTGTGATCGTATTTGCGTGTTTTCGCATTTAGGGCTTAGCGAGCGATGTGGGCGTGCCGTTGCGTAATTGCACGTGCACGTGCTTGCAAGGTTTTATTTTTTTTTGTGCGTGTACGTGCCTGCGATCATGTGTTAGTGAGTGTGTAGGTATATTTATATTTGTGGTAGTGTATGTGTAAGTATATATGAGTATGTGTGTGGTGTGTGAATATAAATTTAGGTGTGTGAATATAAATTAGGTGTGTGAGTAAATGAGTGTATATGTATATATATGTTTAAATAGGTTATTCATTAGGTTAGCTCCCCATCCGGCCGGCTGTCCAGGAAGAAAAAACCCGCGCGGCGCTGTGCATCCCGAGCGGAAGAAGAAGACGGGCGGAAGCCTCCCGCAGCGCTCCGGCCGCCCGTTTGCCGGCCATTTCTGCCCGGATCTCCAGTTCGAGGCCGGATTCGGACTCCTCTAGGCTAGATCTGCGTTCCGAGGTAACCAATTTGAGATTTCTCCAATCTTTTTTTCCCGATCGGTGGTGAAGTTCCCGTTTTTTTTCCTTGCTTGACCGCCCGGTGTTTTTGTCCAATGATTTCTTAGGGCTGTTGGCTGCGATCTGAACCTTTTGGGAAGAAGGTGTTGGCCGAATTCCTCCAAGGATTTAGGCAAGTGTTTCCTTGCCAAAGTAACTTTTTTTTCTTTTGCTAGTACCGTTGCTTGATTCATGAATACTCCCTCATGGTACCCTCCTATATTTTTTTTTTTGCAAGGCTCCTTATGTTTCCTCTTATTATGTTGACTAATTTTACCCTTCGGGAATGCGGTCTTATGGTCCTATTTTATTCTTGCTTGCACAAGGAAATCTTGCCCCGTTAGAATATAGCCTAAGTGCCCTAAATTCCAAGTTTTGTTCACTCGTGAGGTAGTTTATAGTTTGCGATTTTCTTTGAGGGTAAACTATTGATGTGAGCTCGTTAGTATTAGTTGCAAGGATTTTGGTTGTAGTAGGCTTGGTTGTCCAAAAGAAAAAGGAAGGAAGATCGGATTTGTATCAGTAGCCCCCCCCCCCCAATTCTCCTGTTTTGTCTAGCGTTAACCCTCCGGTTTGCATGAAGTGTCGAGTCCCCGTGCTTTTGTGCGGTATCAAGCCCCTAAATTTACGCGTATATGTGTTGTTAGTGAACTAATCGTGCTTGCGTTGTGTCGATTTACTTGTGCGGGTGTAGAATCGGACTACGCAGTTACAGCTAGTAGTGTGTTATTTTCTTCCACTCGTATTAAGGTGCTCGAATAAACGAAGCTTGGGCTCGGTTCCCTGGAAAACATATGAGATGCCGCAGGTGTAAAAGAACTCTTGAGACGGAAGTTTAGCCTCAGATAACTGCTGATGATATGATTTAATCAAGTGTTTTTTTTTTTGATTAACTGTAGTGCTTTGTGTACTCAAGTTGAATGTAATTGCGAGGTTAGGTGCGGGTCGAGTTAACCAACGTCGTCAGCCCAGCCTCCTTGGCGGGTTACTCTAGATGTTTATGGTTCAGTGTTGACTTCTTGGTGGTTCATGGGACTACCAGGAAGGTGTTTCCCGAGTCACTTAGTGCTGGAGTTGGATGTGGTTTTGAGGTGGTCGGACCGATGCCGCCACCCGTGTTTTACTTCTTGTCTTATTAAGACAATGTGAGCTGTTTGGTTGAGTTGGACCGATGCCACCACCACAGCACCTTGAGATGTTTAGGCCTGTGAGACGTGGTTGGACCGTTGCCACCAGTCTAGGCCCTTATTTTCCGTTTTTGTCTATCTCCAGTACTAAGTGGCTTTTCCTGCTCTAGCTCTATACTTGAAATTATCTGTCACTTTGCTAATCCTTCCTGCAGATATGTGAGAGGCATGACCTCACCCGTGCACTTGGTGCACCCCTTTTTACCTACTCATGGCGAGTATTTTCTGCACTTGTTTACTTTAGCTTTTACCTGTTTCACTTCTTTCTCATGCTATTGTTCATTTCCATATTTATATGTTGCTTTGCTGAGGCGTTCTCTTCTTTGAATGCCTCAGGTTCAGGTTTATAGCCGACTGAGCGGCTAGGGATCTTCTGGAGTTTGCTAGTGCTGTAGCTGCTGCTGAGTTTCCTTTTCCTCACTCCTGGGAGGTAGTTTCTTTAGACTTGTAGTACAGATATACCTACTCACCAGTGGGTTCGTGTCAGTTGTTGGCGCCCACTGGTGGTTTCTATTTTTGAAGCTTTGTACCTTGCTTACACTGCTATATTTCCTGTTTTTGGAGTTTATTTCAACTTGCTTCTGGGATGATTTATGTTAGGTTGCTAGTTATTTTAAAACCTATAAAGAAAACTAACTATTATATCAAAAATATAGGTATCATGTTTTCCTTCCTAAAGAGCTTAACCACTATTTTTAAACCGCGTAGAAATGGTATTTCCTATATATGATATATAAATTAAATCTAGAGTTTTGCATAGTCTTAGGCGTCCCCTGGGGACGCGCAAGCACTCTCTTAGGATGCTAAAAAATGAATAAAGTATTTTCCGCTACGTATAAGTATAATTTTGAAAGGGTGGACTAGTTGATCCACGAAGCCGAGGGATACGGCCTCAAGATATAATTGGTTTTTCGCATCATTCAAGTTTTGAACTTTCTTAGTCTTAGCAGTTAGTGGTCGCCTGAGCGCCGACAGTTATCCCCTGTCCGACGTGGCATCACAACGCGCGTTTTCTTCTACTCTGATACTTCTAAAATTTCGGAGAAAATGCGGGTTGTGACAGAGGAGCCTCGGGTGGTGGAGTGACCTTCAGAAGCATGGAGCAAACATCAGAGAGTGAAAGAGTAGTGGCAGAGGAGAGTAACTGAGCTCGAACACTGTGCAGATGCGGAGGAACCCTTGGCATCATCATGATAATCCCAACAGCTTCTTTTTGTGCCCGTTGGGCAACCAAATCAGTAGTAGACAGCTTGTGTTGTATTCATGCCTCAACAAGAGTTTTGGACTTGGCAACCAAGGAAGTCATATCGCCAGGTATCCCGGGATCAAGGGATTGAAGATCAGTGATGATGTCGAACAAATGTTGGAGGCTGTTTTGGCCAGAATAGGAGTGGAGTTCCTCCCACATGGACTTAGCCGTGTCATGATACATGACCATCCTGTATGACTCACTATCCATGGAGTTGAGGAGTCAGGATTGCGCACGGCCGTCATCACGAAGCCATTCGTCAGTTGGAACAGTAGCAATAGCCCAGGTCAGATGATGGAGCAGGCCTTTGGTCTGGAGCGCACGAAGAACTGAATGGACCGATTCTACAAAGTTCCTTTTTCAAGAGAGAGATATAGTGGTAATCCTGAGTTAATCTCAAGGTTCTGTAGCAGAGGAAGCAGCTCGAGATTGTAGAGAAGTACCAGCGGACTTGCCAGAAGTAGTGGCTGAATCCATGAAGCCGCAGCGAACAGAGAGCAGAAGCAAAGGTAAAACACGGCGGACTGAGCTAGCTGCACGGTATCGGTGATACAACACCAACGACAAGTGGTCACGACCAAGATGTGAAGCCTACAACGGGTTGAGAGGCTGCAGCGGATTGAGAGGCCGCAGCGGATTGGGATGCCGCAGCGGATTG
Source organism: Platanthera guangdongensis (assembly GCA_039583875.1). NCBI lineage: Eukaryota > Viridiplantae > Streptophyta > Magnoliopsida > Asparagales > Orchidaceae > Platanthera > Platanthera guangdongensis. Next base: position 217,902,282 of record CM077158.1, on the reverse strand, counting down.
AGAGGTCACAGTGGCTGTGGGAGAGAACCCGCAGCCGGAAGAAACCGGGTGAAGAGAAAGCAAAGCTGCACGGTCTCGGTGTGGATACACCAGCGGTAACAGACCGCGACCAAGGTGCAGAGCCCCAACTGGTAGAGAAGTCGCAGAATAAAGAGAGGGAAAATCGCAACGACTTTAGCAGGGTAAGCCGCAACGACTTACAACCAGGAAACAGCATGGTCTCAGCGAGAAAACTAGCGGCACAGAAAGGTTCCACGATCAAGATGCGGTGGGTGTAGTAGTACGGAAAGCCGCGACGAGAAGAGATCGCCCGCGAGATATAATCAGCGGGTAAGGAGGCAGCGGTTAGGGAAGAGCCCGCAGCGGGAAGCGAGAACAATTCGCAGCGGGTAGCAAGAATAGGCCGCAACGAGTAGCACAGGCTGCAGCGGGTAGCAAGAACAGTCCGTAGCGGGTATCAAGAAAACGGGTAGAGAATAAGCGGGAAGAACCCACAGAGCAGACCGCAAGAGGATCGAAGGAGACCGCCCGGTCAGTGAAAAAGAGGGCCCCCAAGCCGAGAGGTCTATAAAAGCGAGTTGGGGGGGACGAATAAGGGAAGACAGAGAGAGCAAGAGGAGCGGATAGAGGCACAAACCGTGCGGGAAGCCGCGGTTTGAGACCAGAATAGACCGCCCGGTTAAGCCGAAGAACCCGACAGACAGAAATGGACAGGTCGGAACGCTCGCTCTGATACCATGTAGAAAAAGATGCAAGGAACCTTTTAGGCTGTATTTCTTGTATAAACAGTAAGTATGAATCCACTTATATCGGAGGAGAGGAGAAAAATCCCAAGACTAACAATGTGTGACTAAATCTAAGACAAATGTGGGCTCATAAATTGACCACAATTACAATGAGCTTTTACACAGTTTTTCACTATCTCCTAACACTATTGTAGAGTGGTGTGTAATGTCACTAATAGCGTATTATAGAATCACGATGAAGTGGTATCCTTTCTTGGTGTCTATAACTCGTCCCTAGCGATCTTCGTAGCATATGCACATAATAATAATTAACTCTACCTATAGGATTTAGGTCTCCCCTTGGATAGTTTGAGCCTATGTTTCCAAACCTACATTCACAACCCTTGTTTACACAATTTTGAGCATATCACCATTTTTTGTTGATTCACCCCCACCATTTCATCACCAAAGCTAAATTGCCAACCCAATTGCACACTTAAAAATCTGAGCTTAAATTCTTATTTTTCTTGATATTTGAAATTAGGTTCTCATGTTGTGATATGGTGGAAAGCCAAAATTATAATTATGTTTTGGTGTTTATTTGAAAAGAAATGTAAAAAACTGAAATGAAAAAAAATCTGAAAAGAAAGACGAAAAGAAAAAGAGAAGAAAAGAAAATTGTTTTGGTTTAGGCTTTGGAGAGTGACCCCCCGTATCAAAAATCAAATCTAGGGTTATCACTCTCTTTGTTTAAGTGTGATTAGCCCTCATGTTTATTTTATTTTTATCTCACCATTAAACCCAAGCCTTCACTTTCATCCTAAATTAGGTCTTAATGATAGATAGAGTTGATTGGTATTGAGTGTAGTTGAGAAGGTGTGATCGGGCGAGCTTATGATCATCGTCATTGATGGATTTTTTTGGAGGCCACCCTGGTAGTTGTGCATCTATAATACCAAACTCAACGTCACTACTTTCACTTAAGTTATGATTAGGACGGATCACTTTGTTCTTCTGTTAGGAGTGGATATAGTTGTACGATAATTTGTTTAAATATAATGCAAGTAGCTTGTATGTTTAGAAAGTCTTTCTAATTTATTTGTACTCCCCATGGGCATGAGACTTCTCTGTGTACTTCTTGTAGTTCAATTTTTGATATGTAATTACCCTCTCTTACTCTCTGTAGGTGGATTGCTCGGGACGAGTATTTAAGTCTGGGGGTTTTGATGGATGAATTTCTTATTGTGCTTAGGCTCTATTCTAGTTTAGTTTTCCCTTCTTTTCGCTCATCCATTTGTTATTTTCATCATAAAATCGTTAATAATCTAATCATATGTCATGTGTGCGCGTTTGAGCTAGATAGAGCATATTTTAGTTGTTTTATGCATAAGGGAGACCTTTTCTCTCTTCTCTTTTCTATTTTATGATTTGATAATTGTGTTTATGGCAGTGTGGTCGTATTCCCTATTGTTCTAGAGTTGTTTTCCTGCAGTACAGGTGATTGTGGTAATTGTTTTGTGCGTCTCGGACTATTTTACTTAGGAGGCCACTACTCGTGTGTTTTGCTTCTCGCACGAGCACTGACCGTGTGTGGTCATTTGTGTATTACGACGATCGGCGTGAGAGGCCACTACTCGTGCATTTTTCTTCTTGCATGAGTAGTGTCCCATCACTTTGCGTAAAAAATGACACGTGGATCACACGAGTGTACGTATGAGTATTAATTAGGCGACCACTGGTCGTGCGAAGAAAACAATTTCCGCCCCCACCCCCCCAAACCTCAATTTTTTCTGCCAGCCAAATTCCTTCATGCACGGTTACCGACATTTTCTTCTCGTACGACCACTGGTCGTGTGCCTACACGTGCATGGTCATAAATTTGCTTCGGCCTATAAATACCTGGTTTGCGATTTCTTCCGCTTCGTCAATTTTAGGTCTTTCCGAGTGTCGTTTTTGCCGCAAGTGCAAGGGTTTCTCCCTTAGGCCTCCTCCAATTTCCCCAAGCATTTCAAACGTGTAGAAGTTGATTTCCAAGCTCCATTGGAGTTCCAAGGACGAAGTACTTGGCGTGGAGGCGACAAACCTCGAGAGAAGACGGGCGAGAGGTAGTGACAACTTCCAAGACCCTGGAAGGTATCCAAGGCAGATTTTGAAGCCCCGGTGGACCTCTTAAAGCTCTTTTACGAACCCGAGGAAGATTCTCTCATCTCCTCCGTATCTCGGAGTGGTAATTTTATATTTCTTCTCTCTCATTTGAACTGTTTGTAAGCTTAATGTAATATATTCTAAAACATAAGCACATCATTACCATTGGGTGTGTATGCCTATAGGTATATTTTTTATTGTGGATGGTTTTGTTGAGATAGCTTGTGTTTTGGATTTGTGATTGTTTGTGTTGTGTTGCTACAACAACGAGTGAAGCGGAGGCTTGCGACCCGCAGAAGTGCGAAATGGAGGAATGCGACTCGGGGAAGTACGAAGCGGAGGAAGGAGACCCGTGGAAGGGCGGTGCGGAGGCCTGCGACCCGTGGAGGAGCGTAGCGATGCTAGCCGCATACTTAGTTTTTCTTTTCTCGCAATTAGTTGTTAGAACCAAATCAAAAATCCCCGCAAAACAACGACATAAAAAGAGTTCTATCTCAAGTCTCATTTCGAAAGAATATTTCACCCCGAGTGTTCCACGTGAGATTCGATACTCGGGGATTTATTTTTGTTTTATTATTACTTGACAACGTCCGGTTCACTGTTGTTCGCACCGCGGTCTCGCTCCCGCCTATAGCGGTGTGTTGAGATTGCTCGTCACTTTCGCAAGTGTTGCTTCTTCAATTGTTGTTCTTGATCCCCTTTTAGCATTTATTGTCTATGGTATATATTATGGGGTCTCAGTATGACCCATATTAAATGCGTGGAAAAGTTGAGTGTTACATGTTCTGCGGGAGTGACTAATCACTTGATGTAACAAATCTCAGACATGACTAATGACAAAAAAAAAGGAATGGAGAATCCCGAAGCTTAACAAGATTCCAAGAAGTGGGATCAGATTCAAATCAATCTCATGCTACTATTAAGTGATTTCCCAAAATTGAATAGATTTGGACAAGAAAACGGTCACCAAAAATCTCCTCCAAAAGGCACTATAAGATTTCCAGCCACCGAGGGCGCCATTGGCTGCTGGTGGGGACTGCGAAGTGGAGGAAGATTGAGGTCAACAACACAACCTATATCTAAAGATGCAGATTTGTTGATTGGACAGAGGAGCGACAACAACCTGGATGATGAGCAACCAGAAAACAAAGGACTTAAACCTACGATCTGATCATTTAAGCTAGCAGTCTATGCAGATACCAGTAGATTGATGATGAGCAAGACTAGTTGATGCATATCACGGTAAAAATAGATTTATTTATTGAGGGAAAAACAACCCTATTTATGATAGAGGTACGAGGGTTATCAAATAAGAAATAAACTAAAACAACAGAGATTTCTTCTAACAAAAGCTTATAGACGTTTGTTATAATTATCTTTTAGGGCATAGATTAATGTTATTAATGGTTATTTATTATGAAGAAGTCAGCATGGGTGAAAAACCCTGACCGAAATTTTTAATAATCTAGTACTTAACAAAATATATTCCATGACATTATGGTCAATGAATTGCATTCTCGAGTAATGTTATATGGACTAGGTTTAGGTAACCCTTGCAAATCAATTGTGCATACCTGTAAAAAAAATTTCTCTGCATTTTTCTTTTTCCACCTTGTAATAATATTAACAGCAACTTCAGTAATGTTATTTAATACGTTGATACCAAGTAGTAAAGCAGGGTTACAAAATCATGGTGCTCGTAATGAATTAACATATATGATCTTCGTGAATATAATCAAAATTTTAATGAACATGTCTGATGGAGCCTATAACTATCCCCTATTTCTTTTTGTGCTAATATGTAAGCCAGGAACCTTGAATAATCTTAAGTTAATTATTTAAAACATTCCTGTGCAACATGCGATATTCCTATAACCTGTCTCCCACATCAAGTAGATATTGTGTGTATGCTAGGAACATTGGCATGTCCTGCATAAACAAATTTTATACCTATAATGGATGTGCTTATTCTGTCTTCTTTTAGTTTGGACAAGTTGGCGTTGGTGATAATATTGATCACAGCTCTCCGGTACAAGTTAAATTTCCTCAAGATCAGGTATTAGCTTATTTCTTGGCGGCATTTTAAAAGCATGCAATATTTGCAAATAACTAGCCGATTATACATCATGATTATTCCTACAATATATGCATCCTAACTAAAACCAATGGGTTGTAGATGTCGGGATCCAAGATCTTTAGCCTCTGACACATTTATTTTATTGGGTGATTTGAGAGAGGGTTCTTGGGCCTATTCTATTATGATACCATGTTAGAACCTGTGCATTCCACTTAAACCTATTTGGTTGTACGTGGAGGGACTATGTATATATACACTAAGTGCACAGTATTATATGAGTCTCCCAATGTGGGATTTTACTTTCATCATATTATGATCCAATTGGAGGGCCAGTGAATGTGCTTTAAGAAAAAAAAAGATTCAGGGAAAGTTAGAGATATGGGTAGTACAGAGTCCTAGTAGTTTTATGTTTGTTGTCTATGAGCTATTCTTATCCATCTTGATTCATTTTTTCGTGTTATATTTTACAGAAGGTTGTTAATGTGTCTTGTGGATGGAGGCATACTCTTGCTGTGACAGAAAGAAGAAATGTATTTTCATGGGGAAGGGGTACTAATGGTCAGCTTGGACATGGGGATTGTCTTGACAGGTACTTTCAATGACAGCAGAAATATATTTTAATTATTCATAATATCACAACTTAATTATATTTGTCTACTTATTTCCCTTCTGGCAGTGCAATATATACATACATATATATATATATATATATATATATAATGTGAACATGCGAACAGTCGATCGTGACCGTTCAATCCAAAGCGAGAGATAGTGGTGGCGACTACGTGATCCAGTGCCACTTTCATTGCAGCAGCGGCAGCCGGCGACGGCGGGCTCGCCTGCCCCCAGCTGCCAAGGTTTTGTCGGCGGCCACGCCGACGAACGCCCGGTGGCCGGCTAGCCCGAGGCCGCCGGACGCCGCGATGCAATGCCGACGAGCCCATCGACATGAATGCCGACGAGCCCATCGACATGAATGCCGACGAGCCCAGGGAGGCCGGTGGCCGGCGACCCCGCAACCCTCGGTCACCGCTCTATGAATCCAATGTGAAAGAGGAGCACTGTAGCAAATCACGATTTCAGAAAATTGGACGGCTGCGGGCATTTCTTCGCACCTTTGCACGGGATTAATGTTCCCATTTGAACCTTGTCCTATATATATATATATATATATATATTATATATAGGTGTATATATATATTTATATATATGTGTTTATATATATGTATGTATGTATATTGTAAAGAGAGGTCAAAACCTTGTATATACTTCTTGAATTAATAGTTACAAGTATGAATACATTTATATTGGAAAAAAGAAAGATGAGAAATCCCAATGTAACATATGGTACTAATACAATGAGGAGGAAAAGAGGGAAAAATTGGGCCACTAGATGGGCCCTAAACTGGGCTTCTCTAACACTCCCCGCAAGCTGGAGCGTACAAGTCGTAGGCATCAAGCTTGGATAAAAACTGATAGTATAGCGGCCGGGAGAGAGCTTTAGTCAAGATATCAGCAACTTGGTTTGTAGCAGGAACATGCTCCAACTCTATCTTCTTTGACTGTACTTTTTCCCGGATAAAATGACAGTCAACTTCAATATGCTTTGTGCGTTTGTGAAAGACCGGATTCTTGGCAATATGTATGTATGCTTGGCTGTCACAGAATAGGGTTGCCGGTGATGAGAGACGAACACCTAAGTCACCCAGAAGGCCCTCAAGCCAAGTTAACTCAGAAACGACAGCGGCCATAGCCCGGTACTCGGCTTCAGCAGAAGAGCGAGCAACCACGGTTTGTTTCTTGCTACGCCAAGTTATGAGGTGTCCTCCAAAGTAGGTACAAAAAACCGTTGGGGAGCGCCTATCATCAATGGATCCAGTATAGTCAGCGTCAGAGTACACGACAAGAGATAGAGATGTGGATGACTTGTACACCAGCCCTTCTCCTGGAGCGGTCTTGAGATATCAAAAAATGCGCTCAACAACCTGAAGATGAGATGTCCGAGGAGCATGCATAAAACGACTCACGATTCCTACAGCAAAAGAGATGTTGGGGCGAGTAACCGTGAGATAGATCAGCTACCCAACCAAACGTCTATAGTATTCTGGATTTGCAAACAGCTCATCGAAGTCAGAGCTGTGGACTGAGAGCTTGTGATTAGCGTCCAAAGGAGTATCCGCAGGTTTGCATCCAGAATAACTGACATCATGAAGAAGAACCATACAGTACTTCCTTTGTGATAACACAAGACCGTCGGGGCATCGAGCAACCTCAAGGCCAAGAAAGTATCGAAGGTTGTCAAGGTCTTTGGTCTGAAAGACTGAGTTTAACTGTTCCTTGATATGTTGTATCCCAGTAGTATCGTCGCTAGTAATGAGGATATCATCAACATAGACAAGTAGGATCACAGTTCCGATTGCCCGGTGTCGGGTGAAGAGAGAGAAATCAGCCGAGCTCCGAATAAATCCAATATCACAGACAACCTTGCTGAATTTTTCAAGCCAAGCCCGCGGGGACTGTTTGAGACCATAAATAGACTTCCGAAGAAGACAGACCCGAGACTCCCCCGTGGTCTCAAACCCGGGAGGTTGGTGCATGTAAACAGTCTCCTGTAGATCGTCGTTGAGGAAGGCGTTCTTAACATCCAACTGATAAAGGGGCCAATGTCGATGAACAACCAAGGAGAGAAGAACACAGACGGTGTTCAATTTGGTCATCGGAGAGAAGGTTTCCTCATAGTCCAAACTATGTTGCTGAGTAAAACCCCGGGCCACGAGGCGGGCCTTGAGTCGCTCCACGGTATGTCATTTGCCACATGTTTAACAACAAAGACCCACTTGCAGCTCACATAGTGCTGTCCTGCGGGAAGAGGAAACAGATCTCAAGTCTGGTTAGCCCAGAGAGCCCTCATTTCTTCTTCCATTGCCACCCGCCACCCCGGGTGTTGCAGCGCCTCCTGCACGTTGTTAGGAAAAAGAGATAGAGGAAAGAGAGGTGGCAAAGGTGTAGAGAGGTGGACTCAGCCGATGGAGAGAAGCATAGCTGGCCAAGGGATGAGCTGTAGAGGAGAGAGCTGGATCTGCCGTTGTCGGGGTGTCGCTGTGGGGTGGTAGCTGGTGCAGGGAAGCATCCTTGAAGCGGCGGGTGTAGACACGGATAAGGGGTGGAGGAACCCGAGGGGGGTAAGGGAGAGAGGTGGTTGGAGATGGCAGAGAAGAGGACGTGACAGGTATAGCAGGCCGGGGAAGAGGATGAGAGGAAGTCGAAGTGGGTAAAGGTAAGTGGAAGGGCTGATTTTCGCAGAACGTGACATCCGCCGAGACGACCAACTTGTCATCAGAATAATAGTAGCAAACATACCCCTTCTGAGTACGAGAGTAGCCAACAAACATATATTTGACCGCCCGATGAGCAAGTTTGTCGGAAGGTGGGGCAAGAAGATGAACATAACAAACACATCCGAAGACTCGCGGGGTGAGAGAGGTTGATTCACGGAAGGATAGAGAAGTTGAATAGGTATGACAAAGTCAAGAACAGAAGTGGGTAGGCGGTTGATTTGATGACATGCTGTGGAGACAGCAAAATTCCAATAGTCGGCCGGAACCTGCATTTGAAACATAAAGTACCGAACAACATCAAAGAGGTGTCGATTTTTCCGTTCAGCTATCCCATTTTGTTGAGCGGTGTAAGCACACGAAGTTTGATGGATGACGTCAAATTCGTTGCAAAGAGTGGAGAAAGTGTAACATCCCATCTCCAACTAGACCCCTGAGAGTGGTTTTGACCATGACTAGGTCATGACAAACCCTAGGAAGCCAGAAATGGGCCAAGAGATAGGGGACAGAAAGGTGGGAGATCATCATGGTCTGCAAATAGTAGAACTCTGAACAATGGTGTAGGATGACCATGAGCCACACCCTAACCCCAAGACCCTACCACAACACCCCTAATACCTTGGAGGGCCATTAGAGCCAAAAGGATCCATTAGGGTCAACCCAAGAGGCTCAGTTGACCAAGGTCAACCCTAGCCCTAAATGGGTCAAACTAGCCTACTTAGGGTCAATTGACCTACTCCTAGCCTAGAGGACCCCACCTATGCCCTCCTAACCCTAAGGGAAGCCAATGGGTCACCCAGGACCCATAGGGGTCAACCCAGTTGGTCATGTTGACCCAAGTCAACTCTAGTCCTAAAATGGTCAAAGTGCCCTTGCCAAGGGACATGTGACCACCAAGATGCCCAACCAACCCTATTCAAGTAACCCTAGGCCTTAAGGGAGTCTAATGGGCCACTAAAAACCCAATGGGGACAACCCAGATGGTCAAATTGGCCCAGGTCAACCCTCATTTAGGTCAAGTCAAACCTAGCCCAAAAGGGCTAACCCAAGCCCAAGCCACTTCTCCCTTAGGCTAAACCCATTCTCATGACCATCATAACCAAGTGAGCTGCATTTAGCTTGTGAGGTTGACTAGTCAACCAGAGGTGACTAGGAGAGAGAAAGGAGCTCCCCTCCATGATAATGGAGGAGAGAGAAATTGAGGAAGAGGAAGAGGAGAGTGGAAGGCCGGCCAAGGGAGGCTAACAGCCACCATTTATGGCTGCAATCAACTCCTCTAGGGGAGAGGAGTTGATTCCAGCCGTTTCCCGGCCACCAAGGGATGGATTCAGCCCCCCTCCACTCTACCCGAGCCACACCTTTAATGGTGTTAATGGCCATTGAAGAACCAGCCTCCCCTCTTCCCCATTTGCCATTTAAACACCATCAGGGGGCCAAGGGGAATATTTTAGAGCGTTTACCTGGAGGAGACGAGCCATCCCACTGTGCTGTTGCAGAAGCCGAGCGCCGCCGCCGTCGTCAATGGCATCCCGCCGCTCTTCCCGCATTCAGGCCACCAAGAAGGTCCTCCCCCTCTCCTTAACTCATGATTAGATCATAACAATCAATAGGTCCAAGGTTCGGGCTCAATTGAGCCCGATCCAATTCGGCTTTTCATGGATTTTTTTTCTGAAAAACTCACCTCTCGGGATCGCCGGAAAAGGGGTTTCCGGCGGCCAAGCCGCCGCCTGGGGATGGCCACCACCTCAACGGAGGTGGTGGTGCCGGTGGCCGGCCGGGGAGGTGGCCGGGTCGCCGGCAGTGGCGTTTGGAAATCGCTCCAGGCGGGACGAATCGCAGCCGTCGGCTCAACGAAGAAGATGACCGGATGCCGTTGATCCCTGCGCCAAGATTCGTGCTGCATCAGGGTTAAACTATAGGAAATTATTTCTAATTATTTCATTCTGTCACACTTTTGTCATTTAATGTTTTAAATATTTAAAAATAGTTAGAGGCTCTGTATGAGGAAATGGTCAACACATGAGTTGTAGCCCTTTCTGTCTACTTTATTTTAAAATTGGTTTGAACCAATTTAGGCTCCTGGTTTGACCAGGGCACCCATTTTGGTGGGACATACCCTTAGGGCTAGGCAGTCATTAAACTGAGTGCCCACACTTCATCCTTAGTCCAAATCAGTTGAAATTTTTTCAGGGAGTCTACCCTAGCTATACCTAGAGCTGGTCCAAAAATGGGAATTTTTGGAGAAAATATTTCAATAGTTTTATAAAAATTAATAATTATTAAGTAAATTAAATAGGTGACCTAAACATCTCCAAACCATCCCAAATTTGGTGAGTGGTCCCTGGGCTCATGTTAGGTATCTGTATAGAGTTTCACCTAATTTGGATATGATTTGAATAGGTTTTGACCCAACCCTAACTATACCTTAATAAGGGCATTTTGGTCAAAAAGTGCATTTCTGATTTTCAGTGACCAAATCACCTCAATAGAGGCTGAAATTTGGGCCACTGACTTGTTATGGCACTTAGCACCTCCCCATGAAATGTGGGGTAGAGTAGAGTTGATTTGCCCTAAGTCCCTAGGCCAAACCCTAAAGAGGGACCTTTTTGCCTTGTGAAGGGCATGAGTCCTAAACACCTTGGATGAACTCCAAATTTTGCAAGGAGGTTCCTAGGATATATAAAACCCTCTGTTAGAAATCTTAACTAATTTTAAAAAGGTAGGGTCCCCAAAACCCTAACCCTAGCTTGGGACCTAAAATTTGTAATGTGGGTTTAGGTTAACTAAACATTTGAATCTTAACCAAATTTGGGTAGTGAGGGGGTTAGGATATTTTGAGCCTCTGATAATTTACTTGAGAAATTTTGATCAATATATGTAGCACTTCATTTGTAACCAATAGGATTGCCCTAATTAATAATTTGGCTATTGTGGTCTCACTACCCATTGAAAGGGTATAAAACATTGGCAGAAGTAGTTTTAGGCTATACTAATCATGTATGAATTTTTGATAGAATTTTTGTATATCTATTTAGGGCATCTACTTTACAAGTGCTTTATTTTGATTACATACTAAATAATCCTTGCAATAGCCCATTACTTATTGAAAAATCATGAAACTTGCTACCTAGTGTTTTTAGCTCAATATTATCATGTGGGATTTTTGTGGAAATATTTGATGGCTAATTAGTACACTTTGTTCATTAACCCTTAAATTTGAAAGTTCATGAGAAAATCAAATATAGCCTTATTTTTAAATGATAAATTATGAAACTTTTTCTAGGGTACTTGTAGGCCATCACAATCATCCCTGAATTTTCTCTGAATTTTTGGAGGTATTATTACTGTAAAATCTTTAAAATGACTTTTTATGAGGTATCTTTGAAATTAAATTTAAAGGCCTAAACCTTGCTGAAAAATTTGAAGACTTAGGTTTTAGAGTTGATTATGCATTTTGTAATTACCATAAATTTATTGGAATATTATCTTGTCTGACATTGCTACTTCATGTTCAAACTTGGGCTTTTTGGATACTAGAATAAATAAATTAATTATCAGACAAATTAGGAAAATTATGGGTTTCTGGATTTATGCTTCAAATGTCATTTTAGCCCTCTAATAATTATCATAGGGATACTGGATGAGTATTTCATGTACTTCCCTTTTTTACGGGTCATGTAGCTTAAGTGGTCTGCATATAGCAAAATTGCAGGAAATCCTTTTGGATATGAATTAGAGCACGTGTGATGGTCTTGATGATTTGCTGGAAAGATAAGTAGAGTGGGTTGCATCTATGGAAGATGAGTGAGTAGGGTGTGATTTTGTCTAGGGTTAGGGGCGTTCGGTCCGACGAAAGATCGTCCTACCCAAGGAGAGTTGGAGTCAAATCACCCTAGGATTAGCATATCGAAACATGAGAAAATAATGGGTAAGGGAATCAACCAATAATAAAATAAGTATCTTGCGAAAGGGAACGCTGGGCGTAATCCCAACATAGTTCTTAGTGCCCCTTGAGAGCCCTTCACAGGGAATACCGGGGGCAGTCCTGGGTTAACGTAAACTATTTTAACAAGCTGAAAAGAGTAACTTAGTAATAGGTTGCACATTTCACAACACTGATGACACCGGATGTTAGCTGGGAGCTTCGGCTCGGATGGTTAAAAGGCGGACTTTGGGTCCGGGGAGCTTCGGCTCGATTGTTTGAGACGGACGGGTTGGACTGGGGAGCTTCGGCTCGGTTCTTGATTACGCTAATTTGCATGTGCATAAAAAGAAAGGAAATTAAGGTGGTGGGTCTTCGGTATTGGAGGGTCGATGCACCGACGCCAATACGTTGACTCGGCAAGTGTGGTTAGCACTTCGCCAACAGAAGTCCGGTGCGCCAGCCGGCAAGAGTACGCAGGAGTCCGCTTCGTGCACCAAGCGTTGAGGCGTACGATAGGTCTGACCGTAGTGCTTTACTGGTTTAGAGGTGGGCGAGGCCCAACCCACCACTTCCGTCTGCCACTACGGAGGTATCCTGGGAGGTTACGGCTCCAAAAAGGGGAACTAAAGGTCTGTGTGCACAGAGTCGTGTGTGTGTGTTGCACTTGCATGTCCATCATACCCACTTGCATGTCATAGCATAATCGTTACATTTAACCTTGACACCTAAAGTATAAGTGGAATGAGACGCTTATACTTTAGGACCTGCAAAACGACCCTTAGTCTATAAGCTTGTGTGGACAAGTTTATAAATTAAGGTTAATTTTGATATATATAGTTACTGCTGTTTGATCATCGACACCCCAACGTATAAATTGGTATGAGACTTTTTATACGATGGGAGCCTTGCAGAAGACCCCTTGGCTTATGTGTTTTCACGTAAGTGAATGTTACTTTTCATATTTCAACTTATGTCTATACATGATATAGAATTGCTAGTATAGGTCCGCTGTCATCTGCTTTTGATTTTTCTCCACCTTCAAGTCCTCCCCTTTCTTCCTCTCCGCTCGGTGCCTAGGAGCCGTGGGGAAGGGGCGGGGGATGATAGGACTAGTCTTTTAGACTAACGGTTTTCGAACCGCATCATTTAGGGGATCGTGGAGACCAGCATGGAGGAGCAGCCCCAGAGACCGTGCGCTTAGAGGTGGGGCAGTCTAGCACCGGAGTTCATACAGCCGGGACCGTGAGTCTCGACCTTGAGTACTTTTTCTGCTTCCGCATGAGTGATTTTGTAGTGAGGCTATGATGTACCGGGCGTAAGCCCGTTTTGCTACTCTGATGTTTATTTCTGTGGACACTCCCTTCGTGAGTTATATTATATTATGACATGTGATTCTCTGTGGACTGCAGTTTCCGTTTACTTCATTATTCTGCTACTTTTCTGTGATCGAATTGGCCGGCAGAATCGGCGCTTTGTGGTGATGACCCTTCAGGGCGTGAAGGAGTCACCGCAAAACGGCGGTTCTGGGCCTAAGACCCCCTTTTTTTTTCTCTTTGACGCCGGGTCTTAGGCCCAGAACCGCCGTTTTGCGGTGACTCCTTCACGCCCTGAAGGGTCATCACCACAAAGCGCATTTGAAACATAAAGGACCGGAGCCTGTTTAGTGCTCGATAGTCGATGCACAGGCGAAGAGTGTCATCCTTCTTCTTCACGAATTGGACCGAGCTCCCCATGATGAGGAGCTCGGCCTAACAAATCCTGCTTCCACCAGCTCTTGCAACTGTGTCCGAAACTCCGCCAACTCCTTCGGGCCATCCGATAAGGGCCTTGGATACCGGCTTAGCCCCTGGTACCAACTGAATATGAAGTCCTTCTCCCTATGCGGAGGCAGTCCTGGCAGCTTATCCGGAAAAATATCGGCGTAGTCACGAACCACCGGAATGCTAGCAATCAGGTCCTTCTCCTCAGTCATCTCGAATAATACCTGATATACTCGTCTCCTTGCATGTGAGCCTTAACGGCCTGAATAGATGAAAGCAGGCGGCGGGAAACCGGAGTAGTACCTTCGAATGTCGCATAAGTATCGCCGTGTCTCAGCACGACCCTCCCTGCCGGGCAGTCAATCTGGGGCATGGTTCCAGACAAGCCATGTTATGCCCAAGACAAGGTCGAAGTCCGGCATTCTCAGGATCGTCGCCGGGGCCTCGAGTGTCACCCGTCTATGGTAACCTCCAGGAGGCACTTCTCTGTGGACTGGATCTCCATCCCATTGGGGAGACGCACCCTCCTGGATAATCCCGTATAATATCGAATCTGGTCCAGATCCTTGACGAAATCCTCCGACACAAAGTTGTGCGATGCCCCCGTATCGAACAGGATATGGGCAGGCTTGCCGCACACCATCACCATTCCTAAATCAGTTTAAAAAAGAACTTTGGTGTAAGGTTTTCTAACCTAGGTTGTGTAGTAGATCTATCAATACTTAATATGAGCAGGGACTAGATTCAAAACTAAAATTACTCTCATACCTGCAATAACCCTGTCCGGGTTCCGGGGCTGTGCTAAGTCCAAAGCGTAAATCTGCTCCCCATTCTGTCTTCGGTCTCCTCCCTGATTACCACGTCCTCGGCCGCGTCCTCGGCCTCCGAAATGCTGGGCAGGTGGGCCACCCTGTGGTGCTGGAGGTGGTGCCCCCCTCATAGGGCAGTTTCTCCGGAGATGTCCCACCTGGTGACAATGGAAACACTCCGGCGGGGGATACACACCCCCGGGTCTCGGCATCTCCTGAATCCGGAGAGGTTGAGGGGCCAAAATCACCTGCTCTCTCGGCTCCTGCCTCACCTCCTGACGAGGCTGCTCCTCTATCCTCCTTCCATCTGGTATGGTGCCTCGCCGCTGATCATTTCGGGCCCTCCGGCCCAGGTCCTCCGCTTGCCGTTTCCGCCCCGAGGTGTGGTGTCGGGTCACGCCTCAATCCTCTTCGCCCATCTCCAAATTCGGGAGATAGGCCCGTCAGATACAAACAACAGGGCCTCCCTCAACTCCTCTTTAGGCCCTTATAAAATCTCTTGACGTACACCTGCGTCGTCCAGCTGGTAAGAGCCCGCATACCGTCGGGCCAAATGGTCGAACTCCCGTGAGGTACTCCAACCCCCGACCTGCTCAGCTGCAATCTGAACAACCGCTCCTCAACTCGTCCCTGGCCGACTGCGGAACAAGAGTGATACAGCCCACAAGCGTTGCCCTGAATTCCTCCCTGATTTCTGCAATCTCCGTACAGCGAATGTCGTGTCCAACAGCGTCTTCCACCACCTCTTAGCATGGGACTCCAAGCAAGATACCACCAAGGCCACCTCTCCTCCCAAGGGCATCGTATCCCAGTCAACATCCCGTACATAACATCCAGCCACCTCTCTGTCCGCACTGCCGACTCTGTCCGCACTGCCGACTCTGCCCCCAAGTATGATGGGGGAGAGAGTCCTCGGAAGTGCTCATCCAGTTGGCCCCTGGGTTTGGCTGCTGGGCTGGAGCCTGCTGAGCCCGGAAGGCCTCAAGGATAGCTGTAAGGGTTTGCCCCATGTCCGACTGAAGGAAAGGTGTGGGGACCATGGGAGGTGGTGCAATGTCTGGAGTCTGCTGAGCTCCACCTTGTGGGGTGGGCTGAGCTGGGGGCTGCAAAACGAACTACATTAGTACGTAATCGACTCAATACCTAATAAAAGTGGACAATTTACATGTGATCCCCCATATGGGCACACCACAGCTCAATTGGTGATGAGAAGTGACGGAACTCCATAGTTAAGCGTGCTCGGGCTGGAGTAGTACTGGGGATGGGTGACCTCCTGGGAAGTCCTGTAGTGCGGGCTTGACTATCGAGTTTACCTCATCAAAGGGAGGCTGTGGCCACCAACAACCCGCCTGAGGAGGGAGAGGGGTTGAGAGTGCTTGGGCTGCACCCGGTAGCGTCGCCTAGAGCGGAGCCGTGAACGCTGTCACGTGGATCGGCTAGGGGCGTTACAATAAAAGTGCACTTTTTATAACGGTCCAGGCTCATCCCATGGGAACCCGCTGGCACCGCCGGCCTACCAGGGTCCAGACCCGGCCCACCACTGGTAGTAAGCCTTTCACATTCAAGCCTGCAGGCCATGCACCCCAACCCCTCTCCGCGCCTGTTTATCAGCAGCGTTAGGTTGTTGCCACTGGGTCTCGAACCCAGGACCTTGATAAGAAGCTTTCTGCCACTCCCTCATCACCAACTGAGCTGCGTGTGTGATTGAGGCTCTTCTGCGAGGTGACCGTGAGGGAGAAGTGTGGTGAAGAGCGCAGAAGTGCATTATGGATGCGGCCTGACCGTTATAGAAAGTGTGACTAGTATACTCGCAAGCGTTATCAATGCAATGACTTTGAGAGGGTTGGCAAATTGCGTACGCATTTCAGTTAAAAACACACGAAACACAGTGGTAAGTTCAGTACGATCATGCAGTAAAATATAGCCATGTAACACGCGAGTAGTCATCAATAAACGTGACAAAATAACGAAATCCAAATATACCGTGGACTTTATAGGGACCCCATACATCAGAGTGAACTAGAGATAAATGAGTACTACTCCTGGTACATGCTGGGGGGGAGGAAGAACGATGTTTTTTACCGTAGATACAAGATTCACAAGAGAACTCTCGCAGAGGAACATCAGGAAGAGCTCCCTTGAGGATCAGAAAGGGGGCATGACCAAGACGGCGATGCCAGTATACGGTGGAGACAGCAGAGAGAAAGTGGATGGTATATCCAAGATGTAGAGCCCATTCACCAGCTGCCCCTCACCAATGATACTCCGAGTGCGGCGATCCTGCATAAGAAAAGAGGAAGGAGAGAAGGTTATGCAACAATCAAGTTCATGTGTTAGGCGACTAACAGAGAGTAAATTGAAGGGCGACCCCGAACATGAAGAACCGAGAGAGAAAGTGTCGGGGTAAGTTGGAGAGCTGTTGCGCCAGAGACCGGTAAGGTGTCACCTTTGCCCACAGTGATATGCGAAGGATGAGCCGTCTGGAGATACTGGGAAGGCTTCTGCGAGGTAATATGGTGTGTAGCGCCAGAATCAACGATCCAACGGGGGCTATGAGAGAGACATGTTATACCTTCCGCAGAAAAGGATGCAACCGAGTCGGAGGAGCGACCGAGGACACCCTGTAGCTGTTGGAGTTGGGTGCGGAGCTCATTGATATGTTGGCGAGTAGTAGACACTGAATCCGGAGGAGAAGCCCTAGTGGGAGCAAAAGAAGTAGAGGAAGTAGCTGCAAGGTGGGGAGTTAGACCATGCTTGTGGTAACAAGTAGCCTCGAGATGACCATCCCGACCACAGTAGGTGCATTTCATAGAAGAACGACCCCCACGCGCTCGTCCCCGAGACGGAGGTCGGCCCCCTCTGGTGGAAGATCCACGAGCAGGAGGAGGGGTCGGAAGGAGAGGCTGCTGAAGGATAGCAGGTGCAAATCCTGGAGGATCCTCAGTAGGAGGCGTAACTTTAAGCAGCATGGAGCAGACTTCTGACAACGGAGTCGTCGTAGACTAGAGAATCTGGGCCCGAACACTATGCAGGTGGGAGGAACACGGGACATCAACATCGCAATGGTGACAGCCTCTTTCTGGGCCCGTTGAGTAGCGAGATCAATGGTTGGAGGCTGATGTTGAATCCAGGCCTCGGCCAGGGTCTTGGCTTGGGCAACAAAAGATATCATATCACCGGGAGCACCTGGAGTGACGTTCTGAAGGTCGGAGAGAATATCATATAGGTGTTGAAGACTGTTATGCCCCGAGTAAAAAGAGTGTAGTTCCTCCCACATGGCCTTGGCCGTGTCATGATACATGGTCATCCTATAAGGCTCAGTATCCATAGAATTGAGAAGCCAGGACTAGACCCAACCATCATCACGAAGCCAGTCATCGGAGGGAGCATCGGGGGTAACTCGGGTCAAGTGGTTACGAAGACCCTTGGTATACAGGACATGTCAAACCGAGTGAACCCATTCAACGGAGTTCCGTTCCCAGTCAGTGAAATGGTAGAAATCCGGAGCTCATCGCGGAGTTCGGAAGCCGTGGTAGCCGCACGGGCTGGAGGAGCGGAGGTGGCAGCGGAATCATCAGAAGACATGCGGTTATCAGAAGAGACCGGGCGGCTAGCAGGGGGGAATACCGGGCGGCGAGTAAGGAGAAGACCGGGCAAGCAAGGAGAAGGCCGGGCGGCTTGCAGGAGAAGGCGCTCGGCTTGGCAGAGAAGGCCAGGCGGCTAAAACAGAAAGCCGAGCAGCTAAAAACAGCAAGTCGGGCGGCTAAACAGCAAGCCGGGCGGCTAAACAGCAAGCCGGGCGGCTAGAGGGAGGCCGAATAGAGAGATAAGGAGCGGTAGAAACAGAAGCCGCACGGTCTCGGCGGGCACACCAGTGACAAGGAGAGTGGCGACTGGGATGCGGCTTGCAAGAAGAGAAGAGACCGCTAACGACAAGACAAGTCGCAGCGGCTAGCCGATGTAGAGACAGGTAGGGAGTCCACACGGTCATGGTGAGGCCACCAACGATAAGTAGAAGTGCCACGACCTAGATGCGGACTCTCGGCTAGAGTAGAAACCGCGGCAACGTGAGAGAAGTCGCGGAAGACCGTGGCGAGTAGAGAAGCGGGAGACCGTGGCGAGTAGAGAAGTTACGGAAGGCGGAAAGGAGAGAAAAACAGGCCGCACGGATAGTGCGGAAGACCGCACAGACAGATACAGGAGAAGGTGGGCCCCACATGAGAGTTTATAAAAGAGAGGTAGGAGGAGAAGGAGGGGAAGTGGAAGCCACGAGTAGACAAAGTAGAGAGAGCGGTTAGAAGGATACAGGCCACACGATACAGCGGCTAAGAGGGAGGAGGAAAGGTTGTGCAGTTTCCATGAGAACATGCCGGACAGGAAAGTCCGGGCGGACAGAAGCGGGAGACCGCGAAAAGTAGACCGAACAAATACAAGAAGTAGACTGGTTGCCTCTGATATCATGTAAAGAGAGGCCAAAACCTTGTATATACTTCTTGAATTAATAGTTACAAGTATGAATACATTTATATATGAAAGAAGAAAAATGAGAAATCCCAATCTAACATGTGGGACTAATACAATGAGAAGGAAAAGAGGGAAAAATTGGGCCATTAGATGGGCCCTAAACTGGGCTTCTCTAACATATATATATGTACGTATATATATGTATCTATCTATATATATCTATATATATATATATATGTATATATATATATATGTATATGTATGTGTGTCTGTATATATATATGTATGTATGTATCTATATATATATATATACATATATATGTATATATACATATATATGTATATATATATATATATATCTTTAACTATTATAAGGGTAAAGTTGTCTTTGGTGAAACATTCAAATATACCAATTATGCCATAATTTTTATATTTTAATGACTTACATATATTATAATCCATTTCAATAAAATTAAAATACAATTTTCATTCAAGTAATTACACTATCAAAAAATTAGAAGTAATGATGAAAATCCATTTAAATTCAAAAAAAAATTTAGTAGGGCTCCTACACCTACTATGCTAGGTTATCATTAGGCATGTCAGCGGTCTATTCAAGGAAGGTTGTCATTAGCCATATCATTGATATTTTCGAGGTGATACATTAAATCAATCAACTTTATTAATGTCAAAAATAATATTTCTAAGTCAAAACGTACATTGTTTTACAAAATAAAAATTGTAATATTTATGTATATTTTTTTACGGTCATTTTGAGTACTCATATGTATATGTTGCGGGCGAAACCCGTCGTCGCCGGTCGGGTTTCGCCCCCATTCATTTCTTGGATGCGGTCGAAGGTCTCCCGAGAGCATCGAGCCGGGGCGGGCTATGCCCGCCGTCGCCAGCCGGGTACTGTCGCGCCTGGTCGTAGGGGCGGATCCCCGTGTTGGGCACTCGTATATATATACATATATATACATATATATGTACCTATATGAGGTTTGATCATGTGCGGGCGTACGAGCAAGACTCAAGGATGCTTCAAATCGAAAAATGTTCAACATGAAAGTTGTAGATCTCGGCGAGATGAACAACTTTCATGTTGATCACGTTTTGATTTGGAGCAGTCTTGACCTTCGATTTGGTCCTCGAAATCTGGGGCGACGAGACTGCTACAGTAAAGCCCCGAAAGACAGATTTTCAGGTCCCAATATTCAGGTCAAAACAGCTTCAAATCAAAAAGTGATCAACATGATAGTTGTTCGTCTCGCCGATATCTACAACTTTCACCCCCATAAACACTTGCCCGTACGCCCGAACCAAGGGTGCCTGCATATGAGATATATCTTATATATATATGTATATATCTATACTATTCTATAAAGGAAAACTTCCATTTGGTGCAACATTCATAAAGCCTAAAATACCCTCAATCTTTTTACTTTAAGACTAACATAAATTCAAGAAATATTTAAATACATTTGAAAATAAAGCTTACTTATGTAATTGCACCATAAAGTCACCTCCAAAATAAAGCTGATAGCAGGCAATTATGAGACACAATGTCCAAAAAAACATCATGTCAAGTGCTCTCATTACACCCTATCAGCTGTCAGTTGCTCTCATTACTAATATATATTTATATATTATATATATTTATAATATATTATGTAATTGCACTCTAAAGTCACCTCCAAAATAAAGCTGATAACAGTCAATTATGAGGCACAATGTCCAAAAAATATCATGTCAAGTGCTCTCATTACACTCTATCAGCTGTCAATTCCTCTCATTACTAATATATATTTATATATTATATATATTTATAATATATTATATAAATATATACTATATCATATTGCATAGGTGCGAAGCCCGCCGGGCGCGGGAGAAGCCC
This sequence comes from Platanthera guangdongensis, assembly GCA_039583875.1. Classification (NCBI taxonomy): domain Eukaryota; kingdom Viridiplantae; phylum Streptophyta; class Magnoliopsida; order Asparagales; family Orchidaceae; genus Platanthera; species Platanthera guangdongensis. The sequence goes on along the minus strand of CM077158.1, from coordinate 217,881,142 downwards.
GCCGCCGCGACTGTGTACTGTCTCGCGGGGCACGAGGGCCGGAGGCCCGTGCCTGTCACTCCCACGACAAAAGTCGCTCCTACGACAAATGTCACCCCCCACGACAAATGTCGCCCCCACGACAAATGTAATCGCCCACGACAAATGTTGCCGCCCACGACAAATTTCGTCCCCACGACAAATGTCGCACCACCGGCGAATGTCGCACCCGGCGAATGTCGCACTCCGCCGAATGTCGCACCCCGCCGATTGTCGCACCCGACCGAATGTGCCGAGGGCCGAAGGCCCGTGCCTGTCACTTGTATATATATATATATATTTATATAGGGGAGCCTTTGCGCACCAGTTAAGGTGTTGTCGTGTGACCTTGAGGTCACGGGTTCGAGTCCTGGAAGTCTCCTCTTGCAAAAATACAGTGTATTGGTTTAACTACATTTCACCCTTGTGATAGGACCCTTCCCCGGACTCTATCTTGCACGGGATGCTTAGTGCACCGTGCTGCACTTGATATATGTCTCTCTCTTTATATATATATAGAGAGAGAGAGAGAGATATAAACAACGGAGTTGGGAATCTGACTCATAATGTTCGACCGAGAGATGGCAGAAAGATGGCAGAAAGGATAAACAAGAGACTGATGGAGAGTCTGTACTTTCTATAAAAATTAACCACGAGTTACAGTAAGAAGGTCTCGACCCACACTCATGATTGTATAGGAACTTTGCCTTCCTAACCAAACTCTGCTCTATGTTGGGGCTACCCTTGTGTAATTACCCGATGTTACTTCTTTGTAAAGGGTCGGGCAGTTACCCTTGTGTAACTGCATGATGATGCTTCCTATTATAGCCCGGGCGAATTCTTGTATTGTAATCGCCCGATGTATTTAGTCCCACATTGCCATTTGTACATTCTCTCACCTCATCTATTCTATATAAAGAGGGTGCATTTGTGTAATAAGTTAATTTTGTGAATCCTCTTTTGGGTGAATCCCGTGCGGACTCCACCTGCAATTCTACAAGACTACCCAAATCTCTCCTTGCACTCCCTTATTTATGTCCGCCCCAATCTCCCTTGCAGAACATTCTTTTTGAGCAGTCTGTGCAACCTCCCATTTGCAGTCGCCTGGACTCCTCTCTCCCCTTACCTTGGGCAGTATTTTTCTTGTCCCGACGATTATCTTGTCGTCAGCCTATCAAGGGAACCCTTGCGGCCTCATCTCTTGTCCCGGCTGACCCCCCTGAAGTGCAAAATGAACTCCGGGTTGCTATTTTCTCTCTTGATGAGAAGACAAATTGTGGAATGGGAGCACTATGTGCGATGTGTCCTTCAAACCAAATGGTTGCTTCATCATTTTACTAGTGCAACCTTACCAAACCGACAAAACAGTGGCTCTGTGATGATGGTTGGGTTCTTCTTTGGCTTCTTAATTCTTTTGAGACTGACCATATCGAATGGACATGTACCACGATACTGTCAAAGTCACGTGGGATGAGCTTCAGCAGTTCAACCCCTAGTCTCCAACATCTCTTTGATATCTGATGCGGAGCAGAGACGATGAGGAGTTTTGGGTTTGTTCTGGGTCAATTGGCGACTTTCCATATATGGCGTGCCCGGATCGACGATCGGACTCCGCGGATTCGTCCGGATTTGCGTTGCGAGTCAAATTCATATATTACTTCATTATTTTATGTTTTTATTTGATGTATTTGAGTGATCCCACCTCCGGCCAGTCATAGTCATTGATGGTGGGATGCCATAGGTTGTTTTTTCTTATAAATAGAGGTGTAGTGGGTTAATTGTAGGCATTGTAGAATTTGGTGAAAAGAAATCCCGGATTCCAGCGATCAAGCCACGGTGCCGACTCCGTGGAACCCTGGGTGACGACTACTAGGTGTGTATCTCCTTCCCCATGGTTTTCCCTAACCTTAAGCCTCTTTTTCCCCTCCTAAACCCTCTCCCACAGCCTCCCATTCCCTCCAAAAATCAAAGCACGGTTGTTGTCTAGCATTCACACTTCTTTTTTATGTACTGTTTAAAAATGAAATGAACTATTCATTTCCTGTAGTTTTAAATCCATAAAACAGGTGGCCTGAGAGCTACCACCGCCCCTCCTCAATAGCCCCCCCTCACCTGACCCACACCCAGTCCCAACCTCTGATCCCACCCTACCTCCTTACCGTCAACACCCGCCATACGTGGATCCCCCTTCTCATAACCCTTATTCTCTAGATCAGTCCAGATTTGAGAATTTCAGACCATGATCCATCATTTCCTCCACCCATACGTCATCATGTAGCCCGGATCTGCCACCAAACATCGGATTCATTTATCCCTCGCCTGGATCTACCCCTACGTGGCCGGATCTATCTATTTACGGTCGGATTCCTCCATCCACCGCCGAGGACAGCCACTGCCATCACTTTCCCGCCGCCGGTTTCACATTGGATTGCTGTCCTCACGCATTTGGCTCTGAAATCTTCATTGTCTTGGTAAGCCCACTACTTGGTGAGTTCTTGTTGTATCGGATTATTATTTTCAACATATTTATATTGGATTGAATCTTGTACTTGTTTTGAATATCTTGCATGATAGTTTTTTGTTTAGATAAATATTGTGATTTGCAGGGCTAATTCGCAGCGCATTCTTGCTTTGGCCCTCCACGGGGAGGAAAGTCTAAGCTTGTTTTTGCCCTAATAAAATATTTTGTCTTGTCGTGGATTTATTTTGCGTGAGATGTTTTATTTATTATCTAATTGTGATCTAACCGTCGAACTGTTTCCTAGCATGTAGGGTTAAGTCGCCGATTTACCACCGCCAATAGATTTGCCCTGTGTCAATTGGTATCAGAGGGAGTTTGCGCACTACTAGGGTTCACGCACTTTTCAAAATGCAGTTGTAGAGTCTATAGGTTTGTCTGTCATGTCTAGGTATCACCACTTGTCCCCACCTCACTTTGGAGGTCTCGAGTCCACTTATACACGCTCTCACAGAGCCCCGTCAGGGAAATCCTCACGTTACTACGAAGATTTTTCTCGATCGCAGCACACCACTTTTAGAGATCGTGTTGACCCACCAACACGACCCCACTACACTACAGACGTTCAACATGATGATTGTCGTCGTTCATATTCTTGCACGCGAGCGGATCGTGTTGATCTTCTGACTCAACTCGACTACCTTAGGGATGACAACTATGAGGATCGTTGCTTTGAGAAAGATGTTGAGAGCCTGTTTCGTATTGTTTCCTCTTCCTTTGATGGCTCATCGAGTCCCTAGTCTTTCAATTATTGGCTCGCGAATATGGAGTATTATCTCGATTATTTATAGTTATTTGGCGAGCATTGCATCAAGTTTGCGAAACTTAGACTTTTAGATCAGGAGAGAGCATATTGGGCTAGCGTTGAGAGGACCCGCGAGAGAGATCATCTTCGTCGCATCACTAATTAGGTGGATACGAAGCGTACAATGTCAGAGAAATATGCCTTCGTCGTATCGGAGTTGCTTGTTCGACCAATTATTTTCTCTTCAGCAAGAATCCATGTCTGTCGCTGAGTATATGAACTGTTTTGATGAGTTAGTGGTGAGGAGTGATATCCGAGAGGACCCAGCCATGACCATTCCCCGATTTCGGTCTGGACTTCGGTCTGACATATGTACTAAGGTAGCTTATCATAGCTCGAAGTCCCTCGAGCAGGCATATCAGCTTGCCCTTCGTTATGAACAATCTTTGAGATCCGCAAGATCTGGTCGATGAGATTCTCACCTTAACCTCCGCAGTACGAGTCTCTCTCATACTGAGGTCACCATGACGCCTACCACTGTCCTGTCAGTCACGACGGAAGGGATACCTGATGCGGATTGCTATCACTTCAGTGAGGTGCTTAGCCCAGTGAGTGACCTATCTCTTGTCTCTAACCCATCTCCCGTGACCCCGATCGAGATTAAGCATGAGCGACCGATTGAGTCTGTAGTGTTGTGTCCCTCACCCATACTTCTTCTTCCATGCACCGGGTTATTTAGCACCCCACCCACAGACCCATTCTTGAGTGTAGCTCTATGTCGCTCTCCCCTTTCTATTGTTCTGAGCCACATCATGACCGAGACCCCGGAGCCTGGTATTAAGCACATAGTGGCTATGTCACCCATTCACGGGGACACTACCCCTCATAATGGTACTCATCTAGAGGACCATGACCCTAGTGACGAGTTCTATGACGAGCCCCCAGTTGAGTCTTCGGATGATCCGCCACATCCTGGTGTGGATGAGATTCAGGTGGGCTCCCATGTATGAGTATCAATTTATGGACGCGTCTTCCATTATCGTCCCTGGCTTTGCCCAAGAGGGTGGATATTATGAGGAGCATCCAATATTTAGGGCACCACTTGCTAACACATCGCACTCTCGTTGAGTTTTGGGAGGCACCACCTGCTGACACACCATACGAGTTCTTTCTTTTCGGGGGCACGCACCACACTCGAGAGTTGTCTTCTAGTTGGTGCTTACGATTTTCATTCAGATGGTCGTCGCATTCGTGATGACTTTTCTTACACACCTCCTGGTGAGCCCCCTGATGTACTACGTTTCCCGAGAGACATTTGACTTTTTACGAGCTGGTATCTGAGTATCGTTGTCTCTCACAGTCATCTGAGCACTCGTCTCATACAAGATGAGTTTTTCTACACTCCACCGAGAGAGCCTCCTGATAGGTCACCTCTTTTGTTAGATTTTCATGTCATTATTAGATTTTCTCATAGAGAGCATTGTCACGGCCCGTTTCGACAGAAGTCAGAGTGCGCTTTGGGACGAGTCGTGATGCCACAGACATGGGTAGAAGGAAACCATGTTTGCTAAGGCGGATGCAGAGAAAGCTGAAAATAGCTTAAAAGTAGTTATTTTTGGAGAAAATAGGTTGTTTTTTTATTTGCGGAAGCTTTTTAAGTTTAGAATAGTGTAAATTTTAAATGCACAACTGTCTTGTAAAATTCATGTTTTTTATAGGGTACTACTATAGATTTCATGCAATTATGATTCAAAATAGGGTGCACATGCATTAACATCAAATTCTAGTACATAATATTTAATAGCATAACAGTTGTCCATATATTACTGTTCATGATTATCACATAAAGAAAACATTTGACAGTAAAAGAAATTAATCAAAAACATCAAACCTGACACGACTAGAAGATCAATCATCGGAAAGCAGAAGCTTGATGCAGATCGGGCTCAGTAACCTGGCGGCGCTGACACGAAAGCTAAGACAATTTCAAAACACAAAGGAAAAACCTCAGAACATTGAAATAAACAGGATAATCAGAGTAAAGTGTAAAACAGTAACAGAAGCAGAAAAGCATGAGTGTAACAGTATCTCATGAAGCAAAACTATTCAATGACCAGCAAACAAAAGAGCTAAACAGAACAAGTTATTAGACTACTCTGGAGTATAGCCTAAAATTATTCATGTAATATTGATGCAACCCGCGTCGTGTTGTTTTTATTATTGTTATCGCAGATGTCTTTTCTTATTTTTGCGCATTTTTTGGGGGTATTGTGTAGCGTAGAGTTGTATCGCGCATGTATTAGCGTTTTTGATGTAATTTTGTATCGCGTACGCTTTCGCGCAATTTTTGTGTAGGTCATTGGTGTGACCGGCCAAGCGAGACCTTAAATGCATAGGTTGGGTAATTTAGGTGATCGGTTAATTAGGGTAAGCTCGAATAATTGATTATTTTCTTAAATTTCCCCTATTCCTATTTCCGGCCTCACCTTGAAATTACCTTTCACATTTCCTTCATATGCCACTTGTAGAACCTGCCAATTTAAAAAGAGAAAATCTTTGGTTGTCATTAGTAAAACAAAACCCTAATCCCTCCTATAAAACACCCCCCCTTCATTCCTCCACAGTAGCTGGAAAAATGAATGGAACGAAACCAATTTTTGGTCTCGTTCGATTCTCCCAGCGCTGTCAGCCCGGCCCCGTGCTCCAGCCCCATCTTTCACTACCACTGCTGTCGGTGCCAAGGTCTTAGGTCACCAGCGACTCCTCCTCTCAGCACCAGAGCTCCACCGGCCAATCTCGCCTCCTTCGCGCGCCTCTCCTCCGACGAAGCCCTCGCCTCCAGTGGTCGTCTTCCCCGACGAAGCCGTCTCCGGAAGCTCTGTCCACTATTGACGAGGACGCCCGAGGTCTCCTAGGGCGTTGTCGACCTCCCTTGCACCCTCCTCCGACGGGATTTGGGATCCTCCGGCATTTTCTCCTTCTTCCCGTGGACCTGTTTCACGATTTCCAGCCATAGCTGCTACCGCCCAAGACCCGACCAGCCTTCAGTTAGCTGTTCCGGCCAGCCCTCAATCCTCCCACACTTCCAGGCAGCCCGATTCCAGGCAATCCTGAGCACAGTGTCCTGTAGCTTCCCCTTCAGCATACCTGGAATCTTGCAGTGGCTGCCACCTCTGCCCTTGGTATACCTCTCCATCTCATTTTACATTCATTAGTCATTTTATGCTAAATCATAAATGAATAGTCAAGTATTATGAGCTCGCCCTAATTAATTGCTACCTCCTCATTACCGTTTATTTTTGTTACACGTGCATGCCACCAATTAATTTTTGTACCCGTGGAATTGTGATTCGTAGCGTTTGTATGTTCGTGCGATAGCGTCTGCATTCGCGAGCGACGGCTTGACCGTTTATTTCATTAGAAAATAGCCCGTCAAAGTCTCCCGCGCCACTTTAATTTAAAATAGGTCGCAATTATTATTTTCAAAACTACAGCCCTAAGTTTCGGGTCACATCAGTTTGGTGTGGCTGCTGGGATATCTCACTCTTATCGTGGGATAGCTGGACGCTGGTTGTTTTCAAATTCTAGTTTAGATTTTTGTTTTCGTTAAAAAAATGATGAGTGATTTAGATGTGCGTATTATTGCTTTGATGAAAGATGTTGAGTGTGTCACTGCTGACGTCCGACAAAATTTGTGTGGGTTGTACACCTCTGTTCACAAGCTAGAGGTGACGACGCGCACGTATTATGCTGCTCCTGCATATCTTCCCACTTCATATCACGTAGTGAAACCCGAGGTTAGGTGTTTCATTAGTCCTCCACATCTCCTCAGTTTCACGACCAGCACTTTAGCTCCACCCACCTCCACTATGACGCTTACTTCAGTCGAGGAGATTCTTCCGGAGCCCCCGCTCCAGGAAGAAAAATTTCCTCCGATCTTTATTACCCCGATTGATGTCGTGACTCCACGTGTCTCCTCTACAACATTCCCTTCAGTCGAGGAGGTTCTTCCTGAGCCCCTGCTCCAAGAAGAAGAGCTTCTTCCTATTCTTACCACCTTGACTGAAGTCCTGTCTCCACCTGTCTCTGATTTAGCACCCCCTTCGATCGATGTGGTTCTTCCCGAGCCCCTGCTCCAGGAAGATGGGTTCTTTCTTCCTCATTCCTTCATCCCGGTTGACATGGTGTGTCCACTTTCCCCACTGACTCACACCCTGCAGTCGCCGAGTTGTTTCCTGAGGCCCCACTCCAGGAAGGACTTACTAGTGATGTGTCACTCGCCTCGGTTGACACATCATCGCTTTTTCTTCTCCCAGAGGAGTTGGTTAGTGATGATGCTCTCATCTTGGGTGACATGGACTCGTGCGTCTTGTGTCCTGACTTTTTTAGCACACTACTGCCACAAACCCTTGAGCCCATAAACGTTGAGTTCAGTGGTCCCTTACCTGAGGCCCCGAGGCACCACCTTTTATCGATTTCGTATTCGACGAGCACGCTTTTAGTCCACATCACTTCTCTTTAGTTGTAGACGAGCATGTTATACCACCACCTCACTGTCGTTCGAGGTCTGAAACTTCTAGGTCTACTCGTCTCGAGAGAGCCGAGACGATACTTCGAAACTTCACTTCCCATCGGGGCACCCGCTTCAAAGGATTTTTATGTAAGATTTTACACTGACAAATTGGGATCTTCTTAAAATTTTGTGAATCGAGTGAGATGTTGACGAGCGAAATTATGACGATATTCTATCCGGGTCTATCAGACGTTCGTAGGTGTCTATCGGACAAGTGTATGCGGCGTTATGAGTTACTGATTCCACAGGTTTTTTTCACTTGCTTCCTGTTCTCCCTACTGCCACATGTTTTCTCCACCCACCGCCCCTTTCATCCTCTGAAAGCTCTAATAATTACTGTTTATTTTAATATTTGGCATGGAATTTTGACTAATGGATTGCGAGCTTTTGGGATGAGAGGTTACCTGCAGGTTTTGGGTCGCAGCCATGACATCAACAGGACAGTATGCAGCATCTCTTCGATCTACGCTTGGATTTTCTACTTGCAGGTTACATCGACTCTCGCCGTGGTAGAGCTCTTTCAACCCCGGGAGAATTGATGCAACCCGCGTCGTGTCGTTTTTATTATTGTTATCGCACATGTCTTTTCTTATTGTAGAGCACGGTTTTGCGCATTTTTTGGGTTATTATGTAGCGTAAAGTTGTATCGCACACGTATTAGCGCTTTTGATGTAATTTTGTATCGTACACGCTTTCGCGCACGCTTTCGCGCAATTTTTGTTTGGTTCGTTGGTGTGACCGGCCAACGAGACCTTCAATGCTTAGGTCTGGTAATTTAGGTGATAGGTTAATTAGGGCAAGCTCGAATAATTGATTATTTTCTTAAATTTCCCATATTCCTACCGGCCTCACCTTGAATTTACCCTTCACATTTCCTTCATATGCCACTTGTAGAACCTGCCAATTTTAAAAGAGAAAATCCTTGGCTGTCATTAGTAAAACAAAACCCTAATCCCTCCTATAAAACACCCCCTCCCCCCTCATTCCTCCACAGCAGCTGGAAAAATGAATTGAACGAAACCAATTTTTGGTAAATTGGTCTCGTTCGATTCTCCCAGCGCCGCCAGCCCGACCCCGTGCTCCAGCCCCATCTTTCACTACCAGTGCTGTCAGTGTCAAAGTCTTATTTCACCAGCGACTCCTCCTCTCAGCGCCAGAGCTCCACCGGCCAGTCTCGCCTCCTTCCCGCGCCTCTCCTCCGACGAAGCCCTCACCTCTAGTGGTCGTCTTCCCCGACGAAGCCGTCTCCGGAAGCTCTGTCCACCATTGACGAGGACGCCCGAGCTCTCCTAGGGCGTTGTCGACCTCCCTTGCACCCTCCTCCGGCGGGATTTGGGATCCTCCGGCATTTTCTCCTTCTTCCCGTGGACCTGTTTCACGATTTCCAGCCATAGCTGCTACCGCCCAAGACCCGACCAGCCTTCAGTTAGCTATTCCGGCCAGCCCTCAATCCTCCCACACTTCCAGGCAGCCCGATTCCAGGCAATCCCGAGCACAGCGTCCTGTAGCTTCCCCTTCAGCATACACAGAAACTTGCAGTGGCTGTCACCTCTGCCCTTGGTATACCTCTCCATCTCATTTCACATTCATTAGTCATTTTATGCTAAATCATAAATGAATAGTCAAAGTCTCCCGCGCCACTTTAATTTAAAATAGGTCGTAATTATTATTTTCAAAACTACAGCCCTAGGTTTCGGGATACATCAAATATGTTGTAAGCCGTGATCGATGAAGGGTGTAGGTGCTCTAACGGGCGCCCATGATTCACGATCAGATCTGCGTGCCAGTTTTGTCGGAAAAGAAATCCTACTTGTCGTGACCATGGCGGCAGATAGATGCCCAGTTAGATGTTACAGTTCAAGGACTTGCTTACAACTACGGATTTGTTTTTGAACTTCATACTTAGGTGATTTTTAACGGAAACAAAAATACTTAAAGTGAGCGATCAGACTAAGAATATGTTGTACTCAGATCGACATACGAAACCAGATTCGATGATACAAAAATTCGATGACATGAGATTTGATGACAGACATAAGGAACAAGATGTGGTGACACAAAAGGAACTAGATAGACCTGTATAATTTTGTGATTTCAAGTATTCGCGGGTGATACGATTACATTCCCTCATTTTCTATGACACTTAATATTCATTTAGATTGATTCATTCCAAGATACGATTATCTTTTAAGCAAACATGTGTTCTCTACGAGCATGATATAAAAACACCAAAACATATATTTGCTCTCCAGAATTCGTTACAATTATTATCATGAAAGTTGCTAGTGCTCAATAGTCTATCATTTTTCTCATTATTCATCAAAATATATCAAATCATTCGTCCTAGTAAATATCCAACTAAAATCCTTCATCTAAGTGTATATCAATCTAAGACTTGCTCATAATCACAAATTCAAGTAATTTCAAACATATTTTAGCCTAAATTATTAACTTATCAGACTGGGTATTCAAGATCTAAACTTATTGACAAATCAAACGTTTCATGTTGAAATCAAGAATCGTAAGAACAGACAAAGCAGTTAGGATACAAATCCGTTAACAGATCAACATATACTAAAATGCAGTCATGAATCAAAGAATAGAGACATTAAATTACACACAATGCTTGCAAGAGAGAGAGAGAGGTATCTACTTGTCTGAAGGAGGCTGGATCTGGCGGAGGCGGCTAAGCGATGCAAGCAGAATTTAGAAACCCTAATTGGACCTGTATATGAACAACGAAAGAGACAAACTAGGATTCATTACGTTAACACAGACATGATTCGATACATAGCTAAATCAAGAACGGCTAAGGAATTTACCTCCCTCAAGGGTGAGGGGAGAAGAGATTCTCACGCAGACACGGAGACTTGGCGGCGCTCGGCTAGGGGAAAACCCTAATTCGGAGAGGACTTCATTCACGAACCGTCAAAGGGTGCGACTAACAATGCCGGAGAACACATCTACAACGAGATTTAACCGATTATTATGGGGAAGAATCATGAAACACAAGTTGTACGCAAATTGAGGCACAATCAAAACATTAGGGTTAGAGAAAATATCTGAATAAGGGGGAGAAATCTTACCCCAAAGGAAGCCAAATTCGGCTCAAAAATCCAAGAGGGACCAAATCTGAGACCGAGGATGAGAGGGAAGGAAACCTTAGCGAAAACGGAGCCCACCGAAGGGGGAAAGCGGCTGTCGGAGGGAGGGAAGGCAGTTGCGGTCGTCGGCCTCTGGTGGAGTCGTTGATGCCTTGAGACGGAGGAGAAATCGAAGGAGGAGGAGCAGTCGGCCCTAGAGGAGAAATCAGGAACTGTGGCACTTCCTGATCGGGGAAGGAGAGGTCGGACCAAGCAAGAGGAGGGGGCGTCAACCACCACAAGAGAAGCAGGAGGCGGAGACGGGAGGCACGGGAGCGGTGAGAGGCAGAATCGGGAGGGGGGCTCCGTGCGGGAGCAGCGACGGAAGCGGAAGAGCGGCTGCGGGAAAATAAAGAACGGGGGGGGGGGGGGGGGGGGGGGGGGGCGCTTGCGGGCATAGACTTAAGAGGGTTAGGGTTATAAGGTTTAAGAGGGGGGGGGGAATCATGGTTATTATTATTGTTATTACTATTATAATAATAACATTAAAAAAATCGGGTTGTTACAAGCATGTTGTATATGTTGTGTTTTATTCACATCATTTGCATTATCTGCATTAGTTTGTTGAGTCATTCGTCTGTCATTTGCATTATCTGCATGAGTTGGTTGATTTATGTGTTCCTCGTTTGCATGTGTCACATGAGTCTGTCTGACGGGAAATCTATAATGATAATAAATTTTATAAAGAACATGCGGATGTTCACTGACAAGAGCAAGTACTTCGTGAGGTCGAGCAGGTGATAGTGAGAATCTGCGTTATGAAGCTGCGTGCGAGGCTTGCTAAATGCTTGAGCGTTAGGCAAATGGATCCTTATATAATCATGAGACGGATCGAAGCAAACACCTACGATATTGATATCCTTGCAAGTATTTGTATCCACCTGGTATTTAGTGTGGAAGATATGACGCCATTCTACGAGCCTCGTGAGTATGTGGACCCAAGAAGTGGGGACTTCCAGCCTCCCACGCCTCCATTCCAGCCTCCCGTTGCCTTGCCACCTTCATTGCCCACACACGTCTGTTGGCCACCACTACTCACCCACTTCTGACATCCACCCACCCGGGGACTCATTTTCTTTGGTTTTACCTACGGCGCTGCCGATCGCACCGGGATCCACCACTCGTGAGTTGAGCGTTGAGAGTTTCATGGAGACCAGACTCCACCAGTGCATTCCTACTACAAGTGTTGGTCACACCTAGGTACTTGCAGCAGATCTTGGTTGATTCACCCATGGACTTTGACTTCAGTACAGTCGCCTCCATTATCTGGAGATGACAGTTATTCAGTCGGGGGATTTCATTGGTGGTATCTTCCATCGACGACACTTGGAAGACTTCCGGTGGACCTCTTCGAGCCTCACCTGGCATACATCGAGAGAATTTTGATCCCTATTCATCGGGAGATAAATTCTTTCAAGCCGGGGATATTGATGCAGAGCAGAGACGATGACGAGTTTTGGGCCCGTTTGGGGCCAATTGGCGACTTTCCATATATGGCATGCCCGGATCGACGATCGGACTTCGCGGATGCGTCCGGATTCGCGTTGTGAGTCATGCATATATTACTTCATTATTTTATGTTTTTATTTGATGTATTTGATTGGTCTCACCTTTGGCCAATCATAGTCGTTGATGTTGGGATGCCCTAGGCTGTCTTTTCTTATAAATAGAGTAGTGGTTTAATTATAGGCATTACAGAATTTGGTGAAAAGAAATCCCGGATTCCAGCGATCAAGTCACTGTGCCGACTCCGTGGAAAGAAATCCCTAGGTGACGTTTCCTACGTGTGTATCTCCTTCCCCGAGGTCTGCCCTAACCTTAAGCCTCCTTTTCCCCTCCTAAACCCTCTCCCACAACCACCCATTCCCTCCAAAAATCAAAGCAAGCTTGTTGTCCAGCATTCACACTTCTTTTTTATGTACTGTTTAAAAATGAAATGAACTATTCTTTTTCTATAGTTTTAAATCCATAAAACAAGCGACCTGAGATCTACCGCCGCCCTCCTCAATCGTCCTCCCCTTGTTCTATTGCTGTCGGCTGCCCCTACGTCCCAGCCACCCCCCTTCAGACCCTAACATGACCGCCAACCCTCCTCCTTCAACCCTTAAGCGCAACCAGCCTCTTTCCCCAATTCCACAGCCGCCGCCCCCATCATGTAGCCTACCTCCTTGTCGTCAACCCCCGCCATACGCGGAACCACCTTCCCAACATCGTTCCTCTTCCGGATCAATCCAGATATGAAATTTTTCAGCTCGGATCCGATCTCAAATTATTGGATCTACCCTTCCCCGCCCGGATCTATCCATAAGTGGTCGGATCTACCCATTTCTGGCCTGATTCCACCATCCACCGTCAAGTACAGCCACTGACGCTATCTCCACGCCACCAATTCCACCTCGGATCGTCGTACACACATCTCCGACTCCGGATTCTTCAATGTATTGGTCAGCCCACTAGCTGGTGAGATCTCTCATTGTATTGGTTTATTATTTTTAGCATTTTTGTATTGCACTGGATGTGATGTTTGTCTGGATATATTGTATTGCGGTGGTTTGTTATATTATTATTGTGATTTGTACGGTTTATTCGCCGCGCACTCTTGCTTTTGCCCTTCACATGGAGGAAAGCCTAAGCTTGCTTCGCCCTAATTAATTATTTTGTCTTGCATTGAAGTATCTGCGTGAGATGTTTAAATTTATTATTTAACTATGGCTTAACCGTCGGATTTGCATAGCACGTAGGGTTAGATCACAGATTTCCCGTCGCCCATAGATTCGCCCTGCGTAAATATCTTTACTCTGTTTCAGGCGGTTGACCCGGGTGTGATTGGTAACCTGAACTCCTCTGTCACTGTTGAGAAAAATTTCTTTATGATTTGACTTATCGGATTATTAAAGTGATATGAGATCAATTGCATATTTGTATAAATGGCATCTTGTTTAGTATAGGTCCAAAGTCATTAAGTGCACAGGCAAAGATTCAGTGCACTCAGGAAATTAGAATCGGGCTAAGTAAAAGTCTATGCTTTGAGATGTCAACGTACGATGAGAAGTATACAAGGAAATGTCGACGTACGACGATAAGCTTACTATGTGTTTCAACTATTAGTCAACACATGAAAACGAACAATTATACTTCCTTGTGTCGCGATTTATTATAAAGATGTCAGAGAATAAGTTTGTGTGCATACATTGAGATATCCTCTTCTCTATATATCTCAACATACGTCGGCAAGTAGTCAACGTTCAAGAAGTCTTGCGTCGACTTCTCTACAGAACAATTTCGAATGAAGATTGAGAAGTCTAAGACAAAGATTTAGATTTGATTATGACCGTTGATGATTCAATTAAGGAAGATCTTCATTCTATTCTGGTCAGATCTGACAAGAAATTATTTGGACAACACATATATATTTCATTCTATGGAAAGAAAAGATGGTGAACCCTATTCAAAAGATAGAAGTAACCTGAAAAGGTCTCCCTCTCTCCCTCTCTCGTCTCTCCCATCTCTCTTCCTCTTCTTCATCATCAAGAAGTTCTTAGAGCACAAATATAGTCGACTAGCTCATCTTCTCTAGATTTGAAGGCTCTCATTCTTTGAAGGATTCAATAGTTCTTCATCAGATATTCCCCTAGTAGATTCAAATTTCTCTATTTAATCTGATCTCACAAGAGGAATCTATTGCTACTTCTATGTGCTACAACAAGTATCCACATAATGCTTACAAAGAATCATGTACTTAGATATTTACTGAAGAGGACAACATTGTGGAAGTTCAAGATCAACCACTCATACAGAAAGAGTTTCAAGAATCCCTTGCTACAAAGAATTTGGACAAAGCATTTAGAATTTCTCTGAGGCTCCGTTCGTTAAGCGGGAATTGGGCTGTTGGAATTGGTATTCATTTACCAATTTCAATTATAGTTGTTCGGTATGTCAAAAAATTCGTGGGAATCGGAAATCAAACCTAATTCGGTCGGAATTGGGTATAAGCTCATCCCGCGACATTCATTTTCGACCTCGCTAGGTCAGACTTCGCGATTTCGATCCCGCTCCTCTTCCTTCTCCCGTCGCCGTGATTCCGATTCCCCTCCCCGTTCCTGCTCCCGATCCCGTCGCCTCGACTGCTTCGGCTCCGGATCCCGCTGCCGCTCCTGCTCCCGTCGCCGTTCCTGCTCTGACTTCTTCTTCTTCTGTTATGTTTCTCGTTTTTTTACTGCTTGGTCATTCCCAACTTTATCTCTTGTGTCAACGTAAGCCAAATCAGTCTTGAAATTTTTTTTTACTGATTCTATTCAAAGCATTAGGTTACTAAATTAGATGATTGATGTTTGTCTAGTAATGACAGCATTAGTTTGATGTTTGCCTAGTAATGACAGCATTAGTTTGATGTCATTTCTTACTCTTCTTACAGTTCTAAGTTTGATGTTTGCCTAGTAATGATAGCATTAGCTTGATGTTTGCCGAACATCGGAATTATCAATTCCAATACTGATGACAGAATTCTTGCATTTAGCCGAACAACAGAATTGAAATTGACTTCAATTCCAATTCCTGCGGGAATTTGAATTAAAGTCAATTCCAATTCCTGCATCTCAATTCCCGCTTAACGAACGGAGCCTTAAAAGATTCCAATAGTTGGACCTGTTTATCAAAAGGCTTTTGGTCCCGATGATCCTCTTATCAAAGGATTTAGTGGTGTTAGAAACCACGGTGGGGCCCATTTGAGGGGGGCATGTGACATCCAGATCCGTGGCCGACTGCAGTTGTGGCAGAGCATCCCCAACCAAATCACCCAGGATGAATTTAACCGGGGTAGGTTGTTGGGAGCCGGGATCGAACCCGGGCCTCCCCTTTATCAGGCAACTATCTCAAGCCCTGATACCCAACTGCAGTCGGCCACGGATCTGGATGTCACGTGCCCCCCTCAAATGGGCCCCACCGTGGTTTCTAACAAAAGATGGCCATCTTTCGTTAGAAATCACGGTGGGGCCCATTTGAGGGGGGCACGTGACATCCAGATCCGTGGCCGACTGCAGTCGTGGCAGAGCATCCCCAACCAAATCACCCAGGATGAATTTAACCGGGGTAGGTTGTTGGGAGCCGGGATCGAACCCGGGACCTCCCCTTTATCAGGCAACTATCTCAAGCCCCGATGGGCCCCACCGTGGTTTCTAACAAGTGGTTTTGGAATTCCTTATCAAAAGATTCCTTTGGTTCTTAGAATTTCCTCAACAAAAGATGCAGTTGTACTTGTTCTAAGAGTCTCCTTACCCAAAGATTCAGCATCGATTAGTGGATATCCTGCCAAAGGGCAGAAGAGTGGAGTACTCCAATATTTAGGGGAACCAGTATAAATTTTTGTGTCTTTTGGTTGCATAATTCTCTTTATTTAAATTTCTTATTTTTTATACTTGCACTGTCTTAGAATTAAAATCTGTGACATGTAATGTGAAAGTTGTGTAAAATTCTAAGAACTCTATTCACCCTTCTCTAAAATATTTTTTAACTGTTTTTATCCACCTTTCAGACGTCGTGTACATGACCCCCGTTGAGGCATGACTTTGGCACCAACCATTCTTTGGATTTTGTTGTTTTATGCGCATATGAGGTTGTGGTCATTGCTCTCACATACCTCCCATTCTTCATAGTGTTTGGGCGACCATCCTCTCCTCTCCCACTATTTTGCCTCATTTTGACGTGTGTTCCATGATCCTTAAAGTCACTTTACCTCCTGAATTCTTGATGCCTCTCTCCAGCTATGCATCCTTCTCTAGGGTTTCAGAGTGGTCATAATGGTTCTCGCGAAGGTAGACGTGATGATCGCAACCGCTCCCCTTAGTCGGACACGCATGTGTACTTATTGTGGCCACCCACATCATACTGAGGACGATTGCTTCAAGAAACATGGGTTTCCACTGCCGACGTCCAATATGCGGCATCATACTTCTCCCTCCATGGATGTTTCCCTCTCACTGTGGCATTGACATCTTGCGCGAGGAACTTCAGCAACTTCGGGTGATGCTTACTCGGGCCTCCGACTTCGTCGCCTCTACTTTCAACGAAGGTATAACCTGTGTTTCCCATAGTCCGATGTGGATTGTGAACTTGAGGCTAGGAGCCTCATCACCTCATACTATCCTTCTAGGTATTCAGATACCTCTTCTTTGATGTTTATTACGATGCCCAATATAGATATCACCCGGTCTATAGGTCTAGAGACGTGCCTCTCACTCCATCTCTTCTTCTCCACTTCGTTCTTCATATTCCTAGCTCTCAGTTTAATCTTCTCTCTGTCAGTCATTTAACTCAAGACCTTGATTGCACCCTAACGTTTTCTCTGCCTTCTTTTGTGATGCAGGTTTCGCGGACTCGTAATATCATTGGTACTCTCTAATGGGTTGTACACTTTGGATATTACACCCTCGGTTCTCTCCTTTGTCACTTCCACTAATTAACTGGATCCAACGTCTTAGACATGCTCATCTGCCTATTCTCAAGCGTAGTCTTCCAGAATTTTCTTTTTTTGATTTTCAATGTGAATCTTGTTTTTACGGAACACAACATTGATCTATTTTATCTCCTCATTGTACTAGGCACACTATTTCTTTTGATTTAGCGCATTTATATATTTAGGGCCCCTACAATGTGTCTAGTGTTATTTGCGTTATTTTGTTACTTTGTTGATGATCATTCTCGAATGACATGGTTGTATATGATGCTTGATTGCTCGGGATTGTTTCGGATCTTTCACTCTTTTCTCACTAAGACTAAAAACCCAATTCTCAATCTCCCATAAAATTCTTCGAATTAATAATGCTCGTGAATATATAAGTCACAGTATTCAGGACACCTGCAATACCTTTGGCATAATCGACCAAACCCCATGTCCCTATACACTTCATCTAAGTATATGTTTGTTGTTTATTCTCGTATCCAGAAGGGCTACATATGTTACTCTTTACCTCTTCGGAAACTTGCCACCTCAACTGATTTCAACTTCCTTGAAAATAAACCATTTCACCAATCTGAAGCTCTTACGCCTCCTCCCAGGCATTCCACGTCCTCACAGGCCCACCTTCACTGATTCTCCTCCTCTGCTCCCCACTCCTCTGGCTACGGTCCCCTTGTCGCTACTTCGTCTTTGTGTTTACGCCCGCCGACGTCCTCAGTTTGATGTCATACGGGAGTCTCCGCTACCCACTGATGTTTCGCACCCGTTGATCAGGCACCAACCTCTACTGCTCACCTGTTTCAAATTACATCACTTTGCATTGCTTATCGTCGATGTTTCACAGGTTTGTGACCTCTCTATCCTGTATTTCCACACTTTTTCTCCACAGGAGGCTCTTCAGCATCTGGGGTGGCGTGGGGCCATGGATGAAAAAATGACTACCCTGTATACTAATCATACTTGGGACCTTGTCCCTATTCCTTTAGGCCAGGCATGTGTTGGATGTAAGTGGGTTTTTACCGTGAAGCATTGATACTTATAGGGAAGTTGAGCGTCTGAATGCTCGTTTTTTGGCTCGTTGTTTTACTCAGCAATACGGCCTCGACTACGGAGAGAGCTCGCCTATCACAAAGTTGAACATTGTCCGGGTCTTGATCTCCTTGGATGTTCATCAACATTGGATATTACATTAACTCGACATCAAAAATACTTTCTTGAATGGCGACCTCATTGAGACTGTTTACATGCAGCAGCCTCCTGGTTATGAGACCACGTTGTTGTAGGCTACCTCAAGAAATCTCTTTACTAAAACAGTTTTCTCTGGCTTGGTTTGATAAGTTCAGGCTGGTTGTTCGCGATGTTGGCTTCACTCGTTGCTCGACTGATTTTTCTCTATTCACATATCATTGTCTGAAAGGCAATACCCTTGTGTTGATCTCTCAACAACAAAGGATACTATCTCCTTCTTGTGGGCAAGATCATTTACCTTATAGTCACGAGACCGGATATATCTTTGTTGTTGTCGCTTTATGTATGCTCAGTGGATCTCTCATCTCCAGGTTGTTGAGTGTATCCTACAACATCTAAAAATTGTTTTGGGACATGGTCTTATGTATAATCCCTCCTCCTCTTTATCACTTGTTGCTTGCTCTGATGCTAACTATGTCGATTCTCTTGATGATTGTTGATCCACAAGTGGGTACTGCACATAGTTTACTGGACATCTTGTCGTTTGGCGGAGCAAGAAGCAAACTGTGGTTACACGTTCATCTGCAGAAGCTGAGTATCAATCAATGACTTCTATCGTTTTAGAACATACATAGTTGGAGAGTCTTCTAAGCGATCTGGGAGTGAAACACCCCTCTCCGACCACTCTCTTATGTGATAGTCAAGCTGCTATTCATATTCTCAAGAATTCTATATTCCATGACACACCAATCACATTGAGGTTGATTTTCATTTTATTCAGGAAAAGGTTCAACTTAAAAAATTAGATCGAAGACATGTGCCTGCTGTTGGGGAAGTTGTTGATATCCTCAATAAGGCTTTACGTCGACCATTATATCATCTGTTTCTATCCAAATTTGGCTCATATTGTTTGTATGCTCGAGCTTGCAGAGGAGTGAAGGAACAAGTATAAAAGCCGAGTGGCAACCCTTATGTAACCGCCTAGTGTTGCTTTATTGTAAAGGGACAGGCGGTTACCCTTGTGTAACTACCAAATGTTGTTGCTCTGTAAAGGGCCTAGCAGTTACCCTTGTGTAACCGCCCGGTGTTACTTCCTGTTGTAGTTTGGGCGGTTACCTGTATTGTAATTGCTCGATATATTTAGTCTCACGTCGCCATTTGTACATTTTCTCACCTCTATTCTATATAAAAAAGGGTGCACTCATGTAATAAGTAGATTTTGGGAGAATACAAATATTTATTTTTTATTTCTATTTTGGGTTTCTACAATTGGGAATAAAAGACCAGACGATAATTTCTTTGCTTGTGCAAAACAGGTTTATGATTTCACTGCGTTGACTGAGCGCTCTTCTTATTTTACTTGTTGAGTTGCTTTCATCCATTTTATTGTAATGTTTGTATTTTAAAGTACATCTCATCAATTACAATTATTATTTTGGCATCTTAAAGGTATACACCCAAGATCATTGAGGTTTTAAGCTCAGATGGTTCCGATTGCAACCAGATACCACTTTCCAGAATAGATCCCGTACAAGGTCTGGGAGCTTTTGCCATTTCTTGCTTGAATAATACTAGATATTTCTTAACAGCCTTAGTATCCAAGTCCTGATAATTTGAATTTCTTTGCAAATAAGGATAACTGAAGTAACCACTTTATTTATTGTCTGTTTTGTTCTTTTATATGTTATTTCCCCCTCTTCCTAGTCCCCTGTGCCACCTTATTGCCTTCCCCATGGGTTTCACTATATTGAAAACCATTCTAGCATTGCAAATTTAACATGGCCACAATCACATGTATTTGGTGCTACCAAAGTATGCATGTCGAAACTGGTGCAACTGTCACAGAACTTCAGGAATTTTTATATTAGGATAGGATCTATGACACAAAATTATACTTAGATTGGTGGATATTTGAGCAAATTAAGAGAATATTTAGTATAAAGTTGGAGTTATTTCAAAATTGAAGACTGCAATCAAATTTATTTTTATGCCATTAATATCCTGAACTTTATACCAAATGTATTTGTGGAGAAAAACTGAAATCTTGTATATACCTCTTCAATGTACAAATTCAAGTATGAATACATATATGTTGGGTACATTGGTCTAAATGTACCTGATTTGAAGAAGCCTCACCCAACTCAATGATATACATCAAAATGTATTTGATGTATTTTGAGTTACATGTGCAGGTTAAGTATTTGCAGGAAATGATGAAAAAGTTTCTAAGTCCATGTGTCGACACCCAGAGGGAAAGTGTCGACACTTAAGAAGACTTGTGTCGACACCCAGACAAGCAGTGTCGACACTTGAAGTCATTGTGTCGACACCAGGGATGCTGAGTCGACACCAGACAGAAAGTGTCGACACAAGGAGCTGTGTCGACACTCAATGAAGAAAAGCCAGTAAAGCTGTGTCGACACTTAACAGTGGTGTCGACACCCAGTAAAGCTGTGTCAACATCAGAAAGTGTCGACACTTGGAGGCTGTGTCGACACTCAGCAAAAGTCTGCAGAGACTAAGTACAAGTGTCGACACCCAGAACAATGTGTCGACACTCAACAGAAGAGTCAACACTTGAAGTAAGTGTCGACACCCAGAACAATGTGTCGACACTTAGCTGAAGACTCAACACTTGAAGAAAGTGTCGACACAAGGAGCTGTGTCGACACTTAGTGAAGAACAGCAAGATCAACAAATTATTCTAAGTACAAGTGTCGACACTATGGGAATGTGTCGACACTCAGCTGAAGTCTCAACAAGAAGAAGAATGTGTCGACACAAGGAGCTGTGTCGACACTCAACAAGTATCAACACTGAAGACATGTGTCGACACCAAGAAGCAGTGTCGACACTTGACAGATACAACACATGAAGATGTGTCGACACAAAGGTGTTGTGTCGACACTTAGAAGAATTCAGCAAAATTCTGAAGAACAAGTACTTGTGTCGACACTCAATATTCAGTGTCGACACATGAAGAAGAAGCAGTGTCGAGATAAAGAATCAACAACACAAGGAGTTGTGTCGACACCTTGTAGATTAGTGTTGACACTTAGACAACATGTGTCGACACTTGGTCTATAAGTGTCGACACTTAAAGACAGAAAGTCTCGACACTATCAGACAGTTAGAGAATTTTCAAGAACTGACTGGATGACTTGACAGCTGCCGTTCCAGCCGGTCTACAACACTTGTCAGAGTTGTCAGAATTCAGTTATGGACCGGACCAGCCGGTTATCATGAAGAAGGCCTATAAATAGGCCTATGATGTCTACAGAAACTGATTGATAAGAAGTTGATTAAGAGATTGAAGAAGTGGTTCAAGTGATCATTCACAAGTGAAACACTCAAGAAGATCTTGCTTTTCAAGTGCAGATCTAAGAAGTTGGAGAGAGAGCTCCATCCAAGAAATCAGCCGTTGGAACTAGGCTGAGAAGAAGGGTTCAAATTTATTCTAGATCTTAAGAAGCAGAGATCAAAGATCAACTGCAGAAGGAGTCAATCTCATTGAGTTCTACTTTCAAGAAGCTTTGAAGAAAGCCAAGTCAGATTGATTACAGCTGAGTTCTTCCAAGAACTCATCAAGAAACTCACAACTCCCCTCTCTTGTCTTTGGGTTGCTGAGTTAACAATTGTATAATCATTTTTATCTTGTAGGATCTTTTGGATCTGAGTGTTGTAAGCCTGTAATTATAAAGGCTGAGTGTAGGACTTTGAGAGCCTGAGTGTAGGAGATTGAAATCTCTGAGTGTAGGCCTTGGTGGCTGAGTGTAGGCCTGGGTGGCTGAGTGTAGGCCTTTGTGGCTGAGTGTAGGTTTTGTGGAAAAGCTGAGTTGTAGGGCTTTGGGCCTGAGGTGTAGGAACCAGTTTGGGTTCTGAGATAGTGGAGAAGTTTGGCTGAATCTAGTACACTGCTAGATAGGCGAAGGGGGAAATTGGATGTACCCAAAGCTTGGGGAACCACTATAAAACTCTGTGTCTGCTGTGATTGTGATTTGCTGTGTATGCTGTGTGATTGCTGTGCAAAAGTAGATTAGCTTCTGTGTTTAAAACTGTTTGCTGCCATTAAAGTTTAAAAAAGATTTTGGTCACCTATTCACCCCCCTCTAGGTGTTTAGGTACTATATCTTTCAAGTGGTATCAGAGCCAGGTTTCTCAAAACAAGGACTAACAGTCTGAGGAGATCCTGATTGGCAGATTCAGTTTAAGTCAAATTACAGATTCAAGAAAATCAAGAACCATGGGTTCCTCTGAGAATCACAAGGAATTGGGATCCATGAAACTACCTATATGTAGGAAGGAAATCTTTGACATATGGAAGGAAAGGGTAAGGCTGTTTATGGAGGCCTCAGACCCAAGAATTTACATCACAGTAAAGGAAGTGTCATATGTGCCCATGAAGGTGTCAGTCCTAGATGCTAATCAGAGAACACCAAAGGATTTCTCTGAAATGACTAAGGATGAGATTGTCCTAGCCACCATGGACAAAAGAGCTCAAAACATCATTGTAAGTGCCATAGATGATGCCACTTTTCAGAATCTAATACACTGTAAGACAGCCAAAGAGATGTGTGATACTCTCATTGTCTATATGGAGGGATCTGAAGAAGTTAGGCAAGATAGAAAATCCTTGCTAAATCAAGAGTATGAAAGTTTTAGACAAGGAAAGGGTGATAGCATAGCTGAGTGCTACAAGAAGTTCTACAGGATAGTGAATGAACTCATGTCCTATGGAAGAGAGTTCAGTAATTATGAACTCAATGACAAGTTCCTAAGGTCTCTAACTAAAGATTGGGACACCAAGATCTGTGCCATTAGAGAAATGGCTAAGTTGGCTGAAATTCCTCCACCTACACTGTTTGGCAAACTGTTGTCTTATGAAATGCAGTTGACAGTGAGGAAAGAAGAGGAGAAATACACAAGAAATGAACACAAGGAAAGAACAGTGGCCTTTAAGTCAGAAGTCCCCAGAAAGTATAGAAGTAAGTCACCTTCTCCTCCAGCAAAAGCTGCAGAATCTGAGTCAGATGAGTCAGTAAGCACAAAGTCAGAAAGCAGTGAAAGTGATGAGGACTTTGCTGCATTCACTAGACATTTTCAGAAATTCTTAAAGAAGAAACAGTGGAGGACAAGGCCTTCTACATCACAGGGAAAGGAAGACTCTTATCAGAAAAAGAGGTCTTCAAAGAAAGACAAGAAAAGGACTAAGTCTAGCAAGGCAACACTTTCAAAAATAGTGTGTTATTGCTGCAATAGACAAGGTCATGTGATAGCAGATTGTCCAGAAAAGAGAAAGGAGTCTAGTGACAAGAAGAAGACTCATTTCAAAGGCAAGAAAGAAAAGTCATTTGTTGCCAAAAAGGAGAAGACTCTGTCAGATATCTCTTCTTCAGAAACTGAGTCTGATGCTGAGGCATACATAGGGCTGTTTGCTGAAGAAGAAGAAGAAGAATTCATGCAGATTATGGATTTTATATATGAGCAAGAAGACTGTCAGTGCCAAGGACTGATGACATTGACTGACAATGACAAAATCCTGGAGCAGCCAGGACCCAGTAAGGTACAAAGTTCAACTTTAAGTTCAGTTTCTTGTTCCAGTACAGAATCAGATTCATCATCATCAAATGATGAGAGTGTATTTAAGTCTGAGGAAGATATTCATCAGCTGATAGATGAATATAAAGTACTGTTGCAAGCTTACAAGAAGAGCAAGTTCCTAGCCAAAAGTCAGGCAAAAGAAATTGCTGATCTTAAAGCTGCTGCAACTGAGTTTGAGAAGTCTTTTGATCAAAAACTGAATGAGATAGCCAGATTGAAGCACATAACTGTGATTCAAATGGGAACTATATCATTTAAGAATGATCAAATCAAGAGTCTGGAGATTAATCTTCAGAAGTAGAAGGACTTAGTTGCTAGGTTTTCTAAACCTAAGTCAGTACTGCCTTTAATTGATGAATTTGTTCATCACAAAGGCAAAGCTGGACTGGGTTTTACAAGACCTGCAAGGACTGTTCAGTCCAAGTCCAAGTCCAAGGGCAAAGCCCCAACACTCAACAAGCCAGCTGTGGATAAAACAGTTAAGACTGTACCTAAACAAAGGTACAATAAGTTTGAGTGTTGGTGTTGTGGCAAAGTTGACCACTTTGCAATTGACTGTTGGCACAATGCTAGTGCCAAAGTAAGTAGCAAATTGCCTGTTGGAAAACCAGCAGGTAGTTTTGTCAAGATGCAAACTAACAAATACCAAGGACCCAAGAATACTTTGGGTTCTAAGGTTCATTAATCTGTTTTGCAGGTGAGTCCAAGTTGTCATGCCCCAATATGGTACTTGGACAGTGGATGTTCCAGACATATGACTGGAACAAAGGGATTACTAAGGGACTACATTCCAATCAAAGATGGTCCTAAAGTCACCTTTGGTGGTTCTGAAAAAGGAATCATCAAAGAATTTGGTAACATTTCTAGCAACTTGGTTATCATTACTCAAGTGACTTATGTTAAAGGGTTGAAACACAACCTAATAAGTATAAGTCAATTAAGTGATGTAGGGTATGACATCTCATTTGTTAAGAATGGTTGTCATATCAAGAGGTCAACTGATCAAGAGATCATTTTGACTGGCTATAGAAAGAGGAATGTCTACTGCCTAAACATTATGTGCGAGACCAATGGTTCTCAAGTGTGTCTTGTAGCTGATGAGACAGTCTCTCATTGTGTCAAATGGCACAAGAGGCTAGCTCATCTAAATTACAAGACAATTGACAAACTCTTTAGCCAAGAGTTAGTGAGCAATGGTCCTCAAGTTAAGTGTGTTAAAGATGGTATTTGCTCAGCTTGTCAAAAGGGCAAGCAGACTAAATCCACCTTTAGAAGCATAGAAAACAAAGATGCTGTGAGGTGTTTATACCTCTTGCATATGGATCTCTTTGGTCCAATGCCAGTTCACAGCCTAGGTAGAAAGGTCTATACCTTTGTAGTTGTAGATGACTACTCAAGGTTTTCCTGGGTATTCTTCTTAAGACAGAAATCTGATACACCTAATGTCTTCTATAACTTTGTCAAGCAAATTCAGAATGAACTAAATAGTACAGTGGTCAAAATAAGAAGTGACCATGGTACTGAGTTTCAGTCTGATAGCATGACAAAACTATGTGAAGACTTTGGGATATTTCAAGAGTTTTCTTCACCAAGAACACCTCAGCAAAATGACATTGCTGAGAGCAAGAATAGAACCTTAATTGAGGCTGGTAGGACCCTATTAAGTGATACTTCATTACCAGAATACTTCTGGGCTGAAGCAGTCAATACTGCATGCCATGTTATTAATAGGACTACCATAACTAAAGGCCTCAACAAGACCCCCTATGAGGTTGTGAAAGGCAGAAAACCAAACCTATCCTACTTCAGGATCTTTGGTTGCAAATGCTTCATACTTAACAATGGAAAGTCTTACTTAACTAAGTTTGCTGTCAAGTCCCAAGAGGGAATTTTTGTTGGGTACAGCAACAATAGTAAGACTTATAGAGTCTACAACTTGTCAACTCAAGTTATAGAAGAGACTGTACATGTAGTATTTGATGAGACTAAACTTATTAACAATGAGTTGTCTCGTAGTGTATGCAGCCCCACGGGTTTAACAAAGAAGATGGACAAGCTCACTCTAGAAGAAGAATCTACTGCAAGACAGCAAGTAGAAGACAGTGGCTGTTGTCCAGGGGGAGAACTACATGTACCAATGGCAAATGCAGAAGAAGTACAGTATGATGATGAAACTGAAGAGGTTCAACCAGAAGTCAGGATGCCTCCAGCCAATAGGCATCTTAGAGATCATCCAGTAGAGCAGATTATTGGAGATCCAAGACAAGGGGTACAAACAAGGAGCAGAAACCTGAATGCAGCAGTCTACTCCAGCTTTCTATCCCAAGTTGAACCTAAAAAGTTTGAATAAGCCATCAAAGACCCTCTGTGGATTGAGGCTATGCAAGAAGAACTCAATCAGTTCAAGAGGTGCAAGGTCTGAGAACTGGTTCCTAAACCTAAAGACCACAATATAATAGGAACCAAGTGGATCTACAGGAATAAGATGGATGAACAAGGAGTCATCATTAAGAATAAAGCAAGACTAGTTGCTAAAGGATATAGGCAGGAAGAAGGTATTGATTTTGATCAAACCTTTGCTCCAGTAGCCAGACTGGAAGCCATAAGAATGTTCCTGGCCTATGCAACTTTTCAAGGATTCAAAGTTTACCAAATGGATGTCAAGTCAACATTTCTAAATGGTAATCTTAAATAAGAAGTCTATGTGGAACAACCCTCAGGTTTTGTTGATTCTACTTTACCTAATCATGTCTATAGACTTAGGAAAGCTTTATATGGGTTAAAGCAAGCCCCTAGGGCTTGGTATGAAACCCTGTCTAGTTTCCTCATTGAGAATAAGTTCACAAGGGGAAAATAGATAAGACTCTATTTCTTAGGGAATCTAGAGGCAAAGTTATACTAGTCCAAATATATGTAGATGACATTATATTTGGGTCTACTGAAAGTAACCTTTGCAAAAAGTTTGCAAAGCTAATGCAAGGTCAATTTGAGATGAGTAGTATGGGAGAGCTGAAGTTTTTCTTGGGTCTCCAAGTTAAACAGACTGAGAGTGGTTTATCCATATGCCAGTCCAAGTTCACCATAGAACTCATAAGGAAGTATGGTATGGATTCATCCAGCACCATGAAGACTCCTATGGGGACAAGTATGTCTCTTAGCAAGGATGATGCAGGGAAGCCTGTAGATGAAACCTTGTATAGAGGGATAGTTGGCTCCCTATTATACTTGACTGCAAGTAGACCAGATATCGTGTATGCTACATGTGTCTGTGCAAGGTATCAAGCCTGCCCTAAAGAGTCTCATTTGACTGCAGTCAAAAGGATATTGAGATATCTAAAGGGCACTCCTTATCTAGGCCTCTGGTACCCTAGGAATGGGGATTTTGATCTAACAGGTTATTCAGATGCAGACTTTGCATGATGCAAAGAAGATAGAAAAAGCACTACTGGAACCTGTCAATTCCTAGGTGGGAGACTAATTTCATGGAGTAGCAAAAAGCAAACCAGTGTGGCTATCTCCACTGCAGAGTCAGAGTATGTGGCTGCAGGAAGTTGCTGTGCTCAACTTCTGTGGATACAACATCAGCTAGAGGACTATGGATTTCAGGTAAGTAGAACTCCACTTTTCTGTGATTCTACTAGTGCTATTTCAATAGCTAATAATTCTGTATCCCATAGTAGAACAAAACATATTAAAATTAAATATCATTTTCTTAGGGAGCATGTAGAAAAAGAAGATATTTTACTTGAATATGTTAAAACTGATGATCAACTAGCTGATATGTATACTAAGCCCCTAGAATAAGCTAAGTTCAATAGATTTAAAATTGAACTAGGAATGATAAACTTAGAGTAAGTTTATAATATTGAAATTGGCTAAGTAAAAAGGTGTCGACACATAGAAATTTCTGTGTCGACACAGATAGTAGGTGTCGACACTTCAGGAAAAAGGTGTCGACACATCTAGAAAGTTAGTGTCGACACTTCAGAATATTAGTGTCGACACATGACAAGTTGGTGTCGACACAACCACGGTGGTGTCGACACATAGTGTTTACTCAGAATTATCTAAGTAAAGTCTCGACTATGTGTCGAGTTAAGTGGTGTCGACACATAAACAATTGTCGACACATATAATCTGTTGACTAAACTTGTGTCGACACATATGTGTCGAGACATTATAAGTTAGTGTCGACACTTATTGCCAGTGTCGACACAAATTTCAGTTCGCTGTCCCGCCTGTTCATCTTCAAAATTAGAAAGGTATAAATAGAGTTTTGCCTTAGTTTGTCGACACGCTTTCAAAAGTTTCGAGACCAAAACTTCTGTGTCGACATCTCTCTTCTCTCAAGACAAATTCTACAAACCCTAATGGCGCCTAAGCTAGAGGAGAACGTCAACGAAGGATACGAGCTGGTACGCGGTGCTTTCGATAATGCTGATCAAGAAATCCAG
Source organism: Platanthera guangdongensis (assembly GCA_039583875.1). Taxonomy (NCBI): domain Eukaryota; kingdom Viridiplantae; phylum Streptophyta; class Magnoliopsida; order Asparagales; family Orchidaceae; genus Platanthera; species Platanthera guangdongensis. Next base: position 217,852,448 of record CM077158.1, on the reverse strand, counting down.
ACTGTAGTAACCCTAGTCGCAGATTCAGGGTTAGAATTTCTGGTTTCTGAGCATACAAAGATTTGGAAAAAGGAAGTCCTGCAATTCCTCAATGGAGCTCAGATAGACGAATCTGGATACAAGATCAAATCCAGAGTTCATGGTGAAAAGGTGAAGGTGTCACCTAAAAGTCTGAGGAAGATTCTACAGCTACCAAGAATTAAAGAGGAAGATGAGGTTACAGCTACAAAGACCAGGGAAGCTCTAACCTGGTGTGGACTGGATCCTAAGATGAAGCTTGGATCAGTGTTTCTAAGAAAGGGCATGAACAATCAAGGAAAATTCCTCTCAGAGATTGTTGGCAAAGTCATACTCAGCAAGTCAGGAGGGCATGACAGAGTGTCTGCACATATGTTTAGTATTATGACAAGGATAATTTTCTCTCTACACACTGACTGGTCTATGATAGTGTTTGAGAAAATCAAAGAAAGCTTGAAGAAGCCCAACCTGGGCAGGATTTTAAGTCTTTACCTTGCTGGTGTAATACCTGAAGTTATGAGTACTGCTGCTGGAAGTAAAATCAATCATATGAGGAGAATGGATCTGAGAATATTCTCTAGATGGGACAGGGTGTTGACTAAGGAGATGCCAACCCCTGAGAAGGTCATTCCTGAGAAAGTATCTCCTCCAAAGAAGAAAAGGAAAATTGCCCCAGTGGCTCAAGAGTCCACTAGCAGCTCAGATAGTGAAGAACAGGTTGTCTTCACTCCAGATGAGAATGAGGAAGAGCCTGCTGTGAAGTCTCCTGCTCCTCAAGATGATGCTGAGATCCAGGGGGAGCTACCTCAAGCTAGCCACATACACAAGGATCAAAGCCAGGGGGAGCTTCCAGTTGTAGATGAACCCACTACACTGGAAAGTGAACAAGCAACTAACATTATCCTAGAGGTAATCACTGAACTCAATACTTTAGAATTTCCTATAGAAGATACTGATTTGTCTGATGTTCATCAGCAAACTCAGCTGGATAATCAAGTCACAGATGCTGTCTTGGAAGACACATCTGTTTCAGCTCCAATAGTTCCTGATCCAGTAGTTGAAGAGACCAGAATTTCTCCAGCTCAGTCTCCAACAGAATATACCATGGAAGATCTTTTCTTGAATCTGGATCAAGAAGATTTTGATAAAGAACCTGCTGCTGAAAAGGAGAATGCTCCAATTGAGGGGGAGCAAGTATTATTTGTTGAAGAGCCTGCAAGGCATGATACTGATAAGCCCCAAACTGTTGAAGAACCACCAAAGGAAAGGGTAGATATAGTCAGCTCCTCAGCATCTGAAGATGAAGAGGCTACCAGGGCTAAAAAGCAGAAACTTTATGTATTCAAGAGAAGGAGCCAAAGTTATAAGAAGGTCTTACAATCTGTTGCTCCACAACCTATAGTTCAGCAAGCACCATCAGTTGATTATAGTGCACTGATGGTTACTATGCAGATTAAATTGGATGAACATAGGAAAGCAATTGAGAAGTATGTGGATGAAGGGCAGAAATCACTACAATTTGATCTGGCCCAAGATATCAAGTCAATAAGATTTGAAATGAATCTTAACAAGAAGGAAATGACTGACTGCTTCCACAAGGGTGGGAATGCAGTAGTCTATCTTGCAACTCATCAGGAGAAGATAAAAGCCCAAGTGGATGACATAGCTGTGAAGCAAGGTTATGTACTTGAAAATCAACTCAGGATGAATGACAATCTGACAGCATCTCATAATGCAATTGTCACAGAATTAAAGAATATAGGTGCTGGACCTTCTACCTCTTCTGCTACTATTAAAGCTGAATTTGACAAAGTATTTCAAGAAGAAATCTCTGCTGTTAAGACTGCCATTGAAGACTCCCAGAAGGCCATATCTGAACAACTTAAAAAGCTCAAACCCTTCTTTAAAGATGGAGTCAGATACTTGGATAGTCAAATCAGATTCCAGAAGGATGATGTCAGAGATCACATGGCTAGAGAAGTCATAAAGGGGGAGAGAGTTTTAGTCAAAGCTAGCTCTGATCATGCCAAATGGATATCTAATTCCATCAGAGCTACACTGGGCTATCCTCCACTTTGTGATGATGACAATGTGGCAGAATCTGGAATTAACCCTGCCTATCTTGGAGGTGAGCAACCAGAAGTAGCTCAAGTGATCTATCCTCCACCAGATTTTGAAATGGTGCAAGCTGATATTCATCATATGTATAGCCCAACTGAAGGGAAGCCCAATGTCATTCTGGAAAAAGTAGTTCAGCCTATATCTGAAGCTATGCAAGCAGCTCTTCAGAAAGAAGAAGAAGCTCTACAGAAAGAAGAAGAGGCTAGATTGTCTAAGAAGAGGTTTAGGGAACATGCTGAACAAAGACCAGATTTTGAGCAATGGAGCCCTACCTCAAGGAATATCATTTTAACTGCCTGGAAAGCTGCCAAAGATAACATTCAAGACAGGAATAAGTGGTTTTCTGAAGCTGAATGGAGAAAACATGAAATAAGGCAGGAGGCCATAGTTCAACATAAAAGGAAGACCAAGATGGGAAAGCTACCTCCTACACCTCTGGAGCATAGCAAGTACTTTCCTAAGCCTTACCATTACTTTGAAAGGCAGAAGATTAAAGCAGAAGAGCTTAAGAAGAAAGACTTGAAAGGCAAGAAGCATGCTGAAACTGAAGTTGCTGAAGCTCCTGTTCAAGCTAAAGTTCAAGCTGGAAAAAGCATAGTGATTAAGGAGCCAGAACAGAAATAGAATTAGAATTTTCTTGAAGTTTACTTTGTAATCTTTTTGATGTAAAACATTTTGTAAACTTCTGAAAATGAATTTGACAGATATTAGAACATTGTGTTATATGTTAAAACTATTTCATATTTGTTCTGTGATAATGTCTATGTCTATTTCATATTTGTTCTGTGATGATGTATTTGTATACATGTGTAATTGATACATGTTTATGTTTACCCTGTTGTATATAATCCTGCTTTACATCATTTTGTAATTTAATTATGAATGGTGTATATCATTGACTAAGGGTTATGAATTCTCCAAATAGGGGGAGATTGTTGGGTACATTGGTCTAAATGTACCTGATTTGAAGAAGCCTCACCCAACTCAATGATATACATCAAAATGTATTTGATGTATTTTGAGTTACATGTGCAGGTTAAGTATTTGCAGGAAATGATGAAAAAGTTTCTAAGTCCATGTGTCGACACCCAGAGGGAAAGTGTCGACACTTAAGAAGACTTGTGTCGACACCCAGACAAGCAGTGTCGACACTTGGAGTCATTGTGTCGACACCAGGGATGCTGAGTCGACACCAGACAGAAAGTGTCGACACAAGGAGCTGTGTCGACACTCAATGAAGAAAAGTCAGTAAAGCTGTGTCGACACTTAACAGTTGTGTCGACACCCAGTAAAGCTGTGTCAACATCAGAAAGTGTCGACACTTGGAGGCTGTGTCGACACTCAGCAAAAGTCTGCAGAGACTAAGTACAAGTGTCGACACCCAGAACAATGTGTCGACACTCAACAGAAGAGTCAACACTTGAAGTAAGTGTCGACACCCAGAACAATGTGTCGACACTTAGCTGAAGACTCAACACTTGAAGAAAGTGTCGACACAAGGAGCTGTGCCGACACTTAGTGAAGAACAGCAAGATCGACAAATTATTCTAAGTACAAGTGTCGACACTATGAGAATGTGTCGACACTCAGCTGAAGTCTCAACAAGAAAAAGAATGTGTCGACACAAGGAGCTGTGTCGACACTCAACAAGTATCAACACTGAAGACATGTGTCGATACCAAGAAGCAGTGTCGACACTTGACAGATACAACACATGGAGATGTGTCGACACAAAGGTGTTGTGTCGACACTTAGAAGAATTCAGCAAAATTCTGAAGAACAAGTACTTGTGTCGACACTCAATATTCAGTGTCGACACATGAAGAAGAAGCAGTGTCGAGATAAAGAATCAACAACACAAGGAGTTGTGTCGACACCTTGTAGATTAGTGTTGACACTTAGACAACATGTGTCGACACTTGGTCTATAAGTGTCGACACTTAAAGACAGAAAGTCTCGACACTATCAGACAGTTAGAGAATTTTCAAGAACTGACTGAATGACTTGACAGCTGCCGTTCCAGCCGGTCTACAACACTTGTCAGAGTTGTCAGAATTCAGTTATGGACCGGACCAGCCGGTTACCATGAAGAAGGCCTATAAATAGGCCTATGCTGTCTACAGAAACTGATTGATAAGAAGTTGATTAAGAGATTGAAGAAGTGGTTCAAGTGATCATTCACAAGTGAAACACTCAAGAAGATCTTGCTTTTCAAGTGCAGATCTAAGAAGTTGGAGAGAAAGAGCTCCATCCAAGAAATCAGCCGTTGGAACTAGGCTGAGAAGAAGGGTTCAAATTTATTCTGGATCTTAAGAAGCAAAGATCAAGGATCAACTGCAGAAGGAGTCAATCTCATTGAGTTCTACTTTCAAGAAGCTTTGAAGAAAGCCAAGTCAGATTGATTCCAGCTGAGTTCTTCCAAGAACTCATCAAGAAACTCACAACTCCCCTCTCTTGTCTTTGGGTTGCTGAGTTAACAATTGTATAATCATTTTTATCTTGTAGGATCTTTTGGATCTGAGTGTTGTAAGCCTGTAATTATAAAGGCTGAGTGTAGGGCTTTGAGAGCCTGAGTGTAGGAGATTGAAATCTCTGAGTGTAGGCCTTGGTGGCTGAGTGTAGGTCTGGTGGCTGAGTGTAGGCCTTTGTGGCTGAGTGTAGGCTTTGTGGAAAAGCTGAGTTGTAGGGCTTTGGGCCTGAGGTGTAGGAACCAGTTTGGGTTCTGAGATAGTGGAGAAGTTTGGCTGAATCTAGTACACTGCTAGATAGGCGAAGGGGGAAAGTGGATGTACCCAAAGCTTGGGGAACCACTATAAAACTCTGTGTCTGCTGTGATTGTGATTTGCTGTGTATGCTGTGTGATTGCTGTGCAAAAGTAGATTAGCTTCTGTGTTTAAAACTGTTTGCTGTCATTAAAGTTTAAAAAGATTTTGGTCACCTATTCACCCCCCCTCTAGGTGTTTAGGTACTATATCTTTCAATATATATAGGGAGAGAAGAGAGATAAATCTAAATTTCAAGATGTGGGACTATTACATGAAAAGGAAGGTCTATAATGGGCCACAATATGAACCCTTACATCATCATTTTCTAACACTCCCCCGCAAGCTAGATCGTGCAAGTCGTAACCACCCAGCTTGGACAAGAACTAATAAAACAGTGTACTCTGTATTGCCTTAGTGAGGATATCAGCAACTTGATTAGTAGCTGAAACATGTTTCAATTCCAGCTTCTTCATTTGAACTTTTTCCCGAATGAAATGTCAGTCAACGTCAATGTGTTTCGTCCTTTCATGGAAGTAGGATGTTTTGTTATGTGTATAACAGTTTTACTGTCACAGAGTAAGGTAGTTGAAAAGGAAAGTTTTACTCATATATCGTAGAAGACCTTCAAGCCATGCGAGCTCAGATACAACAGATGTCATCGAACGCTAATCAACTTCGGCTGAAGATCGAGCAACCACAGACTGTTTCTTACTGCGCCAGGTAAAAGGTGGCCTCCAAAGTATGTACAGAATCCGCTGGTGGATCGTCGATCATCCATGGAACCAGCATAATCATCATCTGAATATGCAACTAATGTAGGAGTAGAAGAGGAAGAAGTTTTGTATACCAGCTTTTGACCCGGGGCTGTTTTTAGATATCTCAGAATTCATTCGACAGCTTGTAGATTAGACATCCGAGGATGTTGGAGAAAACTGCGAATAGTGATTCTATTACAAAATAGGCTTGTCTCCACTATATATGGAGGCAGACACACCAATAATATAAGGAAAAAAGAAATAAAACACAATACATATTGTAACACTCCTCCTCAGGTTGGGCGTGAGATGTTGATCATGCCCAACTTGACAACAATCCTTCCAAAAGGTACTTCCACTTAGACCTTTCGTGAGGATATCAACGAGTTGTCTATCTGATGGAACGAAGAGAGTACATACAAGTCCTTTTTCTATGTCTTTCTTGATGAAATGACGATCCACTTCAATATGCTTCGTGCGATCATGCTGAACAGGATTGTGTGCGATGCTAATAGCAGTCTTGTTGTCACAATACAACCGAATGAGCTCATCTCCAAGGAGTCTCAGGTCATTTAGTAACGATCGCAGCCAGAGACCTTCACAAACGCCATGGGACATAACACGAAATTCTGCTTCAGCGCTTGATCTTACCACAACATGTTGTTTTTTACTTATCCAGGTAATAAGGTTTCCACCAACCAGTGATCAATACCCTGAGGTAGATCGCCGATTGTCGACAGACCCGGCCCAATCAGCATTAGTGTACACCTCAATGTTTAGGGATGAATTTGAGGAAATTAAGACCCCACTCCCAGGTGAGGACTTAAGATACTTGAGAATTCTGTTGGTAGCATCTGCATGACGAGTCTTCAGAGTGTGCATAAACTGGCTGATAACACTCACATCATAAGCTTTATCTTGACGGGTATGAGCCAGGCAGATCAGTCTTCCTACAAGCCTCTGAAACTCATGTATGTCTTCAACATTTCAACCTCTCCATTGTCATGGCCCATTTTGTGATTCACTTCACTAGGGGTATCAGCTGGTCGACAACCACTCATCTCAGTCTTCTCAAGGAGGTCCAGAGTATACTTCCTCTAAGATATAAAGATCTCATGTTTTGACCTTGCCACTTCAATGCCCAAGAAATATTTGAGCGCACCCAGGTCATTTACCTCAAACTCAGTGACCAATTTTTGCTTTAAAAGCGTGATTTTTTCCACATCATCGCCTGTGATAAAAATATCATCAACATAAACAATGAGAGCTTTAAGTTTACCGATCCTATGCTTGATAAATAGAGTATGATCTGAGTTTTCCTAGTGATACCCAAAGGACAATATGGCTTTATGAAACCTCCCAAACCAAGCCCTTGGAGACTGTTTCAGTCCATATAGGACCTTCTTCAACTTGTAGACGTGTCCCATTGAACTTCTAGAAGTAAGGTCTGGTGGAAGAGACATATAAACTTCCTCTTCCAGATTCCCGTGGAGGAAGGCGTTTTTGACATCAAGTTGTCAAAGGTCCCACCCTTTACAAGTAGCGCAGGATAAAGAACTCTGATAGTGTTCATCTTTGCTACAGGCGCAAACGTTTTCTGATAGTTGATCTCAGGTGTTTGAGTGTAACCTCGTGCCACCAATCTTGCTTTACACCTTTCAACCACACCCTGTGAATTTTGTTTGACAGAGAACACTCATTTGCATCCAACCAGTTTCTTTCCAGGAGGAAGAGGCACCAAGTCCCATGTGTTGTTCTTTTCAAGCGCAGCCATTTTCTCAAACATCTCCTCTCTCCACACAGGAATCTCTAGAGTACTCTGCCAGGATGTTGTTTTGGATATGGACGCAGGGGAAGACACAAAGGCCTTATAGGATGTGGAGAATGAGTCATAATAAATATAATTAGAAAGAGGATGTTTAGTGCAGGACTGGATACCTTTGCGGAGAGCAATTGGAACCTCAGAAGGCCCTGAGTCCGGGTCCAATGATCGTTCTGGTAGCAGGTTAAGGTTGTCTTTGGGCATCTTCCTCCTCCGAGTGTACCCTTGCAGAGGAGGAATAGTAGGAGGAATAGTAGTATGGATATCACTCACTTCCGATGGTAGAAACTCTCCCTGAAGTGAGGGATATAAAGGAGGAGTGGGCAGTAGTACAGACGGTGAGGGCAAAGATGAAAAGGACACAAGGGAAGAAGCACCCGGGGTAGGATAATAGGCCTCAGTTTCACGAAACGTGACATCCATGGTAACAAAAACCCTTTTTGTAAGAGAATGAATGCATTTGTACCCCTTTTGAGTAGGAGAGTAATCAATAAACACACACCTAATAGCTCGAGGATCTAGCTTGGTGGGAGGAGGGTGATGGATGTGGACAAGGCAAACACAACCAAACACCTTAAGTGCGAGCTGAGAGGACGAGACTCGAAGTGTCCCAAGGGGGTGTTATTCCCAAGAATACGAGATGACATGCGAGTGATAAGATATGTTGTCGTAAGGACAACACCCCCCAAGAATACTTGGGAAGATGCATAGTGGACAAGAGACAATGAGCAATCTCCAGAAGATGACGATTCTTACGCTCCGCAACCCCATTTTGGGCAGAAGAATAAGCACATGTGATTTGGTGTATAATGTCATGATCAGCAAGATATTCTGTAAAACGTAAATGCAAATATTCATAACCATTGTCACTTCGAAGGATCTGAATTTTATCATGAAACTGAGTGCAGGTCATGTTATGAAACTTTTTAAAGGTGGGAAAAATGTCGCTCTTGTTTCATAATAAATATAACCAAGTAGTGCAGGAAAAACAGTCAATAAAAGTAACAAATCAAGTACAGCCAAAAATAGAAGATACGGGTCCAGGACCCCGGACATTAGAGTGAATCATAGAAAAAGGAACAGAACTTGACAACAAAACTTGATTAAATAAAGTACAACAATGTTTGTTAGCAGTACAGACATCACAAACAAAGGAAGTAAAAACAACAGTTTGCATAGAAGGTAACAATAGCTTCATAACAGGGATAGATGAGTGTCTTAAGTGACAATTCCAGGAATATAGATCAGATGTGCTGGAGTGATGTGCCTGAGGAGGTGCCACCGAGTAGGAGTCGAGCACGTACAGACCATTGACCGAACTACTAGATCCAATCATCGTTCCCGTCTTCAAGTCTTGAAACACATAAGAGGAAGGATGAAAAGTTACTGAGCAGTTCATGAAATTAGTCAAATGAGTAATAGATAGTAAATTACGGGTAAAATTTGGAACATGCAGGACCGGCGATAAGATGAGAGAGGAACAGGAGATGGTGCCCTTCCCAGCAATAGAGGAAAAGGAATCATCATCGATGCTCACTTTATCACGACCAGAGAGAGCAGTATTGTAGAGAAAACCTGAGGCGGAGCCAGTCATATGGTCGGTGGCTCCGTAGTCAATGATCCAATGAGTGGAAGCAGTGGAGAGCACCTAGAGTTCCAGTGTGGGCATACGAAGACAATGCTGAAGTCTCCGTAGAGAGGCCTTGCATCATGCGGTGAAGAGCAAGGATTTCATCAGCAGAGAGCACCGGGGAGGATAGAAGGATCAACACCATCCAGAGCAGGAGAAGCATCTACAGCAGCTTCTGTGAGATGGGCAGATCGAGGAGATGCGCGACCAGTGGAGCGGCCAAAGCCACGACCACCGCGAGAAGGAGCACTACCTCTCGGTGGAGGAAAATCATGGAGCCGAAAGCAGGTATCTCTGGTATGACGGGGCTTTCCACAATAATCACAGAGAAGGTGGTCTTGATCCGGTTTCGGTCCTCCCTGGCACGAACCATAGCCTCATCAACAGGGCTAACAAAGGTGAGGGAATCAAAATGATCGTATTCCTGATATAACTGAGTGAACTCCAAATAGTACGCAGAGGGGGGACGATCACTCTGACGGAGTAAGGATATCTTCCGTCTCAACTAGAAGATCTGGGCAGCATTTCCCTTCCGAGAATACGTGGTCTCAGCACGTCGCCAAATATCAACTGCAGTATCCAGAAAGAGGTAGTGGCGAGCGATGGACTCCTGCATCGAATTCGTTAGCCAAGACATGACTAAGAAGTTTTTGGAATCCCATTGAGGCTAATCAGGGGCAATCTTCTCCAGTTCCGTAGTTTGCCCAGTGACATATCCAAAGAGGAGACGGCTCTTAAGATCAAGAGTGATAGAGCACGACCAGGACAGATAATTTGAACCATCTAATCAGATAGTAGTAATCTGGGGAGTATTGTGATCATGACTCCCACACAAAGGACTGGCAGGAGGAGGAATCAGAGAGGGAACCGGTGTTGAGGTTGAATCTCTGAGCAGCGACATAGTTTCTCCGGAATAGAAATCTGGAGACCACACGCCACACTAGGCAACAAAGGCAATCAATTCCACCAAGCAACAATCGAATTAGGAGATAGGAGTAATAGAAATCAACTCCATCCGATAACAGGGCAACAATCCCTAGGATACGGCGCCGGAAGGAAGGGTGGCCTCAACACATATATGGCTCCGGAAGAGGAAGGGAAACAAGCCCTAGGAAGCCCTACTATGGCTGAGAAGGACACGCTGGAACCGGCGCTGGAAGAGCTGCTGAAGAGACGCGGGAAGCGTAGTCTCTGGTTGACGGCGAACTACCCGCGGAAGCCCGACGCCGATCGACGCGCGAAGAGCGGGGTTCGTCGATGACCACGCCTAGGAAGGAAGAGAAGGCGTCGGAGAGAGGAGGATGGCGGAGGACACGCGCTGCGGTGGAGACTGTTAGATAAATCTGCTTTAAGACGATCAATTGTCCCATTAGGAGCATACTTGATGACAAAGACTCATTTACAGCCAACATGAGTCTGTCCTAGAGGAAGAGAGACCAGATCTCACGTATGATTAGCCCAGAGGGTTGTCATTTCTTCGTTCATAGCCGCCCGCCAACTCAGATGCTGAAGAGACTTCTGCACAGAGTTAGGGACAAAACTAGAGGCTAATGTAGTGGCAAATTTTTGAAGTGTCGGGAACAAGCGATGTAAGGATACGTAATTCGCCATGGGATGGGTTGTGGAGGCAGGAGTTGGATCAACAGATCATAGAGTGCCAGAGGTGGAAGCCGACTGCAGTGGGGTGGTGGAATGAGGAGATCGACAAGTGTAGACACAAAGATGTGGAGGTTGTTGGAGAGCAGGAGCGTTGGTTGGAGGTGGTGGTGGCAAGGGGGACGTAACGGGAACGACAGACCGTAGTAAAGATGGTTGGGAAAGAAGTGGTGATGAAGCAGGGAAAAACGGTTGATTTTTCAAAAAGGTAACGTTTGTCGACACAGTCACCTTGCGGGTAGTGAGAGAGTAGCAAACATACCCTTTTTGAGTACGGAAATAACCAACAAACATATGTTTGGCTGCCCGAGGATTGAACTTGTCAATGGAGGGGCCAAGATGATGAACATAGCAAGCACAACCAAATATGTGAGGGGTGAGGGATAATGGTAGTGTGAATGGAAAGAGAACACTGAACGGGGTGGCGTGATTGAGGACGAAGGAGGGGAGACAGTTAATGAGAAAGCATGCCATCGAAACCGTAAAATGTCAATACGTCTTGGGAACATGCATCTGAATCATGAGACAACGAGCAACATTAAGAAGATATGTATTTTTGCGCTCAACCACACCATTTTGTTGAGGAGTATAAACACACGAAGTCTGATGAATAATCCCAAATTTGGAGCAGAGATTATCGAACTCATGACCCGTGTATTCAATATCATTATCCGTCCGAAGCATTTTGAGTTTATTGGCAAACTGTGTGCGATTCTCCAGAACGAAAGCACGGAATACACGAGGAAGCTCGGAGCGATCACGGAATAAGTACAACCAGGTCATTCGAGAATACTAATCAATAACCGTGATAAAATAACGATAACCAGACACATTTGCTATTTTATACGGGCCCCAAACATCAGAATGAACTAACATAAACGACGCAGAGCTCCGAGTACAATGAGGAGAAAAAGAGGAACGATGTTGTTTCGCCAAAATGCATGAATCACTGGTAAAAGCATGAAGCGGAACATCAGGAAGAGCTTTCTGGAGAACAGGAAGAGGAGCATGTCCAAGACATCGATGTCAGTCAACCGAGGATACGGAGGAGAGAATGGTAGGAGAAACATCAAAAAGATAGAGTCCGTTGTACAGTCGTCCTTTACCAATAATATTATGCGTCCTACAATCCTGCATCAGAAAAGTAGAAGAGGTGAAACTGAGAGAACAGAGAAAGGGAAGGGAAGGAGAGTGAAACTAAGAGAGAGAGAGAGAAGCATTTCTATTCTTCCTTTTTCTGTTCTACCTTTCTCTTCTTCCTGCGGAACTTTGTATTCCTGAAGCAACTGCCTTAATGCACAGATCTGGGGTATCGATGGCCTGGAACGTATTCAAGTTCTGCACGGCGCTTCGAGTCCTTGGCTCGGTCATGATCCTGATGGTCCTCGGTGTTGTCGGCGTCACCTACTACGCTGTCGTCCTCACTAACTACGGGTCAACTATCTTTGATTCTGACAGCGTTGCTTCATTCACTGCCTTCGCTGCCCCCTCTTCCATGGACTACTGGCAATGCTTCTCTGGAGTTATTTTTCTGTGGTCCTGACGGATCCTGGCGGTGCTTCTCCAAATTGGAGACCTGTAATCATGGAGGAGGAGGGTGGAGAAGCTGTCCCATTGGTCGGTTCAGACTTCAGCAGCCCTATCCTGTCTATGCAGCACCAGTCCACATTGATTTCGGATCCAGGGGCTCCTAGAATTAGGTTCTGTAAGAAATGCAACCAGTTTGAGCCACCTCGTAACCATCACTGTTCTGTCTGTGGGAGATGTGTTTTTAAGATGGATCACCATTGTGTGCGGGTTGTAAATTGTGTTGGAGCGTTAAATTATAAGTTCTTTCTTCTTTTTCTGATGTACACATTCCTAGAGACAACTTTGGTTACACTGTCATTATTGCCTCATTTTATTGCATTCTTTAACCATGGAGAGATCCCAAAACACCTAGAGCACTTGCAACAACTTTCCTCACTTTTGTATTGAACCTGGCTCCGATATCATGTGGACAAAAACTGAAAGCTTGTATATACTTCTTCAATGTACAAATTCAAGTATGAATACATATATATAGGGAGAGAAGAGAGAGAAGTTTCAATTTCAAGATGTGGGATTATTACATGAACAGGAAGAACGCCTATAATGGGTTACAATATGGGCTTTTACATCATCATTTTCTAAATGTATTATTATTATTATTATTATTATTATTTTGCACACGTCCTACTATCCTTATTTTGTACATTATTGGAAAGTACACCTCAGTGGGCTAGCATGAGAAACAACGCATAAGTTCAATGATGAGGGTTCTTAGTAACACAAACGGAAGGAAAAGTAGACATTGGGAAATATGTAAGGGTCCGTTCGGCGCGCAGGTATTGGCTTTCTAGAATTGGCTTTGGCCAGAAAACCAATATCTGCAGAAATTGATTTTGTGCAGAAAACCAATTTTGTCGTTCGGCTGCAGGATGGTATTCAGTGAACAGATTTGACATTGATATGTAAAAGTTGTTCGGCTGCACATTGGAATTGGTTTTCTGAAATTGAAATTTTAAAATGTACACATTTTCAAATTAAACCAGGAAAGTAAACTACTACTGATAATTATAGTTCAAAATACCGCACAAATATTGTCCATAAATAAAAAAATACATATTAGATAAATGTCCATCATCGATTAAAAAAGGCACAAATCTAGCGATCAAACTGCATTCGCAGCCATACGCCCTTCATGTCTTCAGGTAGCCGCATGAATATGTCACGTTTGACATTATCATGACACAGTATATCCATCGCCTTGAGAAAATCACTCCGGTCCAAATCCGTCATCTGAGCTAGTGCGACATATATGTCATCAACATTGCTAGCTGACTTGCCCCCCGCTGCCTTTTCCACGGAATCAGCCAATTTCTCTATGGCTACAGCTACAACATCAGCTCCTACTGCGCGTTTTCTCCTCCTTCTGCTGCTCCCTTCTCCACCTGTTCTAGTCTGTTCTTGTGTATTAGTTGTTTTCTCTGCCATAGACTCAACATCAATCTCCTTCGCCATCTCAGATGCGGTCGCGGCGTGACTACCAGTTGCTCTATCAGTTCCGCAGAGCACAGCCAAATCAGACCAGTTGACGATAACCTTGTCCTTATAATGCTTGACAGATGGATGAGCCTGCAATAGTTATAATTAATGTATCATTGTAATAAAATCAATGTAGAAAAATTAATTTAATAAAAACTATACCTTCACATAGTTAGCCCATACTTCCTCACTGTCTACCTGCACCATGTTCCGTTGCCAATCCCATCCAAATCCGCTAGTGTCCAGCATTGCACTGACTTCTATGTAGTACTTGTTCCAAGTTTTAAGCCGAGCCATTATCTTCTCTTTGCTAGTTTCGATGCCACAAATATCCTTAAGGGCAGTCATAGCTGCTGTAAAAGCAACACTCTTCCAGCCATTAGGAGTTTTATGTCCCAAACTATGTTGCTCCAACAAGGCATTGGAGAGGGTAATGTCCATCTCTGATGTCCAGTGCATGTAGGACCGCTCAGTCCTACCGCCCACCTTTCCTGAGCTTTGATCCATAATGTCTGGTACAATGTTTGACAGCAGCAATATAAAAATGTATGAAATATGAGCATGTTTTAAATCAATAGCATAAAGTTCAATCCTGCAAATACGAAATTAAATAGCTGACATATATAGCATAAAGTTCATAGTTTAATAACACACGAACACCAACAAATACTCTATGTAGCTGATTTAATACATAACGAAATTAAAGCATATTCTGATATTCATTAAACATATTAATAGCGAGCATGTCTCTAAAATTTGTCCATTCCTGTGTTGCTTGGATTGGGCTCACAACGTCTACGTAATCATAAAACTCTTCTGCTACATCTTGCGCTAAAAGCTCGGCGTCAACTTCATCCAACATTTGAGCGTCGCTCTCTAATCGCTTCTCCACTAGAAAGTTATGTAATATGCAGCATGCATTTATGATCTGAACCTGGACAAAAATTAATTGATTACATATTGTATAGACCAAAAAAACTTTAAATATGCGTAGAATATTTTAGGTCATACCTGCACTTTAATGCTGAAGAACGATGACTGGCGTAGAATAGCCCATCGTTTTTTCAACAACCCAAATGTTCGTTCAATAACATTTCTCTCTTTAGCATGACGTAAGTTAAATAACTCCTTATATGTTGTTGGTTTATTACCCTGATTTGACCATTCTTTCAGGTGATAACGTGTTGACCGATATGGGGCAAGAAATCCTTGACCGTTCGTGTATCCAGCATCAACAAGATAATACTTTCCTATACAACAAAAATGTGTAATTACTATACAGTTATACATATTTCTTTTTGTTTGGAAATTAAAATTCTACTTTATTACCGGTTGGCACTTCAAAGCGGTCTTGTCGCTCCAATGCATCACGTAATACACGAGAGTCGGATGTTGAGCCCTCCCACCCAGGTAATACATATAAGAATTTCATGTTACTATCACATACACCAAGCACATTTGTTGTGATTGCCTGTTTACGGTTTCGATATCTGCCTTGATCTTCAATAGTAACAGTCACGTCAATATGCGTACCGTCTCATGAACCATGCTATCTGTGAACCATCTAGATTGGTGTTGTTGTTTGTTTTCCGGTAATCGGATATAATCATTTGAGAGTCTTAGCACTGCATTCAAGACAATGTTGAAGTGTCTGCTAATTGTATCAGTCGATCGGATAAACGTGCCACCCGCAATTCGAAACTTTGTGTTATGTGCCAAAATATGTAGAAATAAAGCAACTGATTCCTTAATGGATACATACTGTGTGTCGCATACAAACCCTTTTGCGCGGAGAATACGACAGAGCTCATTGAAGGGTGCTTTACCCATGCGTAGGTGGCTAAAGCAGTTAGCCTCATGTCCATCATATAGTCGTTTTAAAATTATATTCTGTAAAACGTCTTTATCTACAATGTCAACGGGGTTTCTGGGAATGGATTCCATAACAACCACAGCTGCTCCATAAGCCGCAGCAACTGCTGACTTAATTATAATATCCATCTTACGTTTCTTCTGTAACTCTACGTGCTCCATGACTTTGAATGCTCTAGGATCTTCACCTGCTTAAGCAAAGATTAAATATTCAACCTATGATGGCTAGCTACTGCTAATAATGATTCTCCAGCTCTAACAACTTCATATCAATTCATTGCACTTTATACTAAAAATTCATACAAGAAAGGCCATAAAGTCAACAACAATATTCAACCTATGATGGCTAGATTCCACCATATGCTGGGCTTTTAAACAATTCTCCGGAAGCTTCTAAACACTAAACCAGGGACTCTAGAAGGTTCTACACAATATCAACAGCACAAGTTATTATCTTTTGTTTAATTTGATCTGATGATTTTGATGGTGTAACAATGACTTTCCCTTTCTTTTCTATCTAAATTTTAACAACCAAACAGATCATAAAGATGCCCAATTCAATCCATCCATTTATAGAGATAATTATATATTTTAATTTGACAGCATATGGGAACTAATCTGGCATCACAACACATTTTAGAAATCGACATGTTCACTATAGTATTGATTCAAAAATGTAGCAAAATACAGTTCTAGAAGTGAGGAATTCTCTACATCCTCAAAAAGACAAGGACATTCTAGCCATGTGGTTAAATATACGAGCCATGAATTTAAGGCATGTATGAATGCAAATATATGTATGTATACACATTAAAGATAATATATTCACGCACCTATATGCATGAGTGTATTATGAACGTTGATTAAGAATAATTCTTATAAGATTGAAAACAAATCAAAATCAGATTGATTTTTTGCTGGAATTGAAGGTACGGGAGCTATGTCTAGCTTGAATCAAGACTGGATTGACCAAACTTCATCCTGTATCAACCTTGATACAAGATGATGATCGGCCAGGTCAGGCAGGGTCCGGTCACAATAAAGTGCATACAACAATATAAATAGTTGAAAAGTATAGATCCGATAAAGAACACCACGGTTTGAATCAGATCTCCAAAAACTGAAAAATAGAATTATCTGCATCAATTTATCAACAAATTGATGCAGATCTTCAACATCGTTGGTCGGGCAACCATCGCTACCACCTAGGACAAAATAGCCCAAGACATACTTGGCAAACATCATTTTCAAGGAAGAAGCGGAGGAAGAAGCGGAGGAAGAAGCGGAGAGAAGAAGCGGAGGAAGAAGCGGAAAATGGGGTAGATTCGGAGGACGAGGAAGGTGAAGAAGAAGAGAAGAAGAGGAGGAAGAGGAGGTATACCTGCGCCGGGAGATGTTGAAGAAGACGATCGGGGAGGAGGAAGATTGGTGTCGGTCCGGCGCTGCTTTCCGTCCGCTGCGATCGGGAGAAAGAAAATCGCGAAGTCCTGTCTCTGGAGGTAAGAATTGGGGGATCGGGTTTTAAGAATAGGGTTTAAAACCGACGTATTTAAGTCCAATACCAATTCAACTTCAATTCCTTCCGCCGAACATCGAAAATGACTTTACTATTTCCCAAAGCCAATGCCAGAATGCCAATGACTGCGCGCCGAACAGACCCTAAAAGAAAATTAAGGGAGTAATTGTACTAGAATCAGAGCAGTGCTTAAATTTTATTTGCTAATAAAAAAGGGCATCCCAACGCATAAAATTTTATTGGGTCCGGAGAAGGTTCCCACCACTATTGGCGTGTTATTTATTATTGACGTGTTATTCTATATGTGCCTCTTGTACCTATATATTCCTATTTCCCCTTTGTGGATGTATGAAATTTTACTTTTCTCTCACTTGATTTGGTATCAGAGCCGGAAAACGACCCCGACCCTGCTTCGCCCTAACCCCGACCCCGCTTCGCCGATCTCCCCTGCGATTTCTTCCCGCATCGTTCGACGCCGTTCTCCGCACGATGTGAGGGCATCACGGATCCCGCTGTTGACGCCGTCCTCCTGCTGCCGCCGTCCGCCTGTTGCTGCCGCCGTCTGCCTGACCCTGACCTCCGCCTTCTCTCGCCGTTCTCCTCTGCTTCAACCGACTTCCTCTTTCCTTTTTTTCTTTTTCCCTTCGATTGTTTCTTCCACCGCGATTTGGTTGGTGTTTACCGTCACTTCCCTCACTTCTTTTCTTCTCATGACCTAGATCTGTGATCTACGGTGTTCCTTCCTTTTTTTGGGATGGGGTTTTCTCTTCTAAATAACACGCCACTGTTTTCCTTTGCCGGCGTACCCTCTTGACCGAGCTTGGCTCTCCTCCCTCTGGTTCTTCGACTCTGTGTGCGACAACCAGTCCGCTCTCATGCTTGCCTCCGACTCAGTTTTGCACGAGCGGACTAAGCATATTGAGGTTGATATTCACTTTCTCAGGGAGCACATCCGTTCAGGGACACCTAAAGCGTCCTATGTTCCCTCCGCAGTGCAGATTATCGATGCCTTCACCAAGGCGGTTGGGCCTTCCAGATTTTTCTCTACATGTGGCAAGCTGGGCTTGCTTGACCTTTTCGCGCCAGCTTGAGGGGGAGTATTGGCGTGTTATTTATTATTGACGTGTTACTCTATATGTGCCTCTTGTATCTATATATACCTATTTCCCTTTTATGGATGTATGAAATTTTACTATTCTCTCACTTGATTACCACAAGGGTGAATTGCAGGTAAACCTTACCATGCATTTTTGCAGGTGGTTGCTTCCAGAACTCGAACTCGTGACGTCAAGATCCCACGGCAACACCTCAACCTGTTGTCCTTCCCTTCAATTTTACTTTGCTAATAAACAAAAGGGCATTTTACCGATTTACCGGGACCTCCCCTCTAAGTTTGAAAAAATATAGATTGCACCCTCTTATTATTGAAATTAAAAAATCTTCCTTGAATGTTACAAAGCATAACATTTGCCTCCCCTAGAGTTCACATATGAAATGTGAACTTCAGAGAGGTAGATGTTATGTTTTGTAACATTCAAGGGAGGTTTTTATATTTTCAATAATAAGAGGGGTGAAATCTGTAATTTTTGCTAACTTCCAGGGGAAGTTTTGGTAATTAATTAAATAAACAAATGAAAATCATAGGAACTAGAATAACTTTTATTTGCAAAATACTCCAAGATTTCTTCCTTTCTAATATCACCTTGCTTGAATTCAGTAACTTTGCTGGTATGTTTTTACAGGAAAGATGTGGGTTTCACCAGCTGAAAGATATGCTCTTGTTCCTGATGAGACGGTTAGTTTGCTCTAAACCTCGTGCTTACTTTTTAGTAGCCATTGTGCTTGTAGATGTACTTGAGCCGTGTTGGTTGGTGTTGATTGTATAGTGTCGGCTTGGTTTAAAATATTTTTGCTGATATGCCTCGTGGTTCCTTATAATTACTGGTTTCCACCCTATACATTACATTAATCTGTGTCGACTTAAAATTAATTACCAAAATTTAGGCTCAGTTTGGCACGGTGGTGGTGGTCATAAACATGTGGATTAAATTGTCATTCGTTAACGCCCACCTAAGGAACTTCATCCACTTGTATATTCAAACAGATGATGTTTTTTAGGTGATCCTTAGCGAATGACAGTTTAATCCATGCATTTACGACCGCCGCCGCCGTGCCAAACGGAGCCTTAATGTCTGTATAGAGTAAGAGAGTTGTTTCGGGTCACCCGGTTTTTTCCCGGTCTGGAGAATCGGACCTCCTTAGCTCAGAATTGGACCGGGTGCACAAACCGTCAAAGTAAAACAACAACAAATGACAAAAGACTTTTTTTTGACGTGAAAAACTCGGAAAGGGTGAAAAACCACGTGACTACATCTGTGTCGAGCCAAAATCCACTATATTGTTGGAGTTTACAAGAGTTTAGGATGATTCCTCGAAGGGTGACAGCTTGACAGGCCACCTCCGTTAAAAGCACAAAGTACGAAAATGATGAAAAAAATTTAAGTCGTCGGAGCCTCGATGGAGGCGCTCCGGCTATGAAAATTGGTAAGTCCACGGAATTTCGATGGAAGCGTTCCGGCTGGGAAAAATCTCCAAGTCCACGGAACCTTGATGGAAGCGCTCATGTTGAAGTGGAGCCTTGGCGGAAAAGCCGTCGCTGTCATCACTGCCGTCATTGACGTCGTCGCTGTCATCACCGCCGCCGTCGTCAAAGTCGTCGTCTTCACTGTCGGCATCTCCATCGTCGTCGTCGCCACCGCCGCCGTTGCCGCCATCGCCATCATCACTGCCTTCATCCCAACCGCCATCACCGTTGCCGACTCCGCCGCTGTCTCCGGCGCTTAGCTCTGTCGGCCCTCTCCGGTCGGCGTGCCCAAAACTACTGCACAGCTCTATGGCAACGCGGCCTCTGTCGCCGCCCCGGAGATGGACGGCTGCCCATCCTTGGCCGCCTCCCTTAATAGGGGCGGCCTCCCGTCTCCGTAGACGGACGGCCGTCCTCGGCCGCCGCCCCTAACAGGGGAGGCCTCCCCGTCACCTTAGACAGGCGGACCGTTCGGCGGCCCGACCTTGGCCGCCGCCCCAGATTAGGTGCGGCCTCCCCTTCTCCAAGGTCGGGCGACCAAATTGTCTTCACGACCTTGGTCGGTGGAGCTCCATCGCGGCCGCCGCCTCCCCTCCCCTGCGGGCGGGAGCGACAATTGCTTTTCCGATAAAGTCAAAACCGCCTGAGGGCGGTCTCGTCATTTTTGTAAAGTTCGTGATCCGCGTGCTCTAAACGGAGCATTCCTATTCGTCCATCTGGTAGTTATCAAGGGAATTTACCGGGTTTCCCTTTTGGAATCTATAAATAGACCATTTTTCTCTATTTTGATATTCTCTTCTCGGCCGGAAAATTCTCATACGGATTCTCTCTCCTGCTCCTACGAGTTTCTCTCTCTTCCTTATGCTCTTTGCACGCGCTTCTGCCTAGCGCTCGCTTGCATGCTCGTGCGCGCTCCTCTACCTTGCGCGCTCCTACACGCACCTCGCCCTTGCGCACACTTGCGCGCACCTGCTCCTTGCACGCTCTTGTGCGCGTCTCCTCCTTGCGCACTCTTACGCGTGCCTCCACCTAGCGCGCTCTTGCGCGCGTCTTCGTTTGCTCCGCCATCAAGACCGTTCCAAGCGCACCTTCATGCGCTCCGCCGTCAAGATCGTTCCAAGCACGCCTTTGTGCGCTCCTCTGTCAAGACCGTTCCAAGCGCACCTCTGTGCGCTCCTCCGTCAAGACCACTCCAAGCGCGCCTCTGTGCGCTCCACTGCAAGACCACCAAAGTACGCCTTGACCGCTGAAGCTGCCCGCGAGATTCATCACGCACTTTGAAGATTGCAGGAGGTCCAATAGTTGTCTTCTGCCATTAGCCGTCCGTGTGGCGTTTCGAGCAAACCGTAAGCCTCCTCCGTTTAGCAGAGACCAAGGCCATGAACTACAGTTTTAACTACATTTCGGCGAGTAAAACACTCAGTGTTTCCAGCACTCTTAACTCAACAACAAGCTCAACAGGCGGCAACAAGTCAACCATTGCAGACTCCTCTGAATGCAACATGAGATAAGCCGCGGAGGATAAGACGCTCAGTGCTTATCACACAGGTGTCAAAGCCGGAGTTGTCAAGACGTGCAAAGCACGCCGCTCCCGCTCCCCAGTACCAACAGAAGGCACCAGAATATGAGCGCAAATCTCCCCACAACGTATGAAAAAAAACTCAACTCCGTGAGCGGTGGTCTGTCATCCTATGAGCTCTCCTCTCTTTCTCTCTCCAACAATTATAACAAGAGTGAGCCTGTCACCCTCGAGGTTTTCGAAAAGCTCTGTAACAGCCCTCAAATCTAGTGGAGGTTTGGTCGGCACAGATCCAGGCACATGGTTTTTCTCTCAGTTGATGGGTTTTCCACGTTAAAAAAATTGCTTGTCAGTTCTCACTTCTCCGTGACTGCTTGCGCACTCGACCGCTCTACGGACTAAGGCGGTGCAACTAGTCTGGTCTACCAAGAGCCTTGAGTGATCCACAATAGTTGGCGCCGTCTGTGGGAACATGGTTCCCAGCATCTCCAGAAGAATCTGAAGACAGTACCCACTGCACAACAGTATTCATGACTAGAAATCATGGCAGGAAATATCATCCACATAGTTGAAGGATCAGTCCCTGGGGGGCACATTGATCCGGTTCTTGCTCACTTGCTCAACAACATACCTGAAGTTGTACTCTCCAGCGCGGATAGCACAGACCGTGAAGCCCGTCCTGACGGAGGACCTGAAGCTCAGTGTCACTGCAATCGCCCTGAAGCACCATGTCTCGGGCCTGCAGATGGAAGGCTCACGTGTAAAGAAGTTCGTGACATAATTGTTGAAGAGCATGTTCAAGCCAGGCAGGGTGTCGCTTTGGCCCTAGCCCTCTCCATCATTGCTCATCATTCGCACCATAAATCTCGACACATCCAATCCCCTCATGCTTCAAACTCTCAAAGATCGAGACTTACGTTGGAACGAGCGATCCATCAGAGCACGTCAGACACTTCGCAATCATGATGCAACTCTGCAATGCCCCAGATCCACTATTATGTCAAGCATTTCTGGCGACCCTGAAAGGATAAGCTCTCACTTAGTGTCTTTCTCTGAAATAAGGAGAAATCAAGAATTTCACAGAGCTGACTCAAAAGTTCGCAGATCAGTTCATTTCCAGCGACGGATAGTCAAAGATCCCTCTCACTTGTCTTGGGTCCGCCAAAACGAGGGGAAAACTCTTAGAGATTTCTTCTGTCGTTTCACCACAGAGGCACAACTGATCCACGGAGTCAACCTCGAGCTCTTAAGAGGCTTCTTCTTAGGAGGACTCCGCCCCGACAACTTCCACTCGGCATTGATGAAAGAAACACCCTCAAGTTATCATGATCTAGTACGATGTGTCGAAGCCCAGATGGCCGCTAGCGAAACAATCAAAGCAGATCAACAACAGTTCGACAGAGGCATGAAAAGGTGGAGGGAGCAAGAGGATTTATCATTCTTAGGGAAGAACAATGAACGTCATGGCAACCTACAACCTCGGCAGCACCAGAGATACACGCCCCTCAATACCTCCAGAACAAACATAATTTACACATTCCAAGGCAACGATGCGCTCCGCAAGCCTAGACCATAGCTAAAAAAACAGGGGACCAAACAAAATACTGTGAGTTCAATCATGGACGAGGACATACATGTAAAATTGTTTCATGCTTAAGGATGAAATTGAGCGTCTCGTCAAACAAGGCCTGCTGGAGAAATTTTTACGGAGCCGGGCACCGAATCGGCCAGCAGGAGGTCAGCCAGCGGCTCGCCAGGAAGGACAGGGGAGCAACCCTAAGTTAATCATCAAGGAGAGAGAAAGCTTCATACCTATCAGCGGGGCTCTACCCGCGCCACCGAAATATTTTACCAACTTTATTTTTCTATGAATGCTTTGTGTGAGTTACCACTGTGACTCTAATAGCTTTTAAAGCTTGCTTGTTTTAGGCATGTATAGGGCAAACATTGTCTGCACTGTCAAAGCTACGCACTCCTCTCTTGCCCAAATGGAAGAACGTTTGTTTGTATGAACAACGCTGCCTCCGGGCAGCGCGCTAATGAACAGCATTTGTCTCTGGGCAGCGCGCTCAAATACAACAACTGCCTCCGGGCAGCGCGCTCAATTACAGCAACTGCCTCCTGGAAGCACACTCAATTACAGCAACTGTCTCCAAGTAGCGCGCTCTACAGCACCTGCCTCTGGGCAGCGCGCTAGTTACAACAACTGCTCCAGGCAGCGCGCTCAATTATAGCAACTGTCTCCGGGTAGCGCACAGCGCGCTCGATTACAGTAATTGCCTCCGGGCAGCGCGCTCTACAACACCTGCTCCGGGTAGCGTGCTTAATTACAACACTTCCTCCAGGCAGAGCGCTCGCAGAATGGGACCTGGTTGCCTCCTACTGCCGCGGATCGAAGGTTCTCCCTTCTCCCCCGCAAGTGGACGCAACCCGGCAGTTTCATCACCAATCGCGCACGCCAGCAGTTCGAAGGTTGTGCCTTCACCGTTTTTTCGGGGAACAGGTCCAGCGACTCTTACTATCGTCAATCGAAGGTCCGTCCTTTCCTCCGGTAGTCGCGGCGTCCCCAGCCCCCCCGACCCCCCCCACCCCCCCCCCCCCCCCCCCCCCCCCCCCCCCCCCCCCCCCCCCCCCCCCCCACCCCCCCCCCCCCCCTCACCCCCCCCCCCCCCCCCCACCGCGTCACAGCGGTTCAAAGGTCTGCCCTTCACCGTTTCTCGGGATCACGTCCCTGCAACCTCCCACTGTCGTGATCGAAGGTCCGCCCTTCTTCGTCGCAGTAAGTCACGGCACCGTCAGGGCCTGCCCCCTCGCAGCCGCCCAGGTTCGAAGATCCGCTCTTCACCGTCACATTTAGTGACATCCCCTAGTTCAGTGATCTGGACCTCTCACTACTCGGCTCGAAGCATCCACCCTTCGCCCACGTAGTAAGTTACGGCACCACCTGGGTCTCGTCCTCAACTGCCAACATCAAATAGCAAACCAGAATCGCGCACAAAATATCGGCCCCACCACAACAAGCGCTCAATCTCCATCCGAGGCAAACGCTCAAAGCTTGGTCAGTTAACAAACAATTAGACAATACATACAGAGTGACCAAGCCACCACAATTAGGTACAAAGCCACTACATGATGCATATGTACAAAGGTACAAGAAGACGGAGCTATACTCATCTGCATCAACATCAGAGCCCCTCTCTCAACCTCAGAGAGAACTCCAATACCAAATTCGACGACGCAGCAATAACGCGTCAACACCACCATCTGGATCTTCGTCTCCAGCCTTGCAGGAGTCTTGTACCGTCCCATCCCGTCCACGATTTGGCGAGGAGCGCCATTGCATCAGCCTCTCCTGCGAGCAAGGTCTCGCTACCTGGAATCCAAAGAATCACTCGAGTTTTCGCAAGCGTAAAGCAACGAATGCACGCAACTTCCCCTATACAGCGTCACTTACGCGACTTAGGAAAAAGTCCCCGCCCTCCGTTCTCTTCGACTCAGGTGCAGGAACTTGGGGGGCAAATGATGGGGTCTTCTTAGAAGCGCTAGTTGCACCCCATGCTTGGGGTGCGGTTATCCAAGAGCCCCCATTAACGACGTAACTACCCGAGGTGTAACCGTCGCCATCGTCGCGGCAACCGCCGCCATCGCCGCGGCAACCGCCTCCATCGCGGCGCTCAACCGCCGCGGCAAAACCACCCGCCACCATCGCCGTGTAATCGCCGTCATCACCACAGTCGTCGCCGCTATCGCTGTCATCACCGCTGTCATCACCACCATCGCCTCCAACGCTCGTCATCACCACCATCACCGCCAACGTCGTCATCACCGCCACAGTCGTCGTCGTCCCCACCATCTCCGTCATCACCACTGTCATCGCCTTCATCGCCGTCATCACTGCCGCCATCGCCAACTGCCATCACCACCGTCATCTCCGCCGCTTAGCCCGGTCGGCCCCTCTCTGGCTGCGCGTGCCTAAAAGCACTGTGCGGCCCTATGCCACGCAGCTCTGCCACCGCCCCAGAGGTGGGCGGCCACCATCCTCAGTCGCCGCCCTAACAGGGGCGACCTCCCCGTCGCCGTAGACGAGCGTCCGATGGCCGCCGTCCTCGGCCGCCCCCCTAACAGGGGGGCGGCCTCCCCATCGCCTCAGACGGCCGGCCGTTTGCCGCCTGTCCTTGGCCGCACGCCCCAGATTAGGGGCGGCCTCCCCTCTCCAAGGTCAGACAACCAAATTGGCAGCCCAACCTTGGTCGGTGGCGCTCCTTTGCGGCCGCCGGTCTCGTCGGCCGCCCCTTCCCTCGCGGGAGCGGCGGTTGCTTTTCCGATGAACTCAAAATCGCTCGGGGGCATTCTCGTCATTTTTGTAAAATGGTGATTTGTGTGCTCTAAACGGAGTGTTCCTATTCGTCCATCTGGTAGTTATCGGGGAAATTACCGGATTGCCCCTCTTGGAATCTATAAATAGACCTTTTTTCCTCCTTCATTTGGATATTCTCTCCTCGGTCGGAAAATCCTCCTTGGATTTCTCTCCCCCTCCTACGACTTTCTTTCTCTTCATTTATCCTCCTTTCTCTTCTTGCACGCCCTTTTGTCTTGCGCGCTCCTGCATGCCACCTCCCCTGCGGGCGCCTCTTTCTTGTGCCACTCTTGTGCGCTCTTGCGCGCACCTACTACTTGTGCGGCTTTGTGGGTGCGTCCTCCTTGCGCGCTCTTGTGCGCGCCACATCTAGAGCTCTCTTGCGCGCGTCTTCGTGTGCTCCGCCGTCAAGAAATGTGCTTGTCAGCTCTCCGTGGGCGGGGCCTGTCACCCTACGAGCTCTCCTCTCATTCTCTCTCTCAACCAATTATAATGAGAGGGGGTCTGTCGCACTCGAGTTCTTCGAAAAAGCTCTATAACAGCGCTCAGGTCTAATGGAGGTTTGACCGGCACATACTCGGCACGTAGTTTTTCACCCAGTTGACGAGTTTTCACGTTAAAAAATGTGTTTGTCAGCTCTCATTTCTCTGTGACTGTTGCGTACTCGAGCGTTCTAGGGCTAAGGTGTTCAACTAGTCCGTCTACCAAGAGCCTTGATTGATCCGCAACAAGGGTTATATTATATTAGTAAGGGTTAAAAGAGAATGGGGTATACCAGTAAAAATCAATTAAATGCCAAAACACCCCCTTATTGTTTCAAACCGGCTTTATAGATGCTCATGTTCCATTCATTACTGTTGAGTATTGCACAGTCTAAACTAAATTACAACAGAGCATTTGAATTTTCATCCACATTATGTTCAATCTGCCCTTTATACTACCTAATTCTTCACCACTAATTCCTCTAATTGGCCCATGTCTCACCTTGTTGTGCTTGTCTAAACCGCCATTTTTAATCTTGAAAAACAAGAGATTACTGCATTGTTGTTGTTGAGTATTGCGCATTGCGGACCTCCTGTATGGCCGCTACGTTCCCAAACACGGTTGCAACCCACTGCTTCAAAAGTGCCAATGGCAGTTGCCGTCACAGCTACGCTTCTTATAAACATTTATATACTGCTCAAAATTCACAGTTCATCCAAATAGAGCCTAAATTTATAGTTAATGGGAGATTTTTGCCGCATTTTCAGGTTCCAAATCAAGCACACAAAATCATTAGAGGGTGACAGTAATGAAGCTGACGTACCCGAGAGTGATTTAAGCGGGTTGCGCCGTAGCGACTTTGATGTAATTGCACTTTTCCTTTTGTAAAGGAACTGAATTAGCTGTGATAGTATAAAGATGTTTGTTGTTTTCCTTTATTTTCTTTTTGCTGTCTGTTTCCATTCCAAAGGTTCATATATTCTTGTATTAGCATGTGGAGGTATTTTAATAATTGTTCTTGTTTGATTATCTTTCATTAAAGCACAGTTTTGATTCATTGTTGGTCTTGATATGGTAGAAAAATAGTAGTTTTGAATATTGGAGATAGAATGCCACACACAGATGAACCAGCCCTAGTAATTTCTCAACTTTTTGACCTTTTTTTGATTTATACCATTAATTAAATTCCCTATAAGGTGTATTTTTTGTAGATTGATCTTTTATTTTTTATATTTACTAGGACTGTTGGGATATAGTTACATCAGAAACTATGTAGTCTGTGTATGTAGTATAGATCCTGAATCGCCTTGTATTGGAATTTGGTGTGCATATAGCACAGATTGGTGTGCCATTAGCAGTCTCTCTTTTCGGAATTAGTCCTACATCATAGAATTTTGTTTGGGTCTCCCTCTTGTGTGTATACATAGAGGAGGCATATGTGCTGTAATGATTCATTCAAAGAGGAAATAAAATACGATTGGTTCCTTATTTTCTACTTGCTGTTATGTGCAAATCAAGTTCGGTTATGTGCAAATCAGGTTAAGTGCAAATCAAAACTAAAAAAACATAAATACTTGTGAACCTGTAAGTGCTGGTCTGCACCTAATTTTTCTGGGGATTTTTTTTGAAAAACAGTTTGCACTTAATCAAAACTGATTTGCACATAAAATTGAGCTTTAAAAATTATTTCCTTTTTCTCCCTTGTGTTCTGCAAAAGTGCCCTTCCTCCTGCACTTTCCAAGTGGCTCCTCCGGCAGAGATGGAAAAATTGCGGAGGGGGTATGCGGCGTGCGCAGGAGCGACACGCCAAGGAAGAATCGCCGCAGAAGTTGTGCGTGGTAGAGTTGCACGCGGCAGGAGGCGCAGGAGT
This sequence comes from Platanthera guangdongensis, assembly GCA_039583875.1. Lineage (NCBI taxonomy): Eukaryota > Viridiplantae > Streptophyta > Magnoliopsida > Asparagales > Orchidaceae > Platanthera > Platanthera guangdongensis. The sequence goes on along the minus strand of CM077158.1, from coordinate 217,824,414 downwards.
GCGATAGAGACTTAGGGTTGCGCGTAGCGGGAGCGCAGGAGTTGCGACGTCGCAGATCTGGCTCGACGGAGGGAGAAGAGCGCGTGGGGGATCTTCGCTGACGAGTTGCGCGCGACGGGAGAAGAAGTACGTGACGGGTTGTGCGCGTCTGATCGAGAGAAAAAGCGCGCAACGGAACGCTTTCTGTAACAGCAGAAAACACAATTAAAGAATCAATCGGTCAAGATCCAGTCAAACCCCAACCCAGGACCAGGCGGCCAGGTGACGCCAGCTCAGCTATCCAGGGAATAAGTAGAAGCTATGAGACAATGCCACATAGAGGCAACAATCAGGGATTCTCCAGCAACGGTCCTAATCAACTAATTTAGTATTGCAAATCACATCAATGTATTCCTTAAGTAGACC